>JAKGSA010000186.1:0-95320 GCA_033558755.1 Philaethria dido
AGGTATGTTAGAAGGTGAGAACACCGGTAAAGCTGTGGTTAAAATTTAAATGAATGAACGATTATTAGATTCCGAAGATAAATCAATAAATTATATTTGATTTTTATAAATATTTTTTTAATTACCAACAATCCTAAACAATAATTTTAAATTGTTAATTTAATATCATATTTTTTAATACTTGTTATTACCGCTTTTTTTATATATCGTATAATAATTTTCCATTTTTATATTATTAAAAATGTTTTAACTAAGAATTTTTACCTTATAATTTGCTTAGAACTGAAATATACAGCATTAACATTACATATTTTTACAAGGAAAATACTGAAATAAAACACATTTTACCTAATTAGCTGTTTATTAAACAAAATATTTCTGTAAAATCAATTTCTTACTTTATTCTTAGTCTATGATTACATTTAGTTAAATAAAATACTACTTACTACAAACTCTTAAAGGTATAATTCTGACAAACTTTCATATTTAGTTAATCGATATACATGCATGGACATAACTTAAACAAAAACCCTTTTTTTACGCAGCTCCATAGCATTTTTATAAAAAAACAATTAAGGAGCTCCCGCGCTTTATTCTTCATAGTAAGGTCTTAGAGAATAAGAGTCAAAACACTCCGTTCACCACTCGCCTTCTAAGTAACGTAATTGAACGCCGCACTTTGTACCTGAGTGGGCAATTGAAAATAACTTAAACAAAATCATTCCCCTAATGGTAATCGAACCCACAACCAACGCGCTATAGTCAGACGCTGTCCTATTGCATCATGGCCTCTTATAAATTTTAATGAAATAAAAAATAATAAATTAAATTCAAATATGTGTTGAACATAGAATAACTATTAGGCCATGTCCATGTAATATATATGTAGACATTTTAACAGTAAATCGGGTAAAAATGTTCAAAAATTAATAGTTTGATATGAAAATCGTCCTATTTAAAGTAAATTATACGTACTTTAACATAACATTAGTATCAGCATTCACAAAGTCCTTTAAAACGTACCTGAATACTACCAAAGCAATTAACTGATAAAAAGATCGCATATTTAATTCCTATCAGTATAAATGGAAATAACAAAACCAAATTATTAATAAAAAACTAAACTTACCAAGGAATTTTTAATTATCATTAAAAAATATATAATTCTAGTTTAACTGTATCTGTTAATTTATTTAGATTACCATTTTGAATAGTCACAAGGAAAAATAATATTTCCTTCTGCAACTTTTCCAAAATAAATAAATTATCATTATTTTACAGTTTAGTGCCAAATCAAAAAAAAATATATATAATTTTTATATATTTTTTTTCTGATCAATTTCTAACTGAAACCTATATTTTCATGCCAAATATAATATATAAAGAAGTATTGACATTTTAATAGTCTCAAGGAAAAATAATATTTTCTTCGCAACTTTTTATATATATATATATAATAAAGTAATAATATATTTTTTTTATTGTTTATGTCAAAAATACTAAGAACTATTGAAATTTTAAATCACAAGAAAACAAAAATGTATAATTTGAATTAAAAAAATATTTCAAGACTTATCCCTTTTTAACTGAAATCTATATTGTTACTTTTATACCAAACATACAAAGAACTATTGAAATTTTAAGGCACAAGGGAAAACAAACGTTTTGCTTCAGCATTTTTTTTAAATAAAAGATTATTTTATAGTTTAGAGCCAAATCAAATATATATATAATTTTAATAAAATAATATTTTTTTTATCCCTTTCTAAGTGGAACCTATATTTTTTATGCCAAAAATACTAAGAACTATTGAAATCAGTCAAATCGACGTAAAACTGTACTTTCGACGATTAGTCTAATACTACAAAACATGTCAAGACAAAGACAACTAGATAATACTATTTATATTTAATTATTAATACACTTTAATATCTATGCCAGGGTTTCTTAAACTTTTGTCATTCACGACCCCATTTATGATTGCGTTGTTTCTTGACGACCCCGTACAAATTGGTAATTGGTCAAAATGGTATATATAAATATTTGACATTAAAATCTCTCGACCCCAGAATTTTGCTACGCGACCCCATTTGGGGCCGCGACCCATAGTTTAAGAAGCCCTGATCTATGCTATAGAATTTCATCTTTTTTAGAATATAGTCAAGTTATTAATACTAAGCCCCAAAGGTTGTGGGTTCGATGCTCATGTGATGTAATAATCATTTATATAAACAAATATATAGCTTGTGCGAAATCATAATCATAAAATAGTTAATTTAGTTAACATTATTTTAAATTGCATATTGCTTAAATTTGTTCAATAGAAAACCACTGTACTTGAAAACAATTTTATTTAATTTTTTTAATAATGGTTGTTTAATTTATTCATTCTTGTCTTTTTTTAATTTAACAAGCAAATGTTAAGAGCATAAACTGTTAATTATTTATCATTATTATGTTATAATTATGACATAAAATGCTAGCATATGAAGTTATATATGAATAAAGGTAATATGTCGCAAAATTTGAATTTAGAACAAAAACAGTTTATTTTTTTTTTAATTGTATGAGAAAAATTATATTATAATTATATATTCTTTGCAATGTTAAAAAAAATGTTACTATTTCACAAAGAATGTTTGAATTTTTATAGCAAACTAGACATATTTTTTTATTATGGTCAACTTACACAAAATCTTTATATTTTACAATATACGATCGTATATTATTCTGATGAATCATGTTACTGCATATGTTCATCTAGTTCTGTTAGATATTGCATGTAAAAGACATCCATTCAATTCAACGAATCAAATAAAGCAATTAATAATATGAATGAGTTGATGATAATAATTTAAATAATGTGCATTTAAGCTCATCATTTATGCACAGAACTGCGATAATCCGAAAACAAGACATACTACCTTCATACAAAATACCTCCAAAAAAAAATAACACAGGGGTATTTCTTCAAGATTTCATTCTTTACCTGATTCATATAGTTCAAAATTTTTAATGGCATAATAAAACATGTTCCTATGAGAGTAGGTGAGATAAATTATTAATGGTGGTAAATTATTTGACGTTCAAAAAATGAAGCCTGTAACTTCTTATTTTCAATAAAATTATTTGACTTTGATAGAGATTTCAAAAATATGTTTTGTTGTACACTTACTTTATAAGAACACGTTTTTATGCCAAAAAGTGTCAAAAATTTTGGATCATATGAATCAGAACACGATGTAATCTTGAAGAATTACCCAAACATATGGAAAATACACATAAAAATAATTGTTTTATAAACGTGATTTTTATTTAATCTATAATAAAATAATAAGATAGCCTCTTCACGTATTAACTCTTTTAGATGCCGGCGTTTCATCATCACTAGCTTTTCTTTTTCTTTTAATGAGATGGGAGATATCTGCTGCTGGTTTTGTTTCGGGCTTCGAACTGGAACTTGCTTGGGAACCCTCACCGTTCGAAGGACAGAGAGTTTCACGTACTCTTTTTATCATCTGTAAGAAAAGAATATATTTAAACTTTATATCATTATTTTTAGGAAACGTATGATTTTTTTAACGCAGTAAGACTCGCGTCTATTGAAAACTGTCCAAGCGCTCTGACCGCTAGGCTATGTTTTCTTACCCAGGTTCGTCGAAATTCTTATACGCTTGTTACAAGTTATTTTTGTTATTGGCATCTTTGTAGCTACCCAAAAAATATTTCTAATCGTACTGCGTTCAACAATTTTTATAAGTATTCTAAAAATCTTTTCGTTTCCTAAGTAAGTAATTCACCCTTAAATTATCAAAAACATATGTAACTATGTTAAAATAAGCAACTCCACGCTTTATTCCCGATAGCAGGGTAGTCAGAGAACCATTGTTTTTAAAAGGCTTGTAAAAATTGTTTTTAAAATTTTATAATTATCAATATTTACATTATTAAAAAACAAGGTTCATGCTTTATCCCATGTAATAAAGTAGTCCTAGAAAACCTAAACTGAATATTCACTACAAATACGTAATCCGTAACTGTTGTTCACTTTTTCTATTTGATATTATGTTAATCACACAATTAAGATAAGAAAAACATTTATAGAAAACTTACAAAAAAAAGCGAAAATGTTATTTCTCTATTATTTTTTTTCTTAGTCAAGTAGATTAAACTTAGGAACTATCTACTACTATGAGTATGTAACGCCTGTCGTGGCGCAGAAGCACAAGCGTGCGACTCTAAACGCGACAGGTTGTTGGTTCGATTCCCATTCCAGGAAATGTAAAAGTTTAGTATTTTCATTTCCTAGGTTTGGTAACAAGGCAAAGCGCGGCGTTGAGTTCCGCCACTCAGCACGCAATGTCTCAATTCGGCGAAAAGCGGGGAACAGTGTCTTAACACTAGGTTCTCAGGTTCTCTCTGCCTACCCTACTATATGTGAGATACAGCGTGAAGCTCAAAAAAAAAATAGTGAACCAAATATAAATTACGCTTTCCGCCCAAATTAAAGATATTGCATATTGGGTGGCGTAACTCAATACCGCGCTTTACTTTACCAAAGCGGAAAAAATTAAAATGATTGATATAATCACTCCCCCGGATGAAAATCGAACCCACAACATTGGTTGTGGGCTACAGTAAAACGCAGTCCCGTTTTTCCACTAAGATCTCTGATTACGCTTACTCAATATTAAAAAAAAAACGTTGAAATAATGCTGAATAACGCCATTGAATCATAAAGATCATCATAATTATTTATTTTTTGAGTGAACATTAATTAAAAACGTAATTGGTTAGAGTCCTTAGTCCTTTTTTATTCATTTCTAATTTTATTTTCTTATTCTGAATGAATACTTTAAAAGTAATAAAATATAAAAACGTTTTTTAGTCATAATGAAGACGGAACTTAAAAGAAGTCAAAATAATCAACTTATATGATGAATAAAATTTTGATTCCATTGTTAATTATAATGTGTTACTTGATTATATTTGATAGTTTAGATATAACCCAATGTTAGTAGTTAGGTGCATACAACAACTACACATGTTCTCACGCATAACTTGGAAAATCCTAATGTCAAAACTTTCCGTTCTCCACATTCTGTCCGCATTCGAGGCGTTATAAAGACGGGGAATAAATTATTTAAATATAATAATTTTCCCGGAGGCTGAACCGTTTACAGTCAAACGCAGTTCTATGTTCACATAACATATGTATGGTTTAAAGTTCTTACTAAAATTCAATATTTAAAATATGTAGGTAATATAAGATCAAAATAAAATATGGATAGACAATTAAAAACTCATTTTTAATCAAGATCATCAAATAATTCTTGTTTAGTCTGTAATTTAGTTAGCATTTAGCAATTGTTTTAATAGTAATAAATTTAGGCTATTATCGATTCGTTATAGTATTTGTTTTTTTTTTCTTTTTTTTTTAAATTTTCATGCAACATTTATATTGAGGACCAATACTTACTTCATCTTGTTTTACTTATTTATAGTTTTGGTTTTTATTTATTTATAGTTTCACGCAGTTAGAGAGGACCTAGTGTCAAGACACTCCGGTCTCCAATTTCAGCCCGAATTTAAGACATTGCACGTTGCTGTGGAACTTGTTGCTTTGTTTTACCAGAGCGAATAAATTGAAATAACTTTATATATATCAAAAATATAATCATTCCCTCGAATCCACAACCTATCGCGTTTTTGGGCTCACCTTGCGGCACGATCGTCTCTAAATAGTTTATTTTACATACATACATACGTAGCTTCACGCTGTATCCCACATCTAGCAGGGTAGGCAGAGGGAACCTAGTGTTAAGACACTTCGTTCCCCACTTTCCGCCGAAATGAGGCATTGCGTGCTAAGTGGCGGAACTCAACGCCGAGCTTTGCCTTTTTATCGAACCCAAGAAATAAATAATTTCATTTCCTGACGTGAATCGAACCCACTACCTGTCGCATTTACAGTCGCACGCTCGTGCCTCTGCGCCACGACAGGCGTTGTTTATTTTAGTTACCATAATTATATCAAATATTAATATGTGGTGAAATATAATTAAATAATATTTCATAGGTCAACATCAATGGCCATAAAAATAAAGCAAATTCACCACATGGCCATCAATGTATACAGGGCATGTGAAATAACACACAATATTTAATTTTGGTTTATTTATTTGAAAAAAAATCGTGTAAAGCGATACAAAAATGGCCTTGTGGTAAACACGCTTAATTAACAATACAATGTATGTACTTACATACTAATCTAAATGCAAATTGAGATTCTAAGGCACTTATTTCTAATAAGAAAAATAATTTATGCAGATTTTTAAAACAATATAACATGTTCTAAATTTTAAAGAAATTTGAGACTGAAAAAAGTATGATATTTATTTAATAATTGAGAACGGAATGTCTTAACACTAAGTTCCTACCACCTTTTACATACATGCAGAAGATGCCTAAAAAATATAATTAAAAAAATCGCAGACTATTTTATTCAGGAGCTACAATGCAATAGACAGACAAATAATAATAACCCCTATAACATCCCTCTCTTTGGGACGGGAATTAAAAATGGCAGACAATCTAATTCCTAGTACATACCAAATAGACCAAGTCTCATAACTTCAAAGATAGGCTTTTATTTCGCGAAAATTGAGCGAAGAAAATGTACTAATTGTATTCAATTAACTTCAGTTATATTATTTGTTCAAAAATCTGCATAACAAAAGTCAATACTGACAAGAGCAGTCTAATTTATCACAACAAAATTTCACATTTGGCGTTTATTTTTTGAATTTAGGAACTAATTTAAAGTGTTATTTAGCGTGCGTCTACTTCGCTACTTAAAGTTACGTGGAATGGCTCTAGGCGGCATTTTATAGGCTTATAATTATTAAAAAATCGAGCTAATATCGAATTTAATGCAGTGTATTCAAATAGAAATTACATTAGTTTCTATAATAAATGTGACGTAATAAAAATCGATTGTACTATAGTAAATTCAAAATCGAATATTATAATCGATTGGAAATTTTAAGAATACCTGGCACAATAACCTACAGAATCCTATTTATTAAGCACAAAGATATTTCATAATTTTATTTCCACTATATGAAAAAAAAAGTTGCCATATACAAAAATAAAACATACATAGAGTATGTATACAAAGAACTTATACCAACATACTGGAAATTAAAAAAATTAAATATATTCCTAGTATTTTTTTTGAAGATTTAAAAAAGTACCTAATTAATAAAAAAAAATTAAGCTTTAATATCAACAAATTGAGTTTTTTCTTTAAGAATCATATTTCTAAGCATATTCCGGGTCGCCTCAACACACTCACACGGTCTTACCTCAGATTTATAATCCATCATGTCTTGTATTTTCTCTTGTATTTCTGGCAATAAATCTTTTAATTCCTTCAATTCTGCTTCTACAGTATAGAAGGGGTCGGCTGTTGAATATTTTTTGACAGTGGAATCTTCCGCCACTGATACAGGGTTCTCTAATGTTTTGATACGAGATTCTAGAATGTTCGCCGCGTTTTTAAAGTGAGTAATGGCGTCCTCGAAGTTAGATGCTAGGGAATTGGCGAGACCTGAAATTAATGGATTTATAGTTTAGACCTGAATTATTAAAACCTAGTGGCACTACATTCTCTGTGTTCAACCTAAATTTAAAACATAGCATGTTTAGTGGTGGATTTAACACCGCAACTTGTTTTAATAGTTTGGAAGATGAAGATTTAAACTATGTCATTCACCTGAATGGAAATCGAACCCAAAACCAACCATGTTTAAAGTCAGAGGTTGTCACACAGCATCACAAAGGCTTTAAAATGTTATCTAATTTTATGAATTATATATATTCTATTTTTAAAAGAAATATTTATAAATATGTACCAATTTGGTAATGTGTCTCAGCAATCCGCCTGTCATCACTCCGGTATAACTCCTTTTGGATGTCCAAACAGCTTACTGTGGGGTCGAATAGATAATTAGCAAAATAATTTAAAAATAATTTAATTTTAGTTATCTCAATGACACAGTATGAGTTATGTTATGAATAAAAAAAATTGATATTTGTCTATATCAAATTAAAACAAGACATACTTCTATGTAAAATGTAAATATGCAAAAAATTAATATATTTTTATGTGTTATTCACACATTTAGGTTTAAAATATTTAGAAATGTACACAAATTTCATCTCTACAGGATTTGAACCTTGAAAATCTATCCAAGCACTTTACCTAATTGAACAAAACATTATTATTGAATATAATTCCTATGTTCAAATTTATATTACGAAAAGTATATAATCCTCCTGGCATCAATCCTGAAAATTTAGACAAGGGCCACCTTTCAAACTAATTCCTCCCATTTTACACTATCTGTAACATTTTTTTTATTACATATAAACACTATACTTAACATATTTTTTATTACATACAAATATAATAAAAAAATGTCCATACCCATATCAACAACAGCCTTATCATATGTTTCACTCTCTAAGGCGACTTCTCCCAGCGCGAGGTGCACGTCGGCGAGTAGCGCACGCGCGCTCCCCGCACTCCCCGCACTCCCCGCTCCCTCTGCACGCTTTGACAATATACTGCGGGATAATTCTGGAAATAAAAATATTTTTATTCCATAATAGTTAAAGAAGCGAAACAATGTAACCACAACAACGATTAACATCGTAATATGAAGAAAAAACTCGCCTACACAAATGAGATTTAAATAAAACTAATCATAGCCATTTTCCAATTTCGTAGGAATTTCGAGGAATCCTCTTTTAATGCTCTCCTACACTCCCCTAGGAACATATATGCCAATTTCAACATTCTATAGCCATAGTTTCTCCTGTTGTACATTGTCTGTCCATCTCTCAATAACGAAAGTATTTTATATATATATATATAGGACAAACATTGCCATCATATTTTATTTTTATAACTCTTAGGAATTTGGATATTATTTTGTGAAGTGTATAATAAATTAATAATATATTATAACTAAAAAAATATTAGTATAAGGCAAGATTTGATTTCAGATAATACAAACCTAGCATTTCCCATGCAAGTTGTAAATTGTCAACATCATCTTCAGCATCCATATTAACTACTGATTCATCATTTGCATCACCATTTGATGGCCCCTAAAATTATAAAGTTAATATATAATTTGTGACAATCATTTATAAATATTTGTTTTTAGCTTCATGCTGTATCCCATACATAGCAGAGAACCTAGTGTTAAGATACTCTATTCTCTTATACCATTTCCGTTCCCCACCTTCCCCCAAATTGAAGCATTGCATTATAAGTGTATATTTGTAAAATAATAGAGAAAAGCAGGTTTACATTATTTTCCTGCATAGGAAAATAGTCAAAGAGAACTCAGTATCAGGACAGTTTGTTTACAACTTTCCACACAAAATGGAGATATTAAAGGGCGAAATTCAATGTCGCCATTTGTCTTTTATATATAATAGAAAACATGAAATAGTAGAAATTTCATAATAATAATAATTGTTTGGTGGTAGGAGGTTCGTCCTCCGTCTGGCTCGCGACCACTATCATGTCAAAGACGAACCGCCAAATATCCTATGATGTGTTCCGGTTCGATGGCATGTAAGCCAGGTTTTCTCCTTTCCCACCCATCCTTTCCCCAAAATGTAGTGGTTCCGATAGCGGACTTCTACATTGTCCTCCCCTTCCATCTGTATCCTCTAGGTTGGCAACGCATCTACAACGCCTTTGTTGTTGTAGATGTTCATGGGCGAAGGTAACCACTTACCATCAGGTGGTCCTTCTGCTCGTTTGCCATCGGTTATCCATAAAAAAAAAAAAAAAAACAATAATAAGAAAAGTTAATTACTGGTACTTCTTCAGAGCTTTCAGCTGTACTGGGTCCTGGTTCATCATCTTTTGTTGTTGACTCGGCTTCAGTCTTTTCAACTTCTTCCTTAGCACTTTCTCCATTTTCAGTCTTAGCCTCATTTTTTTCTTCTGCATTTTCTCCATTTCCAGCATTTTCACCATTTTCTTCTTTGATAAAATAATATTATTAGTATAAAGTATGCATAAGAAAATTCTCATGCATTTTTATGTATGAGAATTTTCTACTAATCAGGAAAGATGTATTAAGACACTCTGCCCAAATTCAAGACATTGTTGTTAAGTGGTGGAAATCAACCCTAAACTTTACTTGACAATTGTGTTTATATAGTAAGGGTTCTATATAATTTATATTTTTTATTAATGACAAGGAAAAATCCAATGGTGTGAGCCACTGTACCTTCATTATCATCTTCTTCTTCATTGTTATCACCAGGTACAGCTTCACCGAGAACACCACTCTCTTCTCTCGATAACCCTAGTAAAGCCTTTCCGTACCTAAAATAAAAAGTACTTAATTAAAAATATTTCATTTTAAAACAATTATGCATTTAATACATAGAAAAATAAATGATTACAAATTACTATATAATGTTATTAAAAATATAACATATATTATGTTTGGATATAATAGTACATAGCTTATAATGTTTAATCTGTACTATATTTTTAGTTTTTATTACATTTAAATCATATCATATATAAATAGAAAACATGAAATGGTTTTAGTATTTAGGACTTAAGTATAAGAAATTGTTTTTGTATAGGTAACTAAAATTAAACCTTATTAACAACACATCATAATATATTGATTAAAATCATGGAAAAATAAAGCAGAAACAGAGCATACAAATATAAAAATATTACAATATATTTATTATAATATTAATGTCTAAGAATTTTAAAGATTTATTGATTACTTTAAAGTAAAAAATAGATATTCTCACCACAAATATGCTTCAGCACATTCATCTGCCATATCACCATGAGCTTTTGCTAATAATTCACAAGCTGTTGCCAAAGATTCTGTGGCTGCATTATAATCTCTTACAGCAAGGTGACGTCTGCCTGAAGCCAACAGTTCCTCTGGAGATGTAGTGCTCACTTCTGATGTTTCTGCCATCTTAGGATAAAAATTTAAAATATATAGCACTAACATAAATATTAGGTACGTATTTAAATTTTAGAATTAAATCGAATTCAAACAAAGGTAATTAAAATACTATTTAGTAATGAAACCAACGAAATAGAAAGTATTTTATCCTTCTTTGAGTAACCGGCAAAATTATAACGGTCAGTTTGACATTCATATAAATACAACAAAATCAAGCCACGTGCGCACAATATATTATAGAATTTACTGTTTAATAATAATAAATAAGCGATTCTTTCCTTCTATCTATTAGGAATAAATAATATGTATCACATTCGTAAAAATCTCGTATGTAACAAGATGTAATAGATCAACGATATGTTTTATTAACAAAGTACTTACTTTGGGTTATTATTGAAGGCTTGTCAAAGAGTATTAAGCGCAGTATTATATCTAGAACGTTTTTAAAGCTTATATTATCGCGAAAGTCGAATAAATAGGGCCGTTTAAACTAAACTAATTACGCCAGAGTGTCAGCTTGTGTGTAATAACTCTTGCGTTAAAAGTTAACTCGGAATTCGGATTTTGAAGTTGAGTTGAATCATAAAGCAGTGTTGCCATACATTAAAATCATAAAACCATTTTGAGATGAACGCCGTAAACGAACCTATTATGCAAGAAATAATAAAAATATAAAAATATTTAAAAATTAAGAGTTAAAATATTATATGAATTTAGTATCTTTGCAAATTATGCAAATTACAATTTTATATAACTACTCATTTATTTTAATAGAAATGTTTTCATTTTAACATGAAATTCTTTTTTTTTTTCGAAAAATATTTATTATTTCAACCATACATTTGCCACTACATCAAGAATTTTTGATACTTATGATATTATAAATATTTCGAGGCAGATAAAACTTAATGCGTTTACTAATTTAAACTAAATACGTCGAATTTCGAATTTCAGAAGTAATTGATAAATATAATTAATAACACTCACTGATGACCTGTGGCTTATAAGCTTCAACAAAGTACTATGATAAATAGTTATCTTTTTAAAAAATGTATTAATATAAATAGTGAGTAGGCAGCGGTTGTGGTTTTCAGTGCTCAAATTCACTTTTTAAAAAAGTAAAAATCACAAAACAAATATTTTTATAAAAATACCGGAAACCGTTACTTCTTCTATAGCGCCATTATTTTCTTCATAGTGCTTCATTATTTCAAGACCGGTCGGCATATTGGACGTTATTAAAGTTTGAAAATCAACTTTTACCACTACGAAAAAGTGATAAGAAAATTTAAGAAACTAGGCTATTACACCCCTGGTGCTAGGAAGGATATTATTACTATTATATTAATATTTTTATTACACCTTAATGTTATAATTTAACAATAAGTACAAAACCAATAAATTTCTATAAAAAACGATACTCATTTGCAACAATTATTACTCAGACTATTTTTCAAGGAATACTAATGAACGAAAAATTTGCATATAACATTGCGTGACGCATAATAATCTCGTTAGCTTAAAAGCATTTAATAAAGTTTATTTCTATTAATATTAATTATTGTGCAGTTTGCATCGTGTAATGACACGAGTGGGTATCGACTTTTCCCCCGCCCCAGCGATTGCCCGCCCAATATTTTACTAGTGACGATCTTTTTAGCCGTAATACCATCGATAGCTACAAAATAAGTATTGATAATATTGTTATTTTTAAAAATATGTCAAATTATATACTATGTCCTCATATAATTCGACATGATACTTTTAAAACAACAATCACTGTTAAAATATGGCATACTTATTTATTGTGCATTTCTCATTAAAACTTCGAATGTTTTATATATAAATTTAATATATACTTTTAAATAATACGGTATTCATTTCGTCGCAGGCGGTGGCTTAAGAAATTTTGACTGTGCACTAGGATGTTGAGTTCCAAGTCCGCTCGTTATTATAAACAGAGTTTAATTGACCTGTAAAAATAAATAAATTATAAAACCGCGCAATGTCTCAATTTGGAGTAAAGTGTGGAGCGAAAATGTTAAAAAAACGGAGTGTTCTAATTACACTAAGTTCTTTGGTTCCCCCTGCCTACCCTGCTATGTGAGGGATACAGCGTGAAGCTAAAAAAAAGAAAAAATAATTGTAACTGCATATTACTACGTTAGTACGTTATAATTACATTAGCTTACAATAACAACTTTTTAGAAAGCTTATCGATACCAAAACAATATTTTAAGTTTTCCACAAGAGTCCGCACTACCGATTGCTTCATTTTCTCGGTTTCCCTGCCAGTTTGTTTCCAGTTGGCAAGTGAAACAGACGTCTTGCGGCATTTGTTGCTGCATCGCGAGTAAATTACCTTAACCTTTCATAACACGCGACATTCTTTTGAAGAGTTATCTAATAAAATATTATAAATTATAAGAAAATGTGACACACGAGCAAAGGTTTCTTTGATCCGGCACGAAATCGAATGAAATTGTAAGCAAATTCATAGTAGTTATTGAATACCATTTACGAATACTAATACGTCGTTCGTTGTTAACTATTTATTGGGATTAACCACGCCTCAAGGAATTTTGTATGTTTTGGGGTTTTTTTTTCTATAAAAATTATAAGTCTACGCTTATTATAACATTGTTATTATTTTCAAAATAATTTAAAACATAACGATTTTTGTTTCATGCACAAAGTATAGTATTGTTTATTGCTATATATATATTTTTATTATATTTACCCATAAAAAAATCTTTTGATCTTATTGAATCAATGTTCGTTACTAGTTTTTCGTTAGAAAAGCGACCCCTTTTCAGCTTTAAATCTGATTAAAGTACTCTTACTAGTACTTATGTATATATTGTTTTTGAACATAGTTGTGTAGGTTATTATTGATTGATTTTTAATTGTTTAAAGTAAATTAAATTTAATTTACTTTAAACAATATCAAAGTTTTAAAAAGATTATTATATATAAGTTTTCAAAGATCTAATGTTTAACATAGATCATTCATCCTGAATTTTAATTAGCACTTATGAAAAGACTAAATACAGCTTTTATTCACATACTACACTATTTACATAATTTATTAGGCTTCTAGAAAGCTTTCACTTAGCGATCAATCGTATAATTAATAGTTACGCGGCTGAAAGGATATCTTATCACGTTATTTATTAATGTTGATATCTATAATCTTGAATTTTATAGCTTTGGCGGTCTACTTTCACGTTATATTTTTGTGTTTGTGTAGCAATTTTGTTACTACTTTTGAATAAAAGAAGTAGATTCTCGCTTGCAGCAAAATTTTTTTACAATATTATTAATATTTTCCAAACTACTTGCATGACATTATCTCTTGCCTCTGCCGAAATAACGTAAACATTGGAGAGGGCAGGATATAGCAAATAGGAGGGCAAGGGAAATATCATATAAACAAGTTTGAAATATTTGTGTTGCTTATTTATCTTACATAATGCAGTTTTAACTTTTAATAAAAATATAATCTATAATTTTACCTTTTTCCTTGCCTAATATTAACAAATGAAAGTCTGTCCATATACCTACCTAATATTGTATAAGCGTGTATATATATATCTATGTAAGTATACATTCTGTATAGATATACATATATATATACGTGTATATACATACTAATATTGTAGGTATATAAATTATGCACCCACACACATAGTAGTATTAATAAAATATAATGCAACTACGCTAAATGGTTTCATACGAGTATAGGCGAAACGATGCCACGTGCTTGGTCCATTTGTTATCTTCCATAAATAATAGGAAAATAAAAGATTAAACATAAAAAGCGAAAGCACCGCGCTCGTAAAAGGAACGTGGCGTAATCTGAAAACGCGAAAGTACACACAAGTGTAATGACAACTCTTCACATTTTATATACGAAAACGAATATGAGACATGCTGAGTTTGCAAATGGTGTAATTTAGCAACGAATTACAAACAGCTTTTTACTTGAAATATTACATATATTATGGTACATACTAAAAAGTTTTATACAGAATTTCTATATAAAATTTTGTATCGCATGTAATAATATGAATAGAACAAGGTTTTTTGCGTGAAATTTTTACATCTGTTATATATACCTAATGTACATGGGACAACATATGCTAAATAAATTTTTAAGAAAATACTAATAATTTTGACAACTAAACCTTATAGAAAAAAAAAACTATTTAATCAATGATAATTATTCTATAATTTGGCTGATTAATACTGATACCTAGCAGTGGTGAGGCGTCCATACAACACGGTTCCCACCGGCTAGGCTAACTTTTTAAAGAACAAGTATAAGGCCTAAAAAAAGGTCGCCAGGAAAATGTGGAGCTCGAATTATAATGAAGTTTGAAAACTCCAAGTCAAACAAGGTGTGAGAGCTAAAAAATTAGGTTGCCAGGAAATTGGGTTTGTTATATAACAATATAGCAAAAAAATCATGATCTGACAGATAAAACACGTAAAAAAAAAGGTCATCGCCAAAATTCAATACTGAAATTAGTAAATTCCTTCACATCCTGTACCAGCTAAATAAAAATTTCACCGTTCGCCACTGGTACCTAGATATATTTATATAAAAAAAAACTTAAACTTTAATAAAATCATATTTCCTTGACAGGTAAGGGACGGGGTCCTAGCGACCAGATGAGCAAATTCAATTGGTGCTGTAAATTAAGGCCACGAAAATTGCTCCACACGGCAGTCCGGTGCGAGCTTACATCGCCTACCACAAGCTGGGCGCAGGCATGGAGGCCCACACTGAGACGCCGCAGTCTGAGTGCGAGTGCGGGGTGCATCCTTCCGTGTTCTATCTACTGGCCACACTTTTACTCACCAGGTATGTTCTTCTCTTCTCTATTTTTTCTTTGAGTTGATAATCCTTACTTGCTGTCTATTTTAGAGGTACTGTGCGATAATCACTTATTTTAAGTACACTGGGAATTCAAATATCTTAAATATGGTTATGTCTTTATTCGCAAACTAGATGACTGCATCGTAACGTAGGAACTTGAAATATTCACGGAAGACAGAGTACATGTAGAGATGTATAGTTACCAAATTGCGATTAACGCAAATAGTAGCAAACGCAAATAATGATATTGTAGGCGCTATTTTTGCAAGCCAAAGGTCGTAAAGAAAATGCGTCAAAAACAAATTTTCGTCCAAGATGCAATACTAGTTGCTTTGTGAATTAAGGTATCGATATTCACTCAATTCATAACCGCGTACAAGACATACCAAGTGCGTCTTAACGGCTCCTTTATTCTCATTGTGTTATTATTACTTTTTATATTGTGGCCCACTATAGAAATCAGACATGAACGATTATTATTATTATTGGGAGTAGACGACAACAGGGTCAAGCAATCATAATTTAGATGGAGTACTCATAAACAGACGTCTGTACGCCTGTCGTGGCGCAGAGGCACAAGCGTGCGACTGTAAACGCGACAGGTTGGGGGTTCGATTCCCACTTCAGCGGATGTAAAATTTCGTATCTTCATTTCTTGGTGTTGGCAACAAGGCAAAGCGCGGCGTTGAGTTCCGCCACTCAACACGCAATGCCTCAATTTGGCGGAAAGTGGGGAACGGAACTGTTGAAAGAGAATGGAGTGCCTTAGCACTAGATTCTCTGGTTCCCTCTGCCTACCCTGCTATATGCGGGATACAGCCAGAAGTTAATAAAAAAAAATCTCATAAATAATTAAATATGTAGATGTACATATACCTAGACATAACTGACACTGATCTGGCGGTGATAAGATTTGATAAAGATCCAAAAAGTTCGTCTTTGCATTAGATACACTAACCACTAAACCAAAACAAAATATTATGAATTATTTAAAAATAACACGTACATGGAATGGTACATGTAATACTATTAGTTGTTTGTTTCTATATTACTGGTCTGTATTTTAAGCTCTTTTAAAGTCATTTATTTTTACTAACTTGCAAGGTCACTGAAATAATATATATAAATAAAATATGTATTATAATTATGAAGCAGAATTTGCAATAAGCATTCCTTTAAATAATTAATGTTTAATTCACCGCCTGTCGTGGCTCACAGGCCTAAGCGTGCGACTGTAAACGCGATAGGTTGTGGGTTCGATTCCCACTCCAGGAAATGGATTTTTTCATTTCCTGGGATTCGCCACTCAGCACACAATACCTCAATTTGGCGGAGAGTGGGGAACGGAGTGTCTTAACACTAGGTTCCCTCTGCCTACCCTGCTATATGCGGGATACAGCGTGAAGCTATGTATGTATGTAGAATTTGCAAATGTATTAAATAACTTTACATAATGTAACTTAAACAAAATATATTTTTAGACAATCCTAGTATTATAAATGCGAAAGTTCTCAATCGTAGCGATTATAGGATATTTGTTACTCTAAAACTAGATTAACTTTTCAGTAATATACCTAACTTATACATCATGATAACACGAAAGCGACTATTTATCAATATCTATATATAAATACGTCAAGACAAATTTTGGAACCCTTTTTACGAAAATTACGCAGACAGAGGAGCATGAAACTCGGCACACTTATAGTTTATGTAGCGTAGAAGTGCACAATGATTATATTTTCTAAAAATAATGCATAAAAATGTATTAAATTAATAAAATAAATATTACACACACTACCTGTGATTTGGCATCCATGTTTATATAAAGTTATATATACGTCACTACGCAATGCGTTATTAACGCATTTACGGGGCACTAGTTATTTATAATTTGGCCATAATATAACGAGAAGTATCAAACATTAAATATAATTCAACACGATTTCCGCTGTCTGAATATTACAAGGATCTCTAATGCAGTAGGTCGTATGCGGTGTAGTACATTTATTTGCTAGTGTCTCTGTCGGATTTAGGTACTGTAGCGCACACCAGCAATGCGGTAAACACAGATAAGCGGTAATAACCTACTTAAGCTTTAACATTTAAAGAATTTTTTTTTTAATGTTTTTTTAAAGCTAATTTTATTATATGTACACTGCTTTTAGTGATGCCGTTGTTGTAGGTTCGAATACCTCTAGGGACCTCTTTTCCTCTAAATGGATTAAGCCACTTAACGTATTACATGGTTAAATGAGTTGAAAACTCATCAGGTAGTGATATATTACAAAGTTTTCTGTATTTGTTTTTTTTTTGTTGCTTTAAATTAAAAAATCGTATTATACAAGTTGATGTCCGTAATTTAATTTTTGTGAAATTTTTGGCCTTACCATTTTCATTGTTATCTTTATGACAATGAAAATGGTAAGGCCAAAAATTTCACGCTTTTATGCGTATAACTGCAGAAAATATTTTAAATTAGATTTTTTTTATATATAGCTTCACACTTTATCCCGCACATAGCAGGGTAGGCAGAAGGAACCAGAGAACCTATTGTTAAGACACTCCATTATCTTTTAACATTTCCGTTCCCCACTTACCGCCGAATTGGGGCATTGCGTGCTGAGTGGCGGAACTCAACGCCGTGCTTTGCCTTGTTACCAGAGCGAGGAAATGAAAATACTAAATATTATTTAATATTTTCATTTCCTGGAGTAGGAATAGAACCCATAACCTGTCGCGTTTACAGCCGCACGCTAGTGTTCTGCGCCACGACAGACCTCAGTCAGAATTTTTAGTAATGGCATATATTATGTTATTCTATAAAATTTAATAAATATTATAAACACGTAAGTCATAGTAATACTGAAAGTATATAGTCGAGTATCCGTGTGTATTAGAGAGATTACACCTTGTCCTCGCTTCTTTAAATTTTAATCATATATGGCTTAACGATAGCTACTTTACTAGTGGCTTTATGAAAGAAGTTGACGAAATTTTTTAGTTTATTTCAAATTTTGCATAAATAATAATTTGAGGAATATATGATTTAATGTATTTCTTTATGATTATTTTATTAGTTATAAACTATATAAGGATTTCCTTCGCAAAAAATCTCAGATGTTTTTCCGGTTTAATAATTACCCTACAATAAGATCATATTTTAGATAATGGCAACATCAATCAAGATATATATATTTTTTTTACTTCACAAACCTGAGAACCTAGTGTTAAACTTAAACCTAGTGTTGCTTTTCCGCCAAATTGAGGCATTGCGTGTTGAGTGGCGGAAGTCAACGCCGTGCTTTACCTTGTTATCAAACCCAGGAAATGAAAATACTAACATTACCTGGAGTGGGAATCGAATCCACAACCTGTCGTGATTACAGTCGCACGCTTGTGCCTCTGCGCCACGACAGGCGTTAAAATATTTTTTAATTAAAATTTAGTTAAAATAAAGAAAAGCTTTAAAAACACAATGTGATTAATACTAATTCTAGTAGATTTATTGATCTACCCTCGTTACTGTCAAATGTAATAAGAATACTTGTAATATAGAAAGGTAGCTAAATGAACCTCCTGGGGCGTTCCAAATTTTCTCTATAGAGATTCACGAAATGGACACCTTTATTAAAAATTTTAGTAATGGTTAGTAGCTTATGTAAAGTATATGTAATTATCATCAATTCGACAAAAAATGGGGAACGGAGTGTCTTAACACTAGTTTCTCAGCTTCCCACTGCCTACCCTGCTATATGCGGGATACAGCGTGATGCTAAAAAAAAATAATTATCAAGTATGATTCTATTTGTTGTCATGTTAGATACGAGTACATTGTGTGCCGGTAAGTCAGTTTGATAAAACAGAACGAAGAATTGAAAATATTTATTATATTTTTAAAAATTTATATTGAGTGTTATAACGCAAGAGATTGTGGGTTCAATTCCCAATCAGGCGGCAAAATTTTCAGTTTAGGTTTATTGAGAAAAAGTGCGGCGTTGAGCTATTCCACTTAAGACGTTATGTCTTGAATTTACCAGAAACTAGAGAACAGAGTGGCTTGTGACTAGGCTATTTCTACTATGCGAAAAAAACGTGAAGGTACATAAAAATGTTACCTATACTGTAATTTACGAGCAGATGTCAAGTTAAACCTTTGAAATGTCTATTTCATTTACAAGCACTCGGTCGCTGAGTTGACAATTAATTAAAATTCTATCAAGCATGCCCCGTATAATGGAAACTGGAAAGTTACCACATACTCCAAGGGAAAGAATGGAATATTTCAACTTATAAAACAATTTTGTTATAAACTGTAGTACAGTTAGTCTTAACTGTAGGTGTTATAATTTATGTCATAATTTACTGTGAAGATAACTTTCAGTATGATCTCCTCGTTGATATATACAGAGATTTAGGCAATTGTACAATCCCGTGCCTAGTTTAATCTGGCTCCAAGCCATTTATGCCATATATTTTTTATTCATAACAGAATATCCTTGTGCTTTTTTTTATATTCAACTAGAGGTTATAAAAAATAATTCTATTAAATTTAAACATTACTTATTAATAAATAAGTAATATTAACCCATTACTCTTTATTACTTCTAATCGTAAGATAATTTAAAATGTGTAATATGTAGTAACTTGTTTCCACTGTGCGTCGAATGTGACTATAATTATCTACAGTTAAATTTTTTTACCCATTTTGTCGAAAAATATTGACCTCTTATCTTTGATACATCTACATTTACGCTACGTAGAATTTTGTACATAAACGTTACAAATGATTTGATAAAAACAGCGTACGTATTCACAATCCGTAATCATAATCCGTATTTAACAATATTACTAAACAAATATGATTTTTGGACCCACCCCTTATAATGTACTCTAGCCAAACAAAGTAAAGCCTTGTTGACAGTTTTCTATGGACAAAATTAATGTTACGCCGCTAACCAGAACAACTATAATAAAATAACGTCTAAAACTAACAAAAGTTTGAAAGTCATCATGAAAAGTTCTCATTAAATATGCGAGGGAAAATCTAAATGTGAAAGGTTAACATGTAATGAAAAAAACAAGTAGTTAGGGCTTTGGGCAGATTTTAGAGAGATTTGTTTAATATTCTGTCCTTCTAAAGGAACTGTAAACCTTGTAAAGGTCAAAGTTCACAGGCCTGTTGTTAGTAAAATAGTTAGCCAAGGGCGTGTAAGACATTTACGCGTATACATGTGTCTATACTGATACATATAAAAAGTAAAAAATACAAAAATATACACTTTATTTTATTATTTCTATTAATAATTAAATATCTTGTAAAAATGAACCACAATTGGTAGATTTATTTATTGTGATTTTCTTAGAAAACCTTTTTGCGGTACGTCAGCCCAACATTCGACGTGTGATATGTTATGAAAAGGCCCGTCATAATATTTACTGAACATAAACTACGTGCTACATAATTCGTACTTAGAAAGAAAATGACCTAACTTAGTAAATTTAAATTTTGTTAAAAGCAAAAGAAAGCCTTTCTTAATATTTTGTAAAGTAATGTCACTTTTATGATACATATAGAAGCAATATGAATGCTACTATAAATATAATAATAATAATATACTAGACTAGCATTACAAACAATGGAGAAAAACATACTACATATTATACTATAGTTTAACTCTTCTACCATTGATGAGTCATCACTACAGTAGTGATTCAGCAACCCCGTAAACAATATTGTTCGATAAAACAAAGGTCGACAATTCTGAAAACAATCAAAGTCTGACACGCAAGTATCTAATTGCTTTCCAAGAACCATTAGTGTAGATAATGTATATTATTATACATTCAAATATATACCCGTACTATGTTAATGTAAGGTAGTATTTTCTGATTCAGTTAGTACTTCAGGCTATAAAGATAGTAATAAAAAAATTGTATGCTTTATTCCGCATAGCCGAATTCAAGACATTATGTGTTAAGTGGTGGAACTTTATCTTACCAGAGTCGAGGAATTAAAATAGTCTGAATATATTGAAAAAGAAATATATTAAAACGGAAAGTGGGGAACGGAATTGTTGAAAGAGAATGGAGTGTCTTATCTATATATATTTATATATATATATATATATATATATATATATATATATATATATATATATATATATATATATATATATTCATTCCCTCGAGTAAGAACCGATCCTACAAACGCATTAACAGGTAGATGCTATTCCACTGCGCCCAAATGGGCGAAAGATAAGTAATAACTTCTTTGAAATTTCATAATATTCTTGAGTACATCTCTTAGCTTGATTTATTGTCCGCCCAATCGTTTCACAGCATTTCTCTAATATATTAAATTTCTAAATGAAATTTTGAACACAGCAGAATTTAAAGGTTTTATAAAGCTTCCCACTTAAGATCCAATAAAAGACGAAGGTAATAAAAGAATATATTTTTTTAACTTCACGCTGTATCCCACATGTATCAGGGTAGGCAGAGTGAACCAGAAAATCTTGTTTTAAGACACTCCGTGCTCTTTTAACATTTTCGCTCCCCACTTTCCACTGAATTGAGGCATTGGGTGCTGAATGGCGGAACTCAACGCCGCGCTTAGCCTTGTTACCAGAGGGAGGAAATGAAAATAATAAATATTATTTAATATTTTCATTTATTATTTCCTGGTGTGAGTGGGATTTGAACCCACAACCTGCCGCGTTTACAGTCGCACGCTTGTACCTCTGCGCCACTTCAGGCCTCTAAAAGAATATTAAAATTTTAACCTATGTATTAAAAATTTTAATGAAACATTATATTATACCGCGTATTCTAAATAACAAAACCATAAATGGAACTAAAAGCATCAAAGCTCTCTTTATGTATATTTCACATAGGCTTTTGGGAAAGCTTTTGTTGACCGTCATAAGCTTTCCAACAGTGAAAGCAATGTGTGGTTTATGTGCATTAAGTAACTGTTATACATTTCGGCATTTTTTAGTTTACGAGTATAGGTAATATTTTAGTTATATAATAAAATTCGTATTTTAAGACAAAAATCAAATGGTGAGCTAATAATATAAATAAGTTAATCTATTTTTTATTCCAAAAAAAATGTAATCAAAAATGTACAGTTGCTATAGATAGAATGGAAGAGGAATTAACTTTTGACATATTGTAGAGGAGTCTCCATTCGACTGTTTTTTTTTCTCTTTATATGTATTACCGTATAACTTCTTATTAGGTGAACCAATTTTGTTGACTCTTTTCTTGATATGATTGCTATCTATCATCGATTCTTCTGATGTAGTCCCATTTAAATTCTAACTAAAAATCTAACGAGTAGTTTTTGAGTAATCCGTAATAATTTTATATATATATATATATTGAGCTTTTGAACTTAAGCTTTGTACACATCATAGTGATTTAACATTGTATTCTAACAGTAATATAAATTATTTATATTGCGTATAACAAAAGCAAATACAAATTAGGACATAACCATATTTGATAACCATAAGAGAATGGAGTGTCTTAACACTAGGTTTTGTGGTTCTTTCTACCCACCCTGCTATATGAGGGATACAGCGTGAAGTTAAAAAAAATATTTGACTTCTAAATATAAATTACTTTGCATCATACTGTATAAAGAATTATTTATATAATTAATCGAAATTATTAGCTATAAATTTTATGTTTCTTTTGAGTGGGAATCGAACCGACAACCAATCGCCTTTACAATAAGACGCTGTCCCTCTGCGAAAACTCTCCACGATAATCTCTATATGTAACATATTCAGGTAGATATGTCATAAAATAATCTTTCCAGAATGATATCACATTAGGCGGTGTTTTGCCTCACTTCTTGAGATATTAAAAAGGGCCTTGTTTTTCTTTCCTTTTACGTTTATTTTTATAGTCGTTAAAAAAGCTCTGCGATTTTAAATTGTTTCGGAATGTATAAGTAATGAGATATATCTACGTACGTTTCTATATAAAATTCTAAAGTTGTTGAATGTTTCATCTACATTTTACTGATATACGAGTATAATGCTACAAGCTTTACGAATGATATGCTTGAAATGTCGGATTTTAACAAAATTATACGTAGCATAAACGGGAAAAGAATTTATTAAAATTATTTAAAAATCACGAAAACTACAAAGAAGTAATAGTTATATTTGTTTATTTTTCATTCATTATAGCTTGGCTTTATATTTTATATAACTTCTTTAATTTCTTATTTGTTACTTTGGTTGTGGTTGAAAATAAATATATTATTATTATTATGTATCTCATTATAAGTTCTCGGGTTCAAAGGAACCCGGTCCTTTGGAAGGCTTGCGTGGGGACACAGGTCCAACACGTAGAGGCCCCTTTGAGACAACAATATTTTTTAATCTGACGCATTTATTATTATTATTATTATTCATCTTCCGCATTTGTCGAAGTATGCAAAGGAAACATAATGTTAAAACCCGTTTTAGTGACATTGTGTACTTGATGGCGGAACCCAACGCTGCACTTCGTCAGATACTTCCTAACTACGATACGATGTCTTCATGCATATACTCTAGTCTCTCTCTATACATTATTTAAAATTCCATGCATAGCTTCGCCTGACTATGCGACCTAAGAGCTTTACAAGTTTAGCAACATTCAGCTCAACGTCGCTGTACTTGTTGTTTCAAGTCTTAACTCAGGTATAGTGAAAGCTGGGGAAAGTAAATTTGAATTAATTATATTTTAATAATGTTAACATATTGTATCATTTAAAATTATCCTAACGTTTAATCTGGTATTATCTATTCTAGTTAGAAGAATATTTGATTTCATCAACCCCCTCTTTACTCTAAAGATTTACGGAGTAATATTACACTAACTTACTTCCGGTAATACCTTTCTTTTTTGTGTACTAGTTATAAAACAAATATAATATCTACCTATATGTAAATTAAAGTGAGTATCTTTCAGCGCTTTTCATTTTGTCATCCGTTTTCTCTAAAATTTGCACACCTGTCCGAATCCGACAATAACAATATTTGCATACAAAGTATTTGATGTCCTTTCCAGTACGACTCGAATAATAAGGAAATTTTTAGTGAGTCGCTGTTTTTTCATAGATTTTTTAAAGGATTTTTTTGAAGGATTTTGTAATTATATCAGTATTGAAATTTACAACCATTATTTTAATAGACCATTTGTTGCAATCAATTAAGTTAATCCAATATTTAAACTTGTTTGCTATAACGAATAGTAACAAACAAGGACGAGAAAAAACAGTAGTTAAATTTCAATCATACTTACTATCTATTTCGTCTGGAAAGACGTTTAGAACTAATAATGGAATAAAAATTTATATATGTAATTTTTATAGTGCGAGAGAATAACTCATAAAAAAATATGTAAACAATAATTGTAGTATGCGAAAATTTTTTTTGGTAGCTTAACAAAATGACGTATATTTAAATTTGAGCTGATGTGTACAATACTGACAAACCTCTAGTGTTATGCCACTCACCAATACCATAGATAAACTTAATTCGATATTTTTATTAGAAGTCACGTATTCATAGTGACACTTGCTTTTCTACTAGCAGTTGCTGATTCCCAAAAGGAAAAAATCTAGCAGAGAAAATTGTTGATCAAGATTTTACAATTTGTACATTTAAATTCTTAAATATGTATATAACTTTCATTATACTAATTCTAAAATTTGTATATTAAAAAGTGCTTCGAAGAAATAGGTCAGTTCTTGCTATTTTCAATTTTTAATATTTTTTTACCTACATGCGTGATTAGAATTTTAAAAGAAATTAAAATAATTTATACATATACAAAAGTAAATACATTGAATGTGTACAAGTATTTACTTTTATATGAATGGCTTATCTAATAATAAAAAATAATAAAAGTTTGAAAATATATAATTGTTGAAAGAGAATGGAGTGTCTTAACACTAGGTTCTCTGGTTCCCTCTGCCTACCCCCCTATATGCGGGATACAGCGTGAAGCTAAAAAAAAATTGTAAAATAAACTTTATATGCACATGGTAATTCACTATAATCGCTTTATGTAAGCGAGAATAATAATATGTAACTAAAACACAAATACACTTACATCGCTGCTTGCGTTGAAAATACGGGTTGTGGCGGTTAGAATAATCCTCTAGCAGAGAGGCGAGAAAATCGCTGTATTTCAATTTTGCTTACTGCATTTTAGTATGAAACTATTAGGAATTTACTATTCCTTTTTCTTTTTATTTTTTTTTTAGCTTTAAGCTACATCCTGCACATATTAAGGTAGTCAATTTGAGAACCTAGTTTCAAGACATGACATGACATTTCTGTTCCCCACTTTCCGCGGAATTGATCGCATCGCGAGCTAATTGGTGGTCCTCAACACCGCGCTTTGCCTTGTTACCATTTGTTTGTTGTTGTTAGAGAGGAAATGAAAATATTAAATAATATTTAGTATTTTCATTTCCTGGAGCGGGAATCGAACCCACAACCTGTAGCGCTTATAATCGTACGTTTGAACATGTGCGTCACGACAGACCTCTTAGAAATGTATTATCCCTCACGGTACTTTTATTGCAAGAGGGAAATATTTGTTCTGTTATAAAGAACATATTATTTAGACATAGTTTTGAGAAAATTGATCTCCTAAAATATTTTTATAAGGTTTAAAACGAAAGAACTTTCTAAAAAATTTTCTAAGACAAGAGAGAAAACTCTATTATTTTACTCTAGAAATCGAAACCAAGTAATTTTAATACAATAAGATTGCCACAAAAATAAATTATAGTGATTTTAGCTAAAAAAAAACAGAATTTCATATTACATAAACATTACATAGGTACGTACAAAGTTTCAAAAAGATCGTTAGAGTACCGATACTACGACAATGTGTAGATGACCTAGAAACGTCGTTTTATCTAGCTATCTCTCCATCATATAAAATGAGATCACGTTTGACCCCAATCAGGTTTCATTCGCATACCGATGACAGACGCTAGAGTAAATGTTAATTTAAAATTAATCTAAATATACGTTATATCGCGTAAAATACGGCGTCGTAGTGCAGTTGGCACGTGCCAGATTGAAAACTTGGAATACTATAATAATATTAGTTTTCTTAGTTAAAGAAAGGTAAACAAAATATAGTAATTTAAGTAAGAGAAATAAGAAATATGCAGGAATCTAATAAAATGAACGGGTATCTGATCAGATAGATATAAAAAAAAAATTATTAGTTAGTTATAGTTATTCCTTATTAATAAAATTGTAAATTTCACAGTAAGGTTCCTGTTTTTAAACCAAGCTTTGATAAATTTAAAGAATGCAAATAATAAACTAGCTTTCACTAAATCACCTGTATATATCTCGTAATGCTGTCAGAAAATAATTAAATTAAATGTACTCCAATTCTTCATAAAAAATAAATGACGAGTACAGTCATCTTTTAAATTATAAAGTATAATTTTATGAAAACAATATTACATTCTCTCTTTATATAAGGTAGTAAATAAAAGTTATCTTGCAACACCATGAAGTTATTAAGGCTAATGTAATATGTGATATAATGCAATTATTTTGTTACAACGATGGAGGAAAAATTGAACGACACACTTAAAAAGAACATCTATATGTTATTGTATTGTACAGCTTCATACTCTTCTTGCGAGAGACTACCTATTCCAAGTATTCAGTGAATGACTTTCTCATTATTCATTATTTGATAAATAAATATTGAAAATATTCTCACCATTTTTAGCACAAAGTACAAAAAGATTTGTACTACATAAAAGAAAATGTTATTGTCAAAGAACAAAAAATACCTTCCATAATTATTCTTATTACATCCGAAAAATTTCCGCATTTCAAAAGTTAGCATTCATTCGAAACCACAAGGGAAAAAATATGTCGAGCCGGCATCCACTTTACAAATGAGATTTCCATTGAAATAAAACACCATTATGAAAGGAATAATAAATTGTGAGGCAGTGGCCTGTTCCGACAAGACGTGTCGGCGCCGACACTATCGATGTTCTGTTGGAAATGAATGGTGACATCTTTTTGAGTCAGACTATGACTATTTTATAATATTATATATCGTGGCGTAGTGGGACAGTGTTCGACTGTAAACGCGGTGGGTTTTGGGTTCGATGCTCACTCAGGGGAATGAGTGATATTTAAAGTATTATTAAGAAAAATATAAATGGAGTGACACTAAGTCTTCCCTGACTACCATGCATGCTTTTTCATGCATGATTGAAATGAATATATGTTTGTTTTACATTTAACATGATCTTGATTACCTGGATGTCATTATAAAATTTCATAATATTGTAAAAAAAGTAAATAATATGAAGCAAACAAAAATAAATTTTATTACATTAAGTAGGAATCTAAAAAGATTAAACTTAAAAGAAAAGAAAATTTTCCTGTTTCTGATAATATAATGGTTTTATTTCTTTTGATATTTTTCTATATTAGCTAAATGACACACATTATATTGGTCTAACGTTCTTATTTATTATCACGCCATTAAAACAATTTTGCAAATTACTTAATTTAAACTTAATATAAATTACGAAATAATAAAGTCATTATTTTGTATCTCACTGTAAATTGTTTTTTTCATAACATCCTTTATTTTCACTAACTAATACTAAAACAAAGTCAAAGTCAAATTTAAAGTTAATTTCCTAATGTTTAATTTTATGTCGTTATATTTCATATATGTTTATTTGTTGTATATTTCTTATAAAGCTTAATATATAAACTACAGTACTAATTGATATTACATGAAACTTGTTCTATTAACTGGCACGCCTCAAACCAATCACCAAATATTTTCATTCTCAGTCTATTAATTTTAACAAAGTCTAAATATTTACTCAACAAATAGGATGCTTAGGTTACGTAAAGCATCTGCAGGATAAATATTTGGTGAATTTGTTTCACCATTTTTCGTTTTACCTCGTAGCTAAAACGAAATTTGCCAACAAAATTTATTGTAGATATTTCGTAGACGGTCTACGATGG
Organism: Philaethria dido; assembly: GCA_033558755.1. Lineage (NCBI taxonomy): Eukaryota > Metazoa > Arthropoda > Insecta > Lepidoptera > Nymphalidae > Philaethria > Philaethria dido. The sequence continues at coordinate 28,965 of JAKGSA010000186.1, forward strand.
TCTACAATGTGCTACGAAATTGTAAAAAAGAATGAAATGTTTTCGCTGTTATTTTATAATAGGAACGTGAACTTTGTACTATAAGAGTTTATTTGATAGCACATTTTATAAGTTTTTACTTTGTACATTTGATTTTTGTAAATAGGTTTGGAACTTTCTTTATAAAATATATTTTTTAAAAATATCGGAACATGATCAATGGACTCGCAGATTTTGACAAATTTACATTCATACATACATAGCTTGCTGTATCCCGCTTATAGCAGGGTCGGCAGAGGGAACCTAGTGTGAAGACACTCCGTTCCCCACTTTCCGCCAGAAAAACGGCGGAACTTAACGCCGCGCTTTGCCTTGTTACCAATAACTTGGAAATGAAAAATTTCATTACCTGGAGTGGGAATAGTACCCACAACCTGTCGCATTTACAGTCGCACGCTTTCGCCTCTGCGCCACGACAGGCGTGTAATTTAAAAATATGATATATAAATATCACAACTTTAATTTATTAACTTCACAGTTATGCATAAAATACTTTAATTGTAATTTTGCTTATAATGTAAAGCTAATTACAATGGAGAGGCCATTTTGGTGCATTGCTTTTGATTATGAGTTCGATCGTTATTCTTATTCGGGTTATGTTTATGTTTTGCCGCCACATGTCACGCAATATATGTATCTATTTTGGACGGAAAGTGGAAAACGGTATATTTTTACACTGAGTTCTCTCTACCTACCCATCAATAGCAAAAGTATTTTTATGGTTTTACCTACCAATGTTCATTTTATTTTATTTTAAAACCAAGTGTAGAGTCGACGAAAAAACGAGGTTTAGTGCAGTTGTAGTTATGAGAATTTACGGTTACTTTATTGGTATATAAGTCCATTTTATATTCGTTTTAAAATAAAACTTTATGCTTCTTTAATATCTTTCATAATAAACTTATATTTGTAGTGTTGCATTTTATTAGTCTCAGCGTGTTGCGCTAAGACTCTTGTCATCTTTTGCATTACAATTTGCATATAGGGCTGAGGAATACAAAATTTATTGTTCAATTTACCCACTTCACTCAAAGAGGAAGAGGTCCGATCCGACTGTATTTTTTGTGTGTTACCGCATAACTTTACACTGGATGATTATTTATTATTCTATTATTCTGTTTTTTTGAAGGCTGTTTTTTTTTTGTTTAATTTTTAATTATTAGAATAATTTTTAAAGTGAAAATATATACAATAATTAAATTTGAAACTTCATTATCCTTAAAAAGAATATAATCAAAAGTTACTAAAAGAATGTTATCATATCTTGTCATTAAAATATAATTTAATTGTTATTTACTTTAAGGCTTGCCAGAAGGAAATTGTTTATTTCGGAATAAATTGCCTTTCCAAAAAGATTTTTCTTTGAATATGTATTAATATTTTATTTTATAAATCACTTTACGAAGGCATCGTGGCGGAGTGCAACAACGTCTAACTTTAAGCACGATTGGTTGTAGGTTCAATTCCCATTTGAGGAAATAATAATATTATTTTTCTTATATTTGCGCTGTATCCCGCATATAGCAGGGTAGGCAGAGGGAACCTGAGTACATAGTGTTAAGACACTCCGTTACCCACTTATAATTATTATATTATATATGGAAATAATTATATTTAGATTATTTTTGATTCTTCTCTTTGGCTGTCACTACATATCTCGCAATGTCTCGAATTTGGGCGGAAAGGGCGCAGTGTTTTTTTTTTTTGCACATTAGGTTTTCCTAGACTACTTTGCACTGAGTCTATGCAGGATAAAGCGTGAAATTAAAAAAAGTAATATGAATATTAAATTAAACTAAAAATAAAAGCTATAAAAGTAAAACATATAAACTTAAGAATCCCAAAACACACAGAGTAGACGATTTTGCTTTAACAACAACAAAATACTAAGTGTATTGCACTATATAACCCGCTAAGATGAATTTCATAAATTTTAAAAACGGTATGGGCCATCGCGGTTCAGTGGGATAGCGTCTGACCGTAAACGTGATTGATTTTAGGTTCAATTCGTACTCGAAAAAAATTAGTTCCATATATAAGCACCACTCCGAACTTACCACACAATGAAAACTACGGGCTGGAAGCGGCAAACAGAGTATCTTTACACTAGGTTTACTCTGACTACCCTGCTATGCGTGATTAAGCGTGAAGCTTTCTTTTTTTTAATCACAAACTTTTAATCGAAATTGGAATCAAACCCACAACCTATCGCGTTAACAGTCGCACGCATGTGCCTCTGCGCTACGACAGGTTTTTAAAAACGCTTTTACATTATTTATCACAGGCACCGCTCCAGAATGTAATGATTTAAGGTTGTAAATTCTGGCATTGGAGCTATTAATAAACTTTTCATTTATATTCAATGCGGCTACATAGAAGATTTTAATATCCATGATGTTACACAAAATACATTTCAATCTTTTTGCAATACTGCCATTTTTGTGTTTCTATATTTTTGCTGAATGAATATTTTATTTTTATTGTCTAAAAATAATATAAGAGTCGTACAGTAAAGAGCTTTTGTAAACAAAAAACGAAATAGTAAGTGGGTAATTTTAGTGAAAATATTTTGGTAAATAACTGCATATGTGGAATATTTTTGATGCTCCTTACTTAAGCTTTATATTGACTTTAAATAGAACTTATTACTACAAACTAGTAGAAGTTAAGGATTTTTTAAGTAATAATTTTTGCCTGTCGTAGTGCAGAATTACTAGCGTGCGACAGTAAGCGCAACAGGTTGTGGGTTCGATTCCCACTTCAGGAAATGAAAATATTGAATATTTAATCATTATTAATATTGAGTATTTTCGTTTCTTTGTTCTGGGACAAGGCAAACAGTGGCGATAAATTTCGCCACTCACCACGCAATGCCTAATTCTGCGAAAAGTGGGGACCGGAAATCGTAAGAGAACGGAGTGTCGTAATACTAGGCTCTGCCGCCCTACTATGTGCGGGGTACAACGCGAAGCTAAAAAATGCTGTTTGTTTCAGTTGTTCAACTGCAATGCTCTGCGCAGCCATCATGACAGAACATTGGGAGCACGTATCCTGGGAGAAGACAGCACTTGCCGCCCTCGCGAATGCCTCAAACACAGCCTTACAATGGCTACTTGATGAAAAAGTTGTTAAGGTACTATATTTACGTTAATAATTCAGTAAATAACTATACGAGTATACGTACTTTTTCATAATGTTCATTGATTAATTTTGAGTCTTTTTTCTTATGGCTTAATTTATTAATCTAAACTTTCCCTGCACTGTTGTGGGATCATCAGAGTGAACTTTCTGATAAAACACTGTGTTCCTCATTCCTTCACTCAATTAAAAATGGTGCGTGTTGAGTAGCGGAAGCCACCCAACGGAAATATTTCGTAATTATAAAAAAATACCTTGAATTAGATTTAAATTATTATCATATTCACTCATGTAGGTCCCAAAGCACCACGATAGCCTCCGTGGCTTAAAATAAGCGAAACATGACGGCAATTATTTTATAATTTATCCAAATGATTTATTTCAAATATGCAGGTGTTTTTGCTAAATAAATAGGTCATATTTAACTTAAATATACGCACAATAGATTGTGGCCTTAAATTCAGTGCCCCGGTCGCATTTGTTAATTCCACCGCTACTCCCGCGAGGGTTAATCCGGCGTAACAAAATAATTACTTTACTAATTGGACAAACATACACTATGAAAGGCTCGCTTAAGTATACAAATATTTTATGCAATTACTTTGAAAAACGTAATTCATGAATATGTTAATGAAAAATATACGAGTATAATAATTTAAAACGGGCAACTCCAGAAGCTTTTTTTTTCAAAATTATTATTTTTTTGCTTTTACAGAGAATATATGAAGGTATTTTTGTAATTTTGTAGTTTAAATGGATATACTTGTGTAATTCGCATGCAAACTTATGACTTATGACTATTAGTCGTGTATCAATAGAACTGATGAGCTTTTATGAGTTTCGATCTCACCAAACAACCATCAAACATCTGGCTCGTCATATAGTACAGTATTTTCTGTTTCAAGTCCTATTCAAGTAAATATTTTTCAATTTAATGACAAAATGTAAGTTGGCATTTGACATTTAAAATCCCTATTGTATCCTATGTTGAAAGGTTATACAGAATATCCATTTTAAATACACAGGTGGGTGTTCTCTTTGCTTTGTTACCGTCTTTATGTGGAACACTTCCATCATAGCTTTCTTGACTCTTACAATGCAACAAAATATTATACCAATGAAAAGGATTGACCTTTTCAATCCATACAAAAGAATGAATTTGAAAATCAAAACATTGAATTCGAAGTTAAAATAAATGAAGTCGAAGCTAAAAAAGACGAATTTGGTGCATAATACCTTATATTTTTTTTTATTTGTATAAATGTGAGTGAGTTAGTACGAAATTACCGTCGAATGAGTATCGAGTGAGTGAGACATGTGCAAAAGATCAAGAAAAGCCCTAGTGGAAAAGGCACTTTGTTAATCTAATCAGAATGTGAACTGATGATATATTACAGGTAACAGAACACTTGTTTGGGCGAAAACTTTACCCAAAAAATGATGCATGCATTTAAGAGCCCATTACTACAAACAATAATTTAATAAAATTAGTAAATTTATTCGACTATAGTTGTATTGTGTCTACTTAAACGAGTAAATATATGTAGTTTTCTTTTATAAGTAAATTAAATCTCCCAGGGTTATTATATCACCACTGCGCAGAATAACACTAACGGTATTGATATAAGATTAATATAAATCCTCTTTGCTACAAATACATATTTATGTAATTTATATATATGACTCAAATTACACTATCACTATTTTGATGTCATAAAATGTACTAAAAAGAAATAGTTTAGGAAAAAGGACACGTAGAGAGATCTTCGGTTTTTGCGCTTTTATTCATATTAAATGAAACTATTTTAATCAGTTAATCACGTATATTTTAATATTCAGAAAAACATTTGTGAAAACCCGACATTTCGTACACTTTACTAGTCCAAGGGTACAGATATATTTTCCTGAACAGTAACATATTAAGCCTCTTAAAATAATTTCACGCTTAAAATTGTTTTCTAATTATCTTGGTTTTCCTGTCGAGACCACCTGGTTCATGCTATAAAAAGATTGTGTTGCCAACGGATGCCGGACACGTGTGCAAATTTTCAAGAATCCAGAGAATGAATCAATGAACGTATCAAGATTTTCTTATTTTTATAGAGAGATAGATGTACATGTAAAGATAATCATAGCGTGATAAAGAAGGAAAAAATTACCATACGCAAAAATATTCTTTTGGATGTAGACATTAATCAATCAAAATATTTTTATCTTACCAAACTTCCAAGGTAATTCCAAATAAACGAACAAATCGAATTATTTAACATTCTCAAACAAAAAATTCGATGAAAAAAATAAAAGAATGTCAACACAGACGTTTCAATTACTGCGAATCCATCCTGCCGCGCTCCGCTCCAAGTTGTGACAAGTGCTGAAACAAAAGAAAAAATATAACGAATAAAACTCGTTTGAAACTTATCAATCTATTCATAAAATAGCTACTCGAAGGCTGTATAAAACAGTTAAGTACAATCCAATCATAATTAAAAATATATTTATTACAAAGCCACTAATTAAAGGTAAATATTTTCTACAATTGATATTTCAATAATGAATGTGCGAAATTGGGTTCCGCTTCCTATACCACAAGGTCTTCAGAAAATATCGAGAGATCGATGATTGATAATTTATGATTTTGAATGATTGATGATCTACGTTGTGTAAAATGAATTATCAAATCATTTTTTCAGCTTTAGTAAAAATAACGATCACAATTGGTTATATTTTGACACTTACAATGAAGTTTAACGCCTGTCGTGGCGCAGAGACTCAAGCGTGCGACTGTAAATGCGACAGGTTGTGGGTTCGATTCCCACTCCAGGAAATGGATTTTTTCATTTCCAGGGTTTGGTAAATGCTCAATTCGGCGGAAAGTGTGGAACGGAGTATCTTAACACTAGGTTCCCTTTGCCTACCATGCTATATACGGGATACAGCGTGAAGCTACGAGTATGTATGTATGTACAATTAAGTTGAAGTGAAAAATGAAAAATTAAGAAGTAAAAGATTTGAAAACTTAAAACTAGTTCATTTACTGAGTACTATTTACCCAAGGTGTTATATAAGTTAGAAATTGTATACTAAATTCCAACAAAACTTACTTAACTTAGACTTCACACAAAACTCATTTGCACTGTAAGCCACAAACATTTAATAATACTAAAATTTACAGTATTACTTAGATCTACACATCATCTTTGTATCTTTGAACTCTATAACGATTAAAGTAAGCTAGAAACGTAAATATATTTACTTTATCCATATTTAGGCACAAGCGAACGACTGTAAATGCGACAGGTTGTGAGTTCAGCACGGAATGCCTCAATTCGGCAGAAAGTGGGGAACGGAGTGTACACCAGGTTACTAACACTAGGTTCCCTCTGCCTACCCTGCTATATGCGGGATACAGCGTGAAGCTATGTGTGTGTGTTATCCATATTTCTTCAAGATTTTATATTATACGCATACTAGCTAAATTGAACTGTTGAAAAACTTCAGTTAATATATCTAAAGGAGAATAAATTTTTAAACTTCTAAAAGATTGATTATTGTAAAGATTGAAGAGTGTATTAAAGGAATTGATTAAAAAGGGTCGTAAAAATTCTAGATAGACGTGATTTTTACATTAGTTATATTAAGTTTTTTTGTCCCTCTTCATGTCATATTTAATTTTTTTCGATTTTTCGAATCAAATCCAATGTTATTGTCGACAATTACATTTTTTTTTCTTCACGATATAACCCCTATATAGCAGGATAGGCAAAGGGAACCTAAGAACCTAGTGTTAAGATACTCCGTTCTGTTCCCCATTTTCCTATTTATTTAAAACTAAGCATTGTGAGAAGAAATAAAGATTATTATAGCGAAAATGAAAATATTATCTAACATATGAAAAGACGTTATTTCTTTTTTTTTAACTTCACGCTGTATCCCGCATATAGCAGGGTGGGCAGAGTGAACTAGAGAACCTAGTGTTAAGACACTCCTTTCTCTTTTCAATTCCGTTCTCCACTTTCCCCCGAATTGAGGCATTGCGTGCTGAATGGCGAAACTCAATCCGCGCTTTGCCTTATTACCGGATCCAGGAAATGAAAATACTAAATATTATTTCATTTCCTGGAGTGGGAATCAAACCCACAACCTGCCGTGTTTACAGTCGCACGCTTGTGAATCTGCGCCACGACAGGCGTCAATCGTCGAATAACAATATATTTATTACTATTCGATATATTTAATAGCAGAGCGCTATATTAACTAACGCTATTGACGTCAAAATCTTACCCATAATATACAATTCATCGCTCAAATGCCGCGATAAAATACCACACACCGGTTAAGTTTTTGCATATTATTAACATTATAATAGAAGGAGCGAAATTACTTTCGTAAGGCAACCTTGACGTCCGCGGCACGCGATGTGACGACGTAATAAAAGGGAAGACTATGAAAAATTGTATTTTGCTTTAATTAAACGATATTTTTTAACGACGACGCTGAACGTTCGCAATGTACAAACTGGCGCTTATATTTTTGAAGAATATTAATGAGATTTGAGGACATAATGGCTTACTGAATTAAGTTTATAAATGGCCGTCATTACGCTAGTTAGTTTAAGTAGCCAAAAAAAGTTTTTTTTTTTTTTTCTAGAAAGTTATACTACCTAGTTATATTACGTTTCAACATCTTTTTATTAGCTCCACCTGTATCTCTCTATCTATTAACTTAATAAAATATCTCAACGATTTATTGATCTGATTCCTGAGGTCTACCAAAATCTAACGAGAAAATATTTAAAGTGTGTTTATTTTATTTATTATTTTTTTTGTAGGGTAGGCAGAGGGAACCTGGGAACCCAGTGTCAAGACACTCTGTTCTCTTTCAACAATTCCTTTCCCGACTTATTTTTAGTATATTTATATTTATAATGAGCTCTTTGATTTTCGCGATTATTACACATATTAAATGAAACTATTTTAACCAGATTAATCGCGTATTTTTAGTATTCGAAAATACATTTTTAAAAACCCGAACACTTTACAGTAATCCGTGGTCACAGGTAGACTCTACCTGTACAGGTACAGTAAAATAGTTTCATTTAATATATTTATTTTTATTTTATTTTCTTAATTGAACTAATTAGTGTTCTTTGCATTGCGTCGCATAATTTCGTATACATATCTAACACTCATACTCATTACATATACGAGTATGATATACCACTTGTACGAACAAGTGGTATCAGATGAATCCAACTATCTCTTTCACTCTCTAAATTCGTTTCACGCAAATTTATCTCTTGTCATTCCATCTTTTATATTCACAATAAACTACGAACATAAATAAACACATTTAGTTTATATTATTGTATATCATCAGCAACCATTTCGAAGAATTTCAATTTGCTCATAAGTCAGTAAAGCAGTAATTTTAAGCAAGCAAAGAACTTTGATCTGACTAATTAGAGGCCTGAGTGACTTCTTATCTTCATTTTCCTTTCACCTTTCGTAATAGGTACGAAAATTGAGTTAAAATTTTATAAACTTCCACGAAATAACGTAAAAGCTTTAACTTCTGAGCCTAGTTTTTTTTGTAAAAAGTTTGTATAATTAAAATTGTCGCCTAAAGCACCGGTAAACGGATTTGAAAGCCACTTCGGTATTGCCTTGACCCGCGCTGCTTCTCCACTAAGCTTGGGTATAGTAAAGTTGTCCTATTTATGCTTCGTCATTATATTCTGTAGTTCAGTCATTATAACAAGCGGTTGTTGTGTATACTTACGCATGGTGTAGTTGTTAACATAGTGAGGTGCATCAAAGCTAGTTCATACTCAGGGAATGAGTATTTTTAAAATTATTTTCATACTTTCGCTTTGGTAAGACAAAGCGCAGAATTGCGTTTTACCCAACATGCATTTTTTGAAATTTAACTTAAAGTGGATTATAGGAATCTCTTTGCCTGCCCTGCTGTATGTAGAATAAATTAAAAAGGTATATATTAAAAAGGGTGTATTTATATTATATTGTATTTATGTACATATATTTACTATATATTTTGTTTAAAATATATACATATGCATTTACTATTTATGTATCTATTATTTTTTTTAATATATGTATTTTATTAATTTGTTATCTCTAAGCACACCTGCTCAATTATTTCCCACATGACAAGGTTGGTTGGTAGAGAATGCTTTTTAGCATTAATTCCGCCTTTTGTGTATTTATATTAAAATATTGTGTGCAATAACGGATAAATAAATAAATAAAAATTATAAGAATTTTTTAGTAATTTCAAATTTAATTATTTTAATAAGCTGCACAATATAAGAAAAAATGGAACTGAATCTAATAAAAACAAAGCGGCACAACAGAAACTAGTTATAATACGAACAGCTAACAAAAAATAAAGAGGCAAAAGGCTGACATTTTAGTTTTCCTCCCATGAGATTCCTATCACGTGCGACTAGGGTTGGCAGTGCGGCTTTTCATTGCAGAAGAAAATATATAAACTCCTTCGGCTTAATCATTTTTTATGTGCTTAGAATTGCTAAAAATACAATTTTAAAAATAACTTTAAATGGCTTGTGAGATTATGGAACATGTGTGCAACATTTTATGCAACGAAGTACGTCAGAAAATTAAATATGAACAAACATATTAATTATATTTTAACTTCCATAATTATTTAAAAATATAGCTTGTACGTTAATATTATTGATAAACTCCTGATCTTTATTCTACTTTTACAATTAATTCTTCAATTTATATATGGCAACCCTTGAAGTAACCTTTTTATATTGAACTTTAGAAAGCCCAAAAGCAAAAAATATACATATATTTTTACGCAGTATTTTTACTATTACAACTGTGTCTAAAAAGCAAAAGTTGCATAAAATCTCTTCATTCCTTTTATACAAGCTATAAACCAGAGTAAGGGTACTATGAAAATATCCTTACCCTATTTGTAGAATAAAGTAGCTATTTTCTAGAGTTATTTTCCTTGAGAAGCATGAAGTAAATTATTGATTAAACAAGAGTACGTATTCTACATGCGAGTATAATTTATTAAGTAACTATTTATACTATCTTTTCATTTAGGTTAGTTGAATAAATTTAAAAACTGTTTTTTTTATCTATTGTATCTTAAATAAATAAATAATATGAACAATACTTCTTTCTTTTGATCTTTAAACTTAAATTTCAAAATCTATAGGTATATAGAGAAGATACCTATTCCTCGAGAGGAATAAATAACGATTAGCTGAACCTAACGTGATGATTTCGGACCAGACCAAAATAACACCTACATATATATGTACATGTTTCATTTGTATTATAGGAGACCTACGACCTATAACGTTTCCTATTTAAATATAAAAGCTTGGCATAGTAAGATTTACACTCACTAACAAATTATCGAGTTCCCTTCATCACCATTATTAACCAAAATCAATATTTTCCACGATGAAAACCCGATCTTGTAAAATTAATTTTGCCTAATCTGTTATCTTGTTTAATGATTGATTAGTCTAAATATTCCTAGATAATACAATATACCGGGCAAATTGTTCGGGAATTTTGCAGTATGGAACCAGTTCAATAAAATAAATCTCAATGGTTAGTAATTATTTATTATCAGTTCAGGAATCTACTATGAAAGTTTTTTGCATATACCCTCTCTCCGGTTTTCAAACTACTTTAACATAAATTATAATTTCCTTACATTCAATATCAATACAATTAGTTTTATATTGAGACCTAAATAATTTTAATTTTGATTAAATCAACATTGAGTTCCATCACATGACAACTATTTTGAATTCGGACGGAAAACGGTGAATCTCACTCACTCTAACTACCCTGCTTTCATAACCGAAACGGTATTGGTGTCGTGATTGTTACTCTATAAAATAGCATTATATTGACGGCAATTTCATATTGGATTATAGAACATAACAGTATATATTGCGGGGTAAAGCGATTTGACCGAAGGCCAAACAAGTAATATTCCAGTAGCAATATGAATAAAACCTTGAAACCGCACTTGGCATCAATGACAATTGTTGTTTTTATTTTATTTTAATTATCTCAAAACAATGGTCTAGTCTTCAAGAGGGAGCTGAATGGTTATTTGTCACTCGCTTTAGCTATAAAAGTTTTCTGTTTCAGCGACATGAATTGTAGCTCTATTTAGAGTTTGATTAAAAATTTCCCGTTCAATTTAATACTGAAAAAGCTGAAAATTTTGGTTCTATTATTAAAATTTTCAAATGTTAAGCATTTTAGTTTAATTTCACTGTTATTTACCACTGAGATAACATTTTCATTGCACTTTAAAAGCATAATGGAAGTCAGATCAAAGCCATTTTCGACAATTGTTTTGAAGTATTCTTGAAATAAAATATGTTGAATACAAAGTACAATTCGAGATTCGTCAAGAAGCCCTAGCTCGCAGGGATTACAAAAGAAACCTCTTGTTCTTACGCAGTCGAACACGTACGTAATTAAGATAACACCTTCTTTGCCTGAATATACATATATTTTACCAGAATGTTGTTTCACGATAACTTATACTGTACTATTACAAGCAACGTCATTTGCGTGGACTTTATGATATTTCTTTTACTATTTCAACTTATCACCCGATGGCATTGAAACTTGGACACAAAATTATACAGCCTTTACCACGTGGAGGTCATATAAGGCGGTATTCTCATTTCTTATAGTTGAACAGGTTTATTATGGTTCTTCATCAAATGTTCCAGAATTTTCATAAGTATATGTCAATGCAAAATGCCCATCACGCTACACATTTGCTAAAGCATACACAATAATTGCATTTATTACATGTGAACATAATTGAACAATAATGTTCAAAAAACATACAACGAGAAATTATTGTTATTTTATATATACATACTTTTAAAATAAATATTTATTACTTATGTATATATATATATACTTTTGCATTTATAGAAGTGTTTATTTTCAGATTGAAGACTCAAATACCCGGAAAGGCGGGGGCACTTTTTTAGTTCCAATGAATGGAGGCATTTGGACCATGTGCGTGTCGTTAGAAGGTATTATTGAATACAAAATCTATAAATGTATTTCGTTATTATTTTCGCGGTTTGCATATATTAAGGTAGCCAGCAAGAAAACACTGTTAGATGCGTCAATTCCAGTCAATTTTTTAAGTGACTTGAAAAAAGTGGAATTTCTTTATATATGTTAGTGCATAATTTTTTGCTAGGTGAACCAATTTGGATGATACTTTTTTTATATAATAGATAGTGTTTGTAATGCGGTCGCAATATAAGTAGTGTTTGAGTTATTGGTAATAATTTGACTTTTTAGTGCATTTTATTTGAATTAAGTTTTTTTCTTTTGTTAAAATCTTAATTATTTAGAGGCAATACGTGTTGGAATTCAACGCTGGTAACGCTATATCTTACCCGTTCGAAAACGAGTAAAGATCCGAATCCACCACTACCATGTGTACAACAATCATTATCCTACTGTATCACGATGGGTCTATAAAATAATAAATAATTAGTACATATTATAATTATAAATGTATGTTTATATTTTAGAAGAAGAAGTGTCAATATTATCGAGGGCAGGTTTTCCAACAGAACCTCTGTGCACAAATTACCTGGCCGATGATGAAAATGAAGAACAAAGAGGGGATTGGCAACATCGTAAGCTTACTTGGAATAATGAAAATAATATCTTTTTCAGCTTTATGTCATTTCCCGTATATAAGAATAGGCCGAGAGAACCTACTGTCAAGGCACTTCGTTCTCCGCTTTTCTTCCAAATTCGAAATAGTGCTTGTTAAGTGACGGAACGCAACGCCGCGTTTTATGTCACTAGAGCATGGAAATAAAAATAATTAAAATATAATAATGTCCCCGGGACATCGAACCCACAAATCAGTGGCGATTACAATCAGTCACTACACCACGGTAGTTTAAAAAATTATCTGTAAAAGTATATAGTGTATGGAATATACACGTACATATTTCTTTAATTCAGTTCCTTTGTGTGTCCATATATTTGGTTAGACATGTTTCGTTTCCTATTTATTTAAAACTAGGCATTGTGAGAACAAATAAAGATTATTATAGCGAAAATGAAAACATTATCTAACATATGAAAAGACGTTATTTCTTTTTTTTTTTAACTTCACGCTGTATCCCGCATATAGCAGGGTGGGCAGAGGGAATCAGAGAACCTAGTGTTAAGACACTCCTTTCTCTTTTCAATTCCGTTCCCCACTTTCCCCCGAATTGAGGCATTGCGTGTTGAGTGGCGTAACTTAACGCCGCGCTTTGCCTTGTTACCAAACCCAAGAAATGAAAATACTAAATTTTACATTTCCTGGGGTGGGGATCGAACCCACAACCTGTCACATTTACAGTCGCACGCTTGTGCCTCTACGCCACGACAGGCGTTATTTCAAGTGAGCTTATTCTCCTTATATAAATATTTTAATATTTTTCAAGGTATGCAGAATTTATCAATATCGTGCGCGCTGGTGTGTCTTATAGTACTGGGCAGCGCGGCACTCGTGGGCGCATTCGGGATTTGCAAACACCAAATTAGCGCAGTTCTTGTTACTGGCGTCATGTATCTTTTGGCTGGTAAGATATATACTTTACTAATATAACTTATCCTATTGTAACAAAGGAAAATTAAATTTTATAACAATAAAGTTATGAACTAAAACTTTCGTAGAATTGTTGTGATTTGAAACTTAATACAATGAAAATGGGTAATGATAAAGAAAACAAACACATAAATGTGTATGAGTCGGCGATAGAACGAAATAGGAAATACATTATGTTAAATATGTAATATATGTAATTTTACATTAAAATAATTTTTAATTGTTAAAAATATAAAAAAATACAATAAACCTTACAATTATTCTAATATTTCTGATATTATATATTCACCTTATTCTCTCGTGGACTCCTTTTTTAAAGTTTCACATTTGCTGTGTGTGAATTGTAAATACACATTTTTTTTGTTCATGTAGCTTCGCCGCTCGAATTTGAGACTTTTTGTGTTAGGGGCAGAAATAAATACCACGCTTTGTTTTACTAGCGTGGATAATCAAAAATAATTTAAGTATAATTACAATGTTGACTGGGAATCAAACCTACAACCATTACAATGTCCTCTTTTTTATTTAAAAAAACAAAAAAAAGACCATACAGATCCTTTTTTAATACTATAAAGTATAAATCACGCATTTAACAACCCGAAAACATATTTACGCCTGTCGTGGCGCAGAGGCACAAGCGTGCGACTGTAAACACGACAGGTTGTGGGTTCGATTCCCACTCCAGGAAATGTTAGTATTTTCATTTCCTGGGTTTGGTAACAAGGCAAAGCGCGGCGTTGAGTTCCGCCATTCAACACGCAATGCCTCAATTTGGCGGAAAGTGGGGAACGGAGTGTCTTAACACTAGGTTCTCAGGTTCCCTCTGCCAACCCTTTTTTTTTTAACGTGAGGAAATCCATTACGGATACCCGCCCGATCGGGGACTCGGGACGGCTTATGTGGGACTCCGAATCGGCTGTAAAGGGGCCGTCCGTATATCCACTAAAATCTCATGGTGCTCCTCCTCTACCGTCACTGGCAGAGGTCCACGGGAACTGGCCCAATCATCCCTCTGCCTACCCTGCTATATGTGGGATATAGCGTGAAGTTAAAAAAAAAAGAAAAAAACCATTTTTAATAATTTCAACATTTTGCATACAGGTCTGTTCGCAATGTTCACACTAATGATAATACATTTCAAACGCGTACAAAGAGTGTCGACGCGCAGCGCGGCCGCCGACGACACCGCCGACGGCGTGCTGGGCGCCTGGTACCCCGCGCTGCCGCTGCTCTCCGCCAGGGAGTTCACCACCTCCTGGTCGCTGGAGCTGGGCTGGGGCGGCGTGGTGCTGGCCACCACCACCTCCTTACTGTGGATTTTGTTGTCCAAAATTATGAGATATAACCCCATTTTGTCTATATTGTTGTAACTTAAATGATTTAGGAAAAGGTTTTTTATGTATGATTGGATTTTTTTTAGGCGTTGCCATGTGCAGTGGTACTTCGATTATCTGGGGTTTCGATTAACCGGGGTTTTAAAAGGCCAGTTGTAATTTTTTTTATTTTTAAATAATTTATTTTATAGTACATAATACTTTGTTTTATAGTAAAATTATTGCATGAGATAATTTTTTTAACAATTACAATGTAATTCTTAATCATATATATAATTGTTCTTAAAATAATGAAATAAAATACTTAATGAAAAAACACGGCGTGTGGTATCATAAGTTTCCGGTAACTGCTAATTCAATTCATTTTCTAGAAACAATTATGTCAATAAAATGTTATGATTCGATTATCTGGTGTTTTAGATTATTCGCGAACCCAAGGTTATTACCCCGGATAATTAGAGTTCTACTGTATTTTTTTTACTGGGTGACGCAGTTATTTATTTTTTTTTGTGATGGCTAGTGTAGTAGTGTAGGCCAGTTTTTTTTTTAGTGATGTGGTCTTATTTTAATTTAATCAAGATCTAATGAATAATTTTTTAGTTATTTGTAATAATATTATTTTTTAGTACAATTTATTTTAAGTCGGTTTCCTTTTTTGTAATTATTTTTTATATTAAAATTTATGATTTTTTAATACTCATAAGATAATATTAGCTAGCTCGCTTAAGCTCCAATATTTTAATTAACAGTAAAAAAAATATTATTTTAAGTGAAATAAACCCCGAGTGCGTAAGATGTCATGTCAATTACCTTTATTCCAATATTTTAAGTAGATACTAAATTTCTATATTGGCGCTATTTACTGCGTCCAAAGCGTTATTCAATTAACATAATTTATTGTATAGTTTAAGCCGCCATATTTAAAAACGTTTGACAATCAGCCCGCGCTTTTAAATTTAATAATTACTTGTATGTGAATCAGGGGTGAGCAATCCGCGGCCTGCTTCGTAATTTAGTTATAGTTTATTTATATTACATATTCTTATGATATATATTATGTCCTGTCTATCATTTTTTAAATATTCCGTATTTTTGTAATTTCATGTATATATTTAAGCCATTGCACTCGAAGACTAACGCGGAACCATTTAAGATTTATCATCGGGTAGGTGTTTGTAAAATAATTAAATATGTAAAAAAGTTATTTCTGTTAGCATAAAAGATTATTGGTCATGCTTTGGACTGATGGAAAGAGGGAGGCAGAATTTTTGCGATTGTGGTAAGGATTAAAGTGTTATAATTGGATAATATTCGAATAAAATAATTGTGAAACCGGAGTCTTATCTAAATATATTTTGTGAAAATATTAAATAGACGGCGTTGAGTTCCGCCACTCAGCACACAATGCCTCAATTCGGCGGAAAGTGGGGAACAGAATTGTTGTAAGAGAACGAGTGTCTTAACATTAGGTTCTCAGGTTCCCTCTCCCAATCCGGGAAGTTAAAAGAATGAAAGAAAGAAATATTAAATAATTAGGTTTTTTCGTTTATAATTATTTCGTATTATTTTAATAATTAAAGCAAAATATATTAAGAAAAAAACTTCGAGTGCAAAGGGATTGGAACAGACCCGTTGTTAAAAAATATTGCTCGCCCCTGGTATTATCTCCAAAAAATATTTTAGGTCATAAGGCTTACACAATTATTAGCTTAGGCAGAGAGTCGCTAAGCTTGTTGCCGTCCATTACGAAATTATAAATTCAATATAATTACATATTGTTTAGAGCACATCCCGTTTTGCCTCGCAAATTTATTGCATTGAATATTTTATTACATGTAACCTTATATTCGAAAACTGTTCCATTATTTCTGTACTGCGCGTGTATAAGTTGATTTTTTTTTAACTTCACGCTGTAACCCGCATATAGCAGGGTAGGCAGAGGGAACCAGAGAACCTAGTGTTAAAACTCCATTCTCTTTCAACAAGTTCCGTTCCCCACTTTCCGCAGAATTGAGGCATTGCGTGTTGAGTGGCGGAACTCAACGCCGTGCTTTGCCTAGTTACCGAACCCAAGAAATGAAAATACTAAATTTAACATTTCCTGGAGTGGAAATCGAACCCATAACCTGTCGCGTTTACAGTCGCACGCTTGCGCCTCTGCGCCAGGACAGGCGTTAACGGTAAGTTGATAAGTCGAATATACATGCTGTTTAAGACAAACATTTTTAAATTTATGTCTCATCTGTAAATTCTTTTGTATTATATTTTTAATTCTCTCTATAAATAAAACAATTCAAATTCCTATTCTTATTTTTACCGTGTGGGTGCCCATCTCGTTGCAGAGAGAGGAGTTAGGAGTTCACACGTTCACCTTTACTGTCCGCGCTCCAACCCCTACCTAACCAAATTTGAAAAGATCCTAATAATACCGCCTTCGAAATACGTGCTAGAAATGAACTTATGATAATAGTTCTAGACAGGCCGAGATCTTTTAATAGATTATAGGGAGATTTTCCTGTTATACCTGTCATACTTAACGTCTACCGCGTACACATATATATTCAACTTATCAACGTATTCACGCCTGATACGGATCTTATTTTTTAAATATTATATAACGCCTGTCGAGGCGTAGAGGCACAAGCGTGCGACTGTAAACGCGACAGGTTGTGGTTTCAATTCCCAGTCCAGGAAATGTAAAATTTAGTATTTTCATTTCTTGGGTTTGGTAAGAAGGCAAAGCGCGGCGTTGAATTCCGCCACTCAGCACGCAATGCCTCAATTCGGCGGAAAGTAGGGAACGGAATTGAAGAAAGAGAATGGGAGTGTCTTAACACTAAGTTCTCTGATTCCCTCTGCCTACCCCGCTATATGCGGGATACAGCGTGAAGTTAAAAAATATAACATAAATCCGTATATTACAATAATATTAGTTTATTTCTTTCTCTTTTCTTCTAAAAAATATATTTATGCAATTTATGCACTTTTTATTATCTACGCCTATTTAAGTTTTATTAAAAGGCGGCTTAAAGTAAATCTTTATCATTAGTCCAAGTGCACTCTTCGCCACTATTGAGCTTATAAGATTATAACGCAGTTTAAATTGCTACTCATGTTTTTGTACTTCGCAATTCTATTAGGTATACCTTTACCTATATCTTTTTATCTTAAGGCACCATTTAACTAAAATTTGTGATAATTTTTAACCGGCTTCGAAATAAGAGGTTCTTAATTAATTTTTTTTTTTTTATGTGTTACCATATAACTTTTTACTACTATTTTAATGATTCTTCTTTTCATATGATAGCTAGTGCTTTTGATGTGATCTCAGAGAAGATTTATCGAGTGGTTTTTGAGTTACTCGTAATATTTGTAATTTTTAATGCTTTTTTTGAAGTCGGTTTTCTTTTTTTGAAATTTTATTTGTTTTTAAAAAATTGTTTTATTAGTTTGTTATATTACGAATATTTATGTATGAACTGCTTCACTTTACCTATACAAATATATTAAATTAAGAAATTGACGATTTACTCTTAGTACTTTAAACCTTCTTCTTCTTCCTATTCTCTTCAACTGCTTTATATTTTTCCTGTTATACAATTTCTAGAAATTAAAGTATGAATATATAACATGTTAAAATATACATATTTGTTTATTACTTTTTTTAGTTAAACTATGTTAACCGAATTAATCCTAACTAATATTATAAATGCGTTACGCTTTCACGCTTAAAGCACTGAACCGATTTTGATAAAATTCGGTATGAAGATAGGACTGAACTTGGGAAAGGACATAGGATATTTTTTATTGCGAAAAAAATGGTAGAAGGGGTTGAAATAGGGAATGAAAGTTTGTATGGAAGTTCCTTATTGTCAAACATAAAATCGAGTAAGATTGTTCAACTGTTTACAACTTTCACACCTAAACCTCTTAATCAATTTTGACAAATAGTCTAGTATAACCGAATTCCACGCGAGCGAAGCCGCGGGCAGAAAGCTAGTCGCATATATTTTAGTATTCGGAAATACATTTTTGGAATTTTTTTCCGAATGCTAAAATACACACGATTGATCCAGTTAAAATAGTTTAATTTAACATTATCTTTAAAAAAAGGAAATAAAACAAGCAAAATTTCGTAGTACTTCAAAATGAAGCAGGTATTGTAAAGTAGTTGCTTAATAAAACTTTTCTTAGCTTCACAAGCCTTTAAGATACAAGTAGGTACACTATAAATATTTACGTAACGAAATAAACTTTATAGTTGTTTGAAAGTTGGTGCTGTGAGTTAAATATTAGATTAGTATGTTCATAGTCTTTTGTTAGGCAATAGAATATATTTATATATAGTTTCATATATGTAAATTAGTTATAGAGTTATTAAAATAGTATAGAATGATGTGGAATACCGAATAGTGTAATTTTTTTTTGATATTTGCTTTAGTGATCATTTTTTAGGCTTTATTAGTTAAATACAATTTTAAACATACAAGTATTAGAGGTTAGCTGCATATTTTTTTAAATGACATTGCAAATGTCACTTTTTATTTCAGGCTCATAAGTTTTTACGAAATAAAAAAAAATGCTAAAGAGCTCTTTGATTTTCGCGATTATTACACATATTAAATGGAACTATTTTAACCGGATTAATCGTGTATATTTTAGTATACACAGGTAGAAGTCTACCTGTGACCACGGACTACTATAAAGTGTTCGAAACGTCGGGTTTCCAAAGATGTATTTCCGAATATTAAATTATACGCGATTAATCTGGTGAAAATAGTTTCATTTAATAAATATTTGCTAACTTAATCAAATTAAAAAGGAATTGCTATTTTTTTATATTTTATTCTATTATTTAGAATATCTTATTGGCAGTTAATTTACTTTTGTACACATAATTTTAAAAAAAAATGCATATATTTAAGTTAGTATGAAGAACAATAAAAAAGACAACGATTGTTATTTCGTATCCATAATATATAGACGAAAGAAATGTATGTTAATATTATAAGAATATTTAAAATTTTGATATTTATGAATTTTACTATGTCAAACAAAAATTTATTACTTTAAGCGTGCGATTCTTGTTCAAAAGGTAAACAATATTTTTATGTGCCATTTATTTCAATAACTACTTCATACTAAGGCGTTAATAAAAATATCAAGAATTTCTAATTTATTTTTGAAAATTAACAGAACTGTAAGAGCTTATACGCACTGTCGACTAGTCGCCGATAACTCGGTCTCCAGCGACCGAAACATAGCTCAACTAAGAGCAGAAGACTAGCCGAGCGACAGAAAATACAAGTATATAATTATTACGATTAGCATGTTCGGCACTCGATAAATTCCAAATAGTTTTATTGATTCTATTTACATTTTTGAGAATCGAAAGACTTAGTCATTGTTGTGAGTGTTTGGTCGTTACGACAGTTGCTCGCAGTATGAACGCCTCCATTTAAAACCATGCTTCTATTGGTCGCCGGCGACCGAATCTTCGACCAAGTGGGCTGACCCATTTAAACTATATTAAGTTACAGTCGCCGGCGACCGAGTTGCCGGCGACTAGTCGACAGTGCGTATAAGCTCTAAATCCTTTATCTATGTCTTTAAAAAGGAAAAAAATTGTATCTAGGGAATGTCATATAATAACACTAAGCAAAAGAAAAGAAAATATATTACAGGTTAGTAAAAAATAATTCAAACTCCTTCATGACATTTATTTAGGCAATAACAACATTCAAATATTGTTTACAATTTAAAAAAATTATAATAATTTTGTAAAAGCTTTATAAAAGCTCAAACCAAATGACCTAGTAGTTAAAGAAGAATTATGTGTTAAAATTCGCAAATGTTAGTACACGTTATAATATTAATGTTTAAAAAATGCACAATAAGAAATATAAGAAGGTTTATTTAAATTTCGATTTCATATTGTAATCTGAACAATAAATGCTATTCTTCCTAGTACCTAAAAATATTGTCATTTAATTTTACTTTATCCAAATATTAATATAATTGATTATTAAAATCTTAAAATTATAAAAAAATATTTATTTTACTTAACGCTTGACAATTTTCAATATATTTAAATATAAAAAATATCGTACTACTGGTTGTAAACACTTTGTACTATAAAAATAAACCTTCTTGCATCTACACTCTAGCAGTAATATAGTACGCTTCTCAGCACCTTCTGAGGCATTGTTTGTATCGAGTTGTACTCGTATAGTTTATTTGAATGTTATTAAGTTAAATAATTTTGTAATGCAAAAAGCAATATTATTTTGTTTATTGTGCGAGTTTTATTTCCTTCCTTCTTATTAAAAAAAATCTATAAATAAATATTAAATTAACGCCTGTCGTGGTGCAGAGTTACAAGCGTGCGACTGTAAACGCGACAGGTTGTGGGTTCGATTCCCACTCCAGGAAATGTAAAATTTTGTATTTTCATTTCTTGGGTTTGGTAACAGGGCAAAGCGCGGCGTTAAGTTCCCCCACTCAACACGCAATGTCTCAATTCGGCGGAAAGTGGGGAACGGAATCGTTGAAAGAGAATGGATTGTCTTAACACTAGCTTCTCTAGTTCCCTCTGCCTACCCCGCTACATGCGGGATACAGCGTCAAGTTGAAAAAAAAAACATTAAATTTGTAGTAATTTAAATGCAGACGTATTTTATATTTATCCAGCTACTTAAATTGACTATTTCATTTCTTTTGACGCATATCAAATTTTGACAGATTTTGGAATCACAACCATAGCGTGCATGTAAGTTAAATTTAAATTTTGTGGTATTGTGATAGAATAAATATTAATTTATAATACATTTTTAAACTGATATTTCAAAGATGATTATAAATATAGACGTTTAAATATTTTTTTAGTTTCAAGCTGCTTCCACATAACATAATCATAAAGAGTTTAATGTTTTTGTTGTCCACTTTTCGCTCCTATTGGGCTACGAAACTCAACGCCGCACTTTATCTTACCTCAGCATAAGAATGAATAATTGAAATATGATCATTTCCCCCGGTGATGATCAAACAAGCTTGGCTTTTGATGGCCTCGAGACAATTTTTGACCACTAAGATTTTTGGTTATTTATTAATAACAAAAAGTTCATGCTGTATCTCGCATATAGCAGGGTAGGCAGAGGAAACCAGAGAACCTAGTGTTAAGACACTCCATTCTCTTTCAACAATTCCGTTCCCCACTTTCCGCCGAATTGAGGCATTGCGTATTGAGTGGCGGAACTCAATGCCGCGCTTTGCCTTGTTATCAAACCCAAGAAATGAAGATATAATACTAAATTTTACATTTCCTGGAGTGAAAATCGAACCCACAACCTCACACCCATAATCGCGTTTACAGTCGCACGCTTGTGCCTCTGCGCCACGACAGGCGTTACAGCAAATAGTTCAATTTCGTAATAAAAACAAAAAAAATATATTAAAATAATATTTATTTACAAATAGGAATAATACAACTAATATGTACATATAAAATATTTGTTATACCAAACGTAGGTATCATCCATAATAACCTCAAGGTTTTTAATTTTTTAGAGTGTCTAACATAAAGTTTACTGTAGACGCTTTCAACGAATTCGTTTTTCCAAGTGCAGTTTTAGCAATCACATTTATTTTGGTAGAAATAAACGCATATCTTACAGCTTGATCCGTTTAAATCCATATATTGGACCTGTTAAAACTACGATAACTAATATAACTTTATATTCTTAAGTTTGTTGTTATCATTTATAAGTGGAACAAATACGCAAACTGGTAAAACAGTAACTATTAGTTTTCTTTTAAAATTATTAAAAACATGTGATAAGTAAAACTGACGAATCTAGTACTTCAAATGTAAATGTAAAATCCATGTAAAACTAACGTTAAAGCCTTCTTATAAAATATATTCATAACTTTTTATGGATTTTTTCTCTTTATAAATTCATGCTATTAGCATACTTACACTCATAGCTTCACTCATAGCAATTATATAGTATCGATATTCAACATATTATTGCCTGGTACAGTTTTTTTTAATTTCTATAATTTACTTAACGCCTGTCGTGACACAGAGGCGCAGCGTGCGACTGTAAACGCGACAGGTTGTGGGTTCGATTTCCACTCCAGGAAATGTAATTTTTCGTTTCCTGGGTTTGGTAACAAGGCAATACGCCGCGTTGAGTACCGCCACTCAGCACGCGAGCATTGCGGCTGAGTGGGTCCGGCGGGAAGTGGGGAACGGATTGTCTTAACACAAGGTTCCCTCTGCCTACCCTTATTTATTAATGTGATTAGTTATTTTATACACTTAAAAAAATTGAAACCTTTATTTTTTTATAGATTATACCTACATTTTGTATAATAAATATTTTATGTTATAAATATTTCATTAATCATCTTTTAATAGCTCATCTTCAATATCGATGTCCTCCGCTTTCCGTTTCTTAGCTCTCGGCCGTTTACCGTGTAACATTTCCAATTTAATTTTCTTTGCCTTTTTCTTCTTTTCCTTAAGTTGAAGTTTTCTTTTGGCCGCTTTCTCTGGATTATTTACTTTTTCTTGTAGTATTATCTGAAATTTTTAATCAATGTTAATATACTACAAAGAGTGTGGCAATAAAAAGATTAGGGTATATATTTTGTTTATATTTTTATCTGTTTCACGGAAAGAAAAAAAATTAAAATATATATTTTAATATATCGTCAGCTTAGAATGTAAGCCTGTTTCTATAGTATATTATAAGCAAAAAACATTGAAAGAATATTAATATTTTTGAAAATTTTGTTATATTTTATGAGAAGACTTTTACAATAGCGTTGTTTACATGAAGCCACAAACAAACATTTCAAGTCATAGATTTGACAGTTTTACTTATTACGCTTTTTCGATAATTTTAAATAAAAACTGATACTCGTAGTTGAGTCGATTGCGTATTTTATTACACTTCCGAATTGTTAAATAAAAGTTATAACCACAAAAAATGGACAAATTACAAAAAATGACAAATGATCTCTAAAAAATATGAATATATTAAATGAAGACTAGGTTAGATTAGGTTTACATGGAGTTAGTCACAAACTGTCGAAACCATAGTTTTGACGGTTTTACTTACCATGTTTTTTTAATAATTTTTAATGAAAAGTGATACTTATAGTTTGAGTATCATATAATAAGTCATAAAAACAACGACGACGATATAAGTATAATTATTTAAAATAATATAAATATAAAATAATATTACCTTTTTCCTTTCAGCCCTCCTAATATTCAACCGTGTTTGCGCCTCCGCCGCCATTTTACTATATTCAATATCTCCTATTTTCCTTCTTAATTTCTTCCCCAACCTTCCAGCTAATTGTTTTACAATGGACGACGGTCCTTCACCCGTGGAAAGTTCTCGAACAATCGCCGGAAGAAATATATCGACAATATTGTTTATATTTTCAATTTCAAACGAACTTATAAGATGTAACCACATTGTAAAAATGGCTGTTCTCTGAAAAAAAATTACCATCAAAATAAGAAATGGCAATGTTTTTTTATAACCTTTTTATTAATTAAATCAGTTTTTAAAGATCCAAACACGCTATCGTATTAGACTTTACTTTGAGTTTCGATTCACAGTTGAGTTGTTTTTTAATTAAAAAAAAATATATTTGTTTTGTCAGTGTCGTAAAAACAGAGGATGACAATCGGAAAATGAAGATAAGAGTCTGAATAACAACATTAAGATTTTATCTTAGAAATATTAGATTATCTATTTTCATTATTTTGTTTCGAATAATAAAGACGCCTGTTGTGGCGCAGAGGCACAAGCGTGGGACTGTAAACACGACAGGTTGTGGGTTCGATTCCCACTCCAGGAAATGTTAGTATTTTCATTTCCTGGGTTTGGTAACAAGGCAAAAGCGCAGCGTTGAGTTCCGCCACTCAACACGTAATGCCTCAATTTGGCGGAAAGTGGGGAACAGAATTATTGTAAGAGAACGGAGTGTCTTAACACTAGGTTCTCTGATTCCCTCTGCCTACCCTGCTATATGATGTTAAAAAGCGTGAAGTTAAAAAAATAATAATAATAAGAATATCTATGTATCTTTAAACAAAAATCGATAAATCTTAAACTAAAACTTTGAATTACCGAAAAACAATTGTTAATCTTAAATTATATGTAAATTTATAATAAAGCATATGAGATGCTGTACGATTTTTTTTTTAAATCATTTTGGTTTTGTTATTATAAAAACAAAAAGTTATAAATATGTATTTATAAGTTAAAAGTCAAAGTTAAATAATTTAATTAAAATAAGAAGTTACATGTTTCATTTTTTGAAAGTCAAATAATTTACCACCGGTTCACTAAATTTAATGCCTCAGACCTGAGAAGAACCGGTGCAAGAAACTCACCGGGATTTTTTTTTATTCGCCAATGGTTTACAATTCTTTATTAGTGGTTAAAAAA
The DNA here is from genome assembly GCA_033558755.1 of Philaethria dido. Lineage (NCBI taxonomy): Eukaryota > Metazoa > Arthropoda > Insecta > Lepidoptera > Nymphalidae > Philaethria > Philaethria dido. The sequence goes on from JAKGSA010000186.1 coordinate 54,622, forward strand.
TAAACTTACAATATTCATACTTTGTGGCGCTTTAGCAACTTCCACGTTGACTGCTTTTCGTAGTTTAAACAGAACCCATCGTATATTCACTTTAGCATTATACTCAGTGTCACCTTCATCTGCTTCAATTTTACTTATAATTTTGAAACAAGGCATTGCGTGGACGATTTTTATTATTTGGAATAACACTGCTGTTGCCTAAAAATGTTTTAAGACATTGAAATAAAAAAAAATAGATGTTAAATATTTTTATATGCTGCATATTAAATAGTACAATCGACTGACTGTCGTGGCGCAAAGCTACAAGCGTGCGACTACTCGTATACACGCGACAGATTGTAGGTTCATTTCCCACTCCAGGAAATGAAAATATTATATAATACAGTTTAGTATTTTCATTTCCTCGCTCTGGTAACAAGGCAGAGCGCGGCGTTGAAATCCGTCACTCAGCACGCAATGCCTCAATCTGCGGACAGTGGGGAATGGGAGTGCTAAAACAGAAAGGAGTGTCTTAACACTAGGTTCTCAGGTTCCTTCTGCCTACCCACCCTATTATGTGCGGGATACAGCGTAAAGCTAAAAAAAACTAAAAATGATCCTTGCATAATTTTTGTTATACATGCAATTAAATTTGGTAATTGGAGATTTATATTTATTGTTTAAAAAAATATTACAAAATATAGAAAGAAATAATACCTGTTCAGCCATGTCTTTCGACACTGCAGGTGTATATTGAGCACACAAATCCAAAGTAAGACTTCTCAAGAAATCTTCTGTATTATCAAATATAAAACCTCTTTCACAGTCTGCCTCCAATTTATCATTTAATTCATTTATATCAACTGCTTCTAAAAGCGTGCCCAATATCTTAACCGATTTCAATCTAACCCATGCATGTGGATATGCCAACAACGCTTTACATTGCTGGCCGATTTCATCGTAAATATTTATGAATTTCTTATTTTTCAAACTGGACGAGCAATGTACAGTGATTTTATCTACAAGGTTTAACATTTGTATTAAACTGTGATCCTTTTCCTTTTGTTTGTCTTCGTCGGTTTTTTCGTCGCCTTGGTCGAGTTTCATTTTGACGAATCTTCCTTCGGTTATGTCGTTGCTTAGTAATAATATTTTGCCGCTTACTAATGTTAGTATAGAATTTAGGCGGTTTTGGAATTTTTCTTGTTCAACATTCACAAAACGTATGCTTAGTTGTGCTGCTAATTCGAAATGTATCGGCTGTAATAGTATAGTAATATTTAAAAAGACCTATATTTTCAAGTAATGTAACATAAAAGTTACTTAATGTTGGAGTAACAATAATTGAAAACTAATAGAAATGAAATAAAGGTAATATTAAATTGTAACACACACACAAATAGTAATCGCACGCTATTATAAAAATTATATTTACTACCATAGAAATATAAAAATATATATTTTTTTAACTTCACGCTGTATCCCGCATATAGCAGAGTAGGCAAAGGGAACCTGAGAACCTAGTGTTAAGACACTCCGTTCTCTTTCAACAATTCCGTTCCGTTCGGCAAAAAGTGGGGAACGGAATTGTTATAATTTTTAATATGTATAATATTATATACAGAGATGGCTTCCTATTTAACAGTAGATTTACGGAACCCGTCAATTTAACGGGTTTTCGATTTCATATCTTAAAATTCCGGACATGTAAATGTTATTCTTAAGATATTATATATTGGTTTTTATTGATATAATGCACCGAATATATATTTCCATTCGTTTCCTCCGAAACACATACATTTTAGTATTTCTATTTTTTTATTTTTTTTTATGGATAACGGATGGCAACCGAGCAGAAGGACCACCTGATGGTAAATTGTTACCTTCGCCCATGGATATCTACAACACCAGAGATGTTGTAGATGCGTTGCCAACCTAGAGGATACAGATGGAAGGGGAGGACGATGTAGTAGTCCGCTATCGGAACCACCATATTTTGGGGAAAGGATGGGTGGGAAAGGGGAAAACCTGGCTTACATGCCATCGAACCGGAACACATCATAGGATATTTGGCGGTTCGTCTTTGACATGATAGTAGTCGCGAGCCAGGCGGAGGACGAACCTCCTGCCACCAAACACTAATAATAATAATTTTATATATTGTATATATATTTTTACGATAATCCGTCAATTTGACGGTACTCGTAAATCTAGTGTTAATATATAAACATTATATCTATACCTGGTTATCCTTAAAGAAAGCTAGAACCAAATCGAACAGTTTATTTCTGCCAGTCAGCGGTATTTTATTTAAAATCGCTTCAATACACTTCGCCGCCGACGCCCTACATTCTGGTGCACTATCATTAATCATACACGCGCCGAGGGATAGAAATATAAAGTCCCCGTGTTTATTTAGTTGATCCTGAAAAATATATTTATTTAAAGATATATATATATTTGTTTTTATTATTTTTTAACTTCACGCTGTATCCCGCATATAGCAGAGAGAACCTGAGAACCTAGTGTTAAGACATTCCGTTTCTCACTTTCCGCCGAATTGAGGTATTGCGTGCTGCTGGTGGAACTCAACGCCGCGCTTTGCCTTGTTACCAAACCCAGGAAATGAAAAATTCCATTTTCTGGAGTGAGTTTTTTTCGTATTTTGAATGTAAAAGGAAAAAATATTATAAATTGAAAACGAAGTCTCTATTATGTTGAAATGCAATAATATTTTACCCAGCGGCAAACATCATTATTATATATTAAATTTTCCGTTATAGTTATTTACAGACAATGTATCTTTGAAAATATAGATCAAAGTAAGCTAAAATTTGACATTATTAAGTTTGCGTGGAGAGTGAAGACTGAAGTCACAAAGAAGACTTTTATTGAAATTTCCAGGTAAACGGGAAAATCGGGAATTTAACTTTTTCATTCTACGGGAGAAAGCAACTATTGGACATGAAAATGTCCAGTATATGCAGTATTTAGTATGAATATAACATGATGGTTGTATATTGTTTTGTGTATCAAACTACAAGGCGAATTTAAAATTATAGAGAACATCTAAAGACATTGCAAAATAACAAATATTTTAAAATAATAATCATCAATATATTTACCACATTAAGTTTACTGATGATCATTTCTAGGAACTTCAACGAAGATTCTCTTCCATGTTGCAGTTCATAGTTAAGTTGAGTAACAAAAAACTGTAAGAACTTTTCCAATCTTTTCCCGGGAGAATAATGCGTTAGGTAAGTAACGAATATTGTTCTTGCTTCTTCTCTAAAAATTTAAAGGTTTGTTATTAGTAAATAAAGAATAGTTTTAACACTTATTAATACTAATTTAGTGCTAGTGTACACACACTAAAGTACTTAAGGGCGCACCAGTTTTAGTGTAAGCATACATTTAGAGTACTGTAGGACGCACTAGTGCTAGTACATACACACTAAAGTACCTGAGGACGCATCAGTACTTCTGCAAGCACGCTGAAACCACTACAGTTCACGCTAGTGCTAGGGCAAACACACTACACAATTTGAAGATACTCCAGGGCTAGAGTAAACCGCTAAAGTACTCGAGGACGCACCAGTACTAGTGCAATCATACTCAAAAGTGCTCAGATTACTCTCGGACGCATTAGTGCTAGTGCAACTCCACACTCCAAACTCCAACACTCCGAGCACTTGAGGACGCACCAGTACTAATACACATCAAGAGTACACTAATTTGTATTAATTTATTTATTTAATACTTTATTATACCAACAAAAATATAAATGCACATTGTAATAAAATAACAACATGAAGAGAATACAAGTTTGGTGTAAAGGCGGCCTTATCACCAAAGGTATATATCTCTTCCAAGCAATCCCTACAATAAGATAGAACAAGATACATAAAAAATTAAAATATTAACTTAATATAATAAACCTACTTAAACTTTACAACCTGAATATTAAATGCGAGCTTACATAAATAACTATATGAATATATAATTATAAATAAATAATTATGAAAATAACAATATACTTACATAGACAATATATTTTAAAAATATGTACATATAACTCTTATAAGGAAAGAAAGTTACATTATAAGGAAAGTTTAATGTGTAATCATTGTTCATTTTTTCGTATTGGAATATATCTAAAAGCTAACATATAAAAAAAATTGAATATCACATAACAGTAATATTTGAAATAAGATGACCTTACCTCGACCTTGCAGATTCGCTCAAAATACATATTTTGGACACTTTCTCCATAACTTCGTGTAATTCAGATGAAACCAATTTAGCCTCTAATATGGCTTTAAGTAAGGAAAATGAATTTGCCTGTTTATCGTCATTCTGACAATCCTCTTCTGCGTATAGTAGAAGGGTTTTTAATTGTTCTGCTTCTAATGTAAAATATTTTACGTTTCTTATTAGAACTGTTACTGCCTGAAATTATAATATTTTTTGAGTCTCAAAAATTAAATAATATTTTACAGTGGCGAGGGATGAAAATTGTAGTTAGACAAGCCGGTAAATTAAGGGAAGCCGATGTATATTTAGGGGAGCCGGTATATATATTTAGGGAAGCCGATATATTTAGGGAAACCGACATAGGATGTCAAGGTATTTAGTAATTTCACTATGGAATTTTGGCGATGTCCTTTTTTTTAGGTCTAAAAGATGTTAGAGCTTGTTTTTTTAAGATTTTCTGCCTTGATTTTCTGACTTTGTTTTTTGGAGCTCTACATATTACAGATGAGCTTTTTTATTAGGTCTCATATTTGTACTTTGAAAAGTTTGGCAAGCCGATGGGAGTCGAGTTGTATGGACGCCTCGCCACTGATATTTTAAGAAATGATATAGCGTAAATTTTTAATCTGTGTAAACTTCTTATGTCTTATGTTAAATTAATTCGATCTGTTATACAATTTTATAATGTACTACTAACTTCATTTCATGTATCCAAATGTTTAAATAAATGAACTTCAAAATTATTTCAAAGACAGGGTAAGAGCATAAACATTTCATGTTTTAGTTCTATAACTTTGTTTATGTTGTTCATGTATTTTTCATATTAATATTTTTTACTTGTAATATTTAAGTGTTGCCATTATAATCTTAACGATACTATAATTTTAAAAAAAATAATAACATAAATAGCTAATTAATATCACAAAAAAATATCTAAAGTAATACCTTACCTTAAACGAGCTCCTTACTAAGTGATAATTATCATTTTGCTTACTAATTTCAAAGGTCGCATATTTATGTAGTATGGAAAATATTGTTCTAACAATATCTTTGACCATTTCTTCTAACGTTGGAGTACTTATTCTGATAGTCCACAATGTCGCTATACATTTCATTGCTATCGTAATTACTTTAACGTGATCACTTCTTAAAGCATCTACTAAGAGAGGGATTAAAGGATCAACAAAAGCTTTACAATCGATTCTTGGGACCTTTTCCCTTTTAAGTATCACATATAAAATATTGAAGCTAAACTCTATAAGAACGTGAGCATTCGTTTTAGACGATGTCCTGACGTTTCTAGCTTGAGATTCCTTATTACGTTTTGGGATTTCTGGAACTATAAAGCAATCTGGTTTGGCTCTAAGCATTTTTTCTTTTTGAGCCTCTGTCAGTTCACGTTTGGGAGCATTTAGAACGAATTCCGGTATACTTTCTGATGCCAAACCATGTAGGAATACGAAAAGTGATTCAATGTCAATAAATTTGTTTGTTACTAAGCCACTTGTTATATGCATGAGCGCTTCTTGAACTTTAAGTACTGTTTTCTTTGAGTGATGATTTTGTAACACCTCTTTGAATGGCAAAAGAAGATTTATCAAACATTTTTCAGTTATATTCTGAGCCACTATCATTAGGGTGACATAACTTTTTTTACTTGGCTTAGCTTCAGGTGTTTTGTAATGTAACTTATCGACTTCTTTCTCTTCAGATAGTGCTCCAAATAGATCATTTGTACAAACATCGATTATATAATCGAGATTGTCGTCGATATCGCCACTTTTAAAGTCAGTCTTCAATGCATCTAGTACTGTATGTATTGTAGCAACTAAGACGTGCACTTGAAAACCTCTCGTTAATAGTAAAGTGAGATGCTCTAAGAGTACACCTAAATACGGCGTGCCTACCGTCAACATTATCTTCTTAACGATATCTCGTGCAGGAATTCTTACTTGTTTTAATGGAGATTTTAAAAACGAACACAGCTTTATTATGATCCTACAATAAAAACAATATTTTATAACCATCTTAATATAAAAAAAACATTTTACTTTGTTTTAACCCTTTCGCTACCAGGGCCTCAAGAGACAAATCACCACCACAGCCCAGACGTTTTATTATTATATCAATTGTCATTAATTTTTGTGGGATGTATTTATAACGTTCTAAGTGAAATTGCAATTTTACCAGACCACTAACATCCTGTATCTATTTTATTGTTTTATAACATAACCCATCTATGTACGGTACGATCTGGGACAAACTATTGTCATAAACTGGTAATGAAGGCCCGTCACATATTTGTGACGCCGGGCTCTGGTAAGAAAATTGGGTCGTCACATATATGTGACGCTGGTAGCGAGAGTGTTAAATAATTTTCCTTGAGGCCTGTCGTAGGACAGAGGCACAAGCGTGTGACTATAAACGTGACACGTTGTGGGTTCGATTCCCACGCCAGGATACGAAAATACTAATTAATATATAGTATTTTCATTTCCTCGCTCTGGTAGGAAGGCAAAGCGCGGCGTTGAATTCCGCTACTCAACGTGCAATACCTCAATTCGAAGGAAAGTGAGGAATGCAAATGTTAAAAGAGAACGGAGTGTCTTAACACTAGATTCTCTGGTTCCCTTTTCTTACCCTGTTATGTGCGAGATACAGCGAGAAAGTATAAAAAAAAACTTACCCAGTAAGTTGGTGTCTTAGAATATCTCCTGGTAGTCTTTGAAGCAGCTTAACTAATGCAAGTGCGATGGGCACTCGCAACATGTCTTCTTCAACTCGCGCAAACCCCATACGACGTCTGTTCACTTTGTGAGATTCTTCGTGCTCCGTTAATTTACCGATTGCACTAAAATATTAATCATATGTAGTTCTAAGACGTTAAAAATTAAAATATTTCTATATATTATGTTAAACTTACGTTATATTAAAGATTTGCACCTTTTTTCTATTCTTCAGGTACATATATGTATAATAAGTTATTAGCCAACATTTTTATATAGCATAGGTCATCATAGCGTAGTGGTATACTAGTTTGACTGTATAGGCCATGGCTGTGGGTTCCTTGCTCAATTGAGGGAATGATTATATTTATATTATTTTTATTTCCTCACTTTGTGGTAAGCGACATGTTGCGTTTTCCCACTTAACACGCAATGTTTTCAATTGCGGCAAAAGGCAGAGGGCTGAGTATTTTGACACTAGGTTTACTCTACATACCCATGTTTTCATTTTTTTTATTAAGTAAATTAACTCACCGATTTAGCTGGGGCAGCAAGCCACTGGATAACGATTTAATTATTCTGTTTGCAACAGAAGGAGAAACACTGGTGATTCGATCGTAAGCAGGTATGTTGTGTACTTCTTTATTATTCTGATTATCATCATCGTTGTCTTCATCTGATAGTAAATTAGTTTCAAGTTCCTCAATTTTCTCTTCATTCTTTTCATTCTCTTGTTCTTCTTCGTTTTCAGAATCACTTTCTTCTACTTTTTTATCCTTATTAATTTTGCTCGGCTCATCTTTTTTACTTTTAATCTTTTTAATTCCAATATTCATGGTCAAAGCTTTTGGGAGTTCAATGTTTTTGACTTTAGAGAAATCGAAATGGAACGCATCTAATATACCAATTAGTATACGCGTTAACTGCTTTTGATGTTCTGTTGAATGACGTATTTTGTTTAAGTACAATTTTAGTATCACTTCATAGTGATACCAAGGCAATAATCTACAACATGTTGAAATAACTTCTATACACGCATCAATAAGGCTGTTTTTATCGGTAAATTTGTCGTCACAAATGTACATCGATGCTAAGGGCAAAATGAAATTTGTGAGGGTCCTAGGCGTTGGGCACTTAATTTGTTTCTTAGCCACTTTACTAAATTTCAATAACGCTCTAACTTTCCTATGTAATTGTAAGTGACAGGAATTTTCAAAGAAATCTACTTCAAAGTCTTCTTTACTGGTTAGTGGTGCTAAATCAGATAGCACAACATCTACTTCCGGACACTCACGTACCAACTCTCCGAGTAGAGTGATACTCTCGTTCCGTAAAATATCGTTTTTCTTGTCCCTAATTCCAGTAGATATAAGTGAAAGTACGGTATCACGAACCAAAAATTGTCCATCGGACGCAGAACGGTACTTTGCAAGTAGCTTTGGAAGGATTTTTTTCAAACATAATCCCGCACTATCACGTAAACCTATATCTTTTTCAGTACGTATGAAATAAAAACAATTATTTACAATCAAAATTGTTAGATCAACATCTATTTCATTTGCATCTAACATTTGATAAATTTGTTTGTATGCGTCTAACCTTCTATCAAAATCGGGCTGTTCAATCCATCTCTTGTTAAAGGCATTCATTTCTGTTATAATATGAGCCAGTTTCGACAAGCCATCTTTATTAGTGGTTGCACTTTGAGCAATCGACGAAAGTAATTTGATAAGAAGTTTCCTTACTTCTACTGGCCCAACTTTATTGAACAAGATGGCTACATTTTTGATATACTGTTGTGGATTTGTACTGTGCCCAAGTAAATTTATAATTGTATTGACAGCATGTTCCATGTTTTCTTCAGCCATGTTCATACATACCTTCTTTACTAATATAGGCAACAGTAAATTCAATAAATCATCGCACATTCCAGGTGTAGTGACCATTTCAGTGACTCTCGATAAAATCAAAAGATCTCTTTTATTTACATTGTTGGATTTTGCAGAATTGGCTATTCGTCTTTTCATAACTTCTAAAATACTTGGCAAATGTGGAATTAATATCTTACTTCCAAAATTGATGTCGACTTTGTCTTCGGCACCTACTTTTAAAGTACAAAATGACTCTATATTTGGGATATCTGTATCTTCTTCATCTTCAGTCAAAGTCAATAACTTTTCTATCATATCTAATATTAAATTGACCACCCCAGGAGTGGTTTTAGCGGCTAACAAAAGTTTAAATATCGCTGGCAAAACACTAATTGAAGCATCTTTTTCACAACAAGTCACAAACAACACATAGTATCTAGGATTTTGACACCAGATATTGAAAAGTTTAAGTAATGCTGTGGGACTATGAATACCCTCTATTTGCAAACGAGGTACGAGCGGCCATATTAATGTTTCAAATATTACAAATATTTCATCCTTATTCCATGCATATTTTTCAAATTGATCGAACAATTTTCCTAATGTGCTTATCGATAAAGTTCGCAGATTTTTCATTACCTTCACGTAGCCGACATGTACTTTCTCAATGTTTGATAAGACAGCAGCTACATTAGACGATACTGCATAAAATATCTTAAAGAAATCAGAGAGCAACTTTTCTTTCATGTAGCCTCCAAAATATTCTCGAACTACATCAAATAAGTTCATAATACTGTGTAGTTTGCCTGGGTTTGTTACACATTTAAGATTAGTATTTTCCAATATACTAGTATACATTTCTTTCGGATCCATTGTCATGTACTGTTTGAGATAAGAGAAAGCCATTTCTATGAACATTCTTAATTCACTTTCGTTACAACCGCTTAAATATCGCATTATTAGCGATCTTCTTGTTTGACCACCGCCTTTTTTGTCAGCGGCTAACTTAGAGGTCATTTTACCATAGAGTATTCTCAATATAAGAGGTATAACATGCTCTCTATGCTCCGGTTGAATTGTCTGTGAATCTTCTGTTATTTTAAACTGTGTTAATTCATCTTTAAATTTTTTTTCATCTACTAAATTGTATAAATTAGCTTTGTATGGCGTGACACTTTTATTTTTATAGTTCAAGATACAATCCAAAGCATATTTCTGAAGGCCAGGATTTTTGTGCTTTAAAAATTCTAAAAACAATTCCCAAAACACAGGTTCCTTATGTAGAGCTTTTGGATTTTTAAATTGGGATAAGACTTGCATTATGTTTATAAGCGTTTTAAACACGATTTTGCCAGACACTGAATCGTGGACATTATCTTCGGGAATTTCTATATTTTCTTCATCGTCGGCGTTGGATTGGTCATCTGTATCCATTTCTTCCTTGTTATGTATTTCAATGTCAATTTTCAAAGCGTTCATTGTATCACTTCTTCTATATTCTTCTTCAATGAATTTTAAAAATAGAACTACTACATCTCTATTCTTTGCTTCACACACTTGAATAGTATTTGTCATTATTTTCAATAACAAATTCCTATAGTTATATAAATCTGGTCTTTCAGATATATTAGTATATTCTGCATAAATATTAGTCACCAGTTCATTTTCAACATCTAAATCATCATCAAATGTGAAAATTTTTACGTTGCTTTTAGCATTAGCAAAAGAACATTCTAGAGTTTTGTAAAATGTAGGCCAAAAGTCGTCTGCATTTAACGCATTCCCAAATCCAGTAATGAATTCAGTTACAGGTTCCCAAAGAAGTTTAAAATTAACGTACAATACTCCTAGCATGTAATTTAAGGGGAAAAGATGAAAATCTGTCTCCTTAGCGATTTCGTATTGAGTTGTATTAAATACCATTTTTTGTAATAAGTTTAGTTGAGTTCTATATTCTTGGATAGTCGGTGATATAGATTCGACTGTAAAACAGTTCGTAAAAATCGAGAACCTTTCAGTGTCTTCACCAATTTCAGCTGTTTTATTTAATTCTTCAACATTTTCAAATAATTTATAAATATGAGTGGTCAATAGACGCACCTGTAAGGACAAAAACATAAATTTAGTTATACTGTAAATACTTAAGTTTATATACATTGAATAAACAAAACCAAAACATTTTATCAAGATAACAGAATTTTTATAACATATTTATGTATTTCTTTATGTGCGTCGAGGTTACCATGGTGCAGTGGTACCTACTGTAAGAACGATGGTTGTGAATTCCTTTATTCAATAATGATAATATTAATAATAAAGGATAATATTTAAATTATTTTCATTTTTCCACATCATTATGTCACGAATTCAGGCATAATGGACCTTGAGGTTTCTCTACTTTACAGGAAAAAGTGTGAACCTGTATGAAATAAAATAGAAAAAATAATAAAATATTCCTTACTATGTGAAACGGTGATGATACATTTGTTCTCAGATAGGAATCAACAAGTGAGAGAAACGGATAAGTCAAGCCATTCTCATGTTCATATGCACTCAAATAAAGATCTACTAAATTGAGTGCCACTAAATAATTAGGATTTACAGCACAAGGTAGCAATATTGGAAGTAATGTATCAATATTACATATTTTCTTTATATTTTTACAACTTGATATATGAATTGCACATTCCATAGTACTTGCAACTAAAAATATAACTTTTCTAGCCAATTTTGATAAAGGTGTATTATCACAAATAAATATATTCTCCTCTGTATGTGCCTCAAGATTGTAACTTGTTAAAACTTCTAGAAATTTCGAAATAAGCTCACTGAGCATCTTGATGCATATTTCAACATTAATCTTTTCAATATGCGGAAGGCAGTATAAAACATTCAACAATTGTTTTGGATTCTCAATAAGACTGTCAACATCTTGTGTCAAAACATTTTTAACATGATCAAATAACTTGGAATGTCCTTTACTGAAATCCAAAGGGTATTTTACCCATTCAAATAATTTCAAGCCATTTAACGACAAAGGTGACTTTTTAAGGCAAATTTTAGCCAAAGTTGTCATGGAGTCATCATCAAAATTTGACTGAATTACAAATTTTATAAAAGGAGGTAATATATGCATATCAAATTGTGAATATTGGATAACATTTTGAACAAAATTTATGAGAATTTTTGGATATGGCAATGGCAACAATACTTTAACAATGATGCCAGCATGTTCTTGTGATAGAGATATATTTGAAGACAGTAACATGAGAGTGCCAATCTGTGAACATACTTCTAGCACATTTTCTGATGATTGGTTACATATAATTTTAACTAAAAGCAAAGTAAACTGTTGTGGGTTTAACAAGTATTTTCCTTGCTGATGTTCTATAACTTGACCAGTCAATCTTAAAATATATTCTAATCCCATACTTTTCTTATCATCATTCAAAATATCTTCCAAGATTTTATGAATATTAGTCCACACTATAGTAAATTCTTTAGGTGATATATTTTGCAAACTATCTTCAAATGTTTGTGTCAACACTTTGAACAGAATATTTTGATGTTCTTCTTTTTCTATTAGGTGTTCCAATAAAAGTGGAAGAAAGTTTTCAATGCAACTATGAAATTTGTTGCCTACACCTCTCACTATTTCAAATAACAAATGTCCACAACCTGATGTAGCCTAAAAATAAAATAAAGTATTTATTAACTAAATTTTATTTTTATGATTATTTAGATTTACTGGTTTATAACAGATAAGAATAATCCTTCTAAAATACATTTCACTCTCATAAACTGGTATAAATATTAATAAATTCAATAAACACTTTGCAAATATAAATAAGTATAAAAACAATAACAAACAAACTTTTAGATTTATAGTTAAATTATTTTAAATTTTAGTTAAAATGAGGCACTCTTGTCTAAATCATTCCATGATATTATTAAAAGAAGCATAATTAATTTAATAATTATCTTAAAACTAATCATTTTCATTAAGTAAATAAATAAAAATATACTCACGTCATCATTGGTTTGGAGATAATTCAGTAAAAGGTCTATAAATTTTTTTTTGTCCCTTATATCTCTTGCTACAAAAGCAAAGCTTTCTGCTGCAAAATTATTTATATACTGTGGTTTTGAATCACTTAATAAAGGTATTATTCTAGTCAAAACAGCTCCTATATCTTTCTTTAGGAAAGGTTTTAAAGTTTTGAATAAAAATGCTAAACAGACTAAAGTCCATTCTAGTTTTTCAGCATCCTTTGTATTTAATAAATTAATAAGAATGTCGAGAAATTTGTGAAAGTGTGGATAAAAATCACTTCTTAAATCTTTTGCTGTTGATACTAAAATCCTGAAAGTGAAAGAAAGAAATTATTTAAAAATTAATTATATATAATTTATTGTATTTATTTTTCTTTAATCTAGAACTATATGTTTATATTTGGACTACTCACTCTAAAAATGGTTGAAGGGATAGCTGATCATCTAATTGCAAATATTTTTCCAACAAATCTAATACTTCATCCTTTTTGTGAATCAACTGTGGTACAGTTACTATACCGAAAACTTCCTTTTTAAATTTTTTATAGCTTTCAGTCAAATTTAAACCATGCCATTTTTGTAGAGCCAAATGAAAATGAGTGTCATTTTCACTAGGTTGATTTGCATTGGCATGTTCAATATGATATAGGGCTGCATGTCGGATATCTATAGAATTTATCCGCTCAGCAAACGGCACAAACTAAAAAATATGTAAGAATATTAAAATTAATTATAAACCATTGTATGTAAGCAATTGACAATACATTACATCATATTTTTTTAATAACTTAGTCTCTGACTTTCGGTTATTATTTATTATTCTAATAACCTGCAAACATTTAGAATTCCAATTATTTAATTAATTTGACTTACGCGGAAGGTATTTGTAGTTTTATGCTTTACAGGTTTACTCTTCATGATTGAAAATTACGAATGTTCATAAGTATAGCATAATTATATACAACGTTTTCTGTTTTATTAGTAATAGGTACAACAACACGACGAACTTGAAAACTTAAACGCCGACATGTACCTATACAATAAACACGTGTGTTTGACAGTAGTTGTCAAATTGTCAATGTCATAGCAAGGTACAGATTAAGATCCACTAAATTTTATATTCAAAATTAAAATGAAATAATTCAAGAATTTCATTAAAAATGTTTTATTAAATCGGTCATATAAATTTATTAAGCTATACAAAGTTAAATTAGATAAACTTTATTTATATAGATATAATTATGAACGATTGACTTCTTTATTGTTCAAGAATCAAAACAATTTGTCCTCTCGGCTCTAGCCTCTAGCCTCTAGCTTGCCAGTTTTTCGTAGTAACTTACTTATGTATATTGGAATCGTAATTTGTAAACTTAAAGGAACACGAAAGTACAACTTTAAAACTATTTCTATCCTCGATTGCCATAAGGTATTCTAGGAAGTAGTGATAATATTACTTATTTTTCATCTTTCTTTTGTTCAATGCTTGCTAGATTTGTAAATTCACTGCCATTTGGGCTATCTCAACGAATAACTAAATTATATTTCCAAGGTAAATATTTACATATAATTTTCGCTACAAAGTATCAAATACATATAATTTAAAGTATAATAAAGTTGTAGTTGTAGATACAAGACTTACGCAATTTTTTACCACAAACCGGCAATTTAATTTTAGCTTTAGTTTGGAACCAGCGTCACTCACACAGTGTACAAGAACTTCACGAATACAAAGCTATGGACGTAAGAATATTACCTGCTTTACAAGACAATTATATGTACTTGATAATCGATAAGGCTACTAAAGAAGCGGCTATTGTAGACCCAGTTGAACCTCAGTCAGTATTAAAGGCTATAAACGGACAAGGAATTAAATTAACTTCTGTATTGACTACTCATCATCATTGGTAGGTATCATTATATTTGATATTTGTCCCATCTATAATTCTTGGTTGATTCTTATCAGAAAAGTTAACCTTCTTATCAGTGTTTGCCCATACCTATGATTAAATATAAAAGATGAATTATATATTGCAAAATGTATACTTTTCTGATATTTGCATACATATTTCTATATTGAAGTTTTAAATTATAGGGACCATGCAGGTGGCAATGAAGATTTAGTAAAATTGCAACCAGGATTAAAAGTTTATGGTGGGGATGATAGAATTGGGGCTTTAACGAAGAAAGTTCAACATGATGAAAGATTTACTATTGGAGAACTAAATGTGCAGTGTCTTTTCACACCTTGCCATACTTCAGGGCACATTTGCTATTTTGTCTCACCCAAAGATGGCAGTGAATCAGCAGTTTTTACAGGCAAGAATAATTGTATTTATTTATACCATTATTTGTGCAATAATAGTACAACAAAATTGTTTTATAATGCATTCTTTTTAAAAACAAAAAAAACACTCTTAAAAATTTAGAGATAAATAAGTGGACACTATGTTGAAATAAGTTTTTTATTACTTTTAGGTGATACTTTATTTTTGGGTGGATGTGGGAGATTTTTTGAAGGTACAGCGGAACAAATGCACAAAGCACTTATTCAAGTATTGGGCAGCCTACCTAATGAAACTAAAGTGTTCTGTGGTCATGAATATAGTCTGCAAAACTTAAAATTTGCAGCCCATGTTGAACCAGAAAATGATGAAATTAAAAAGAAAATATCTTGGTCCAAACAACAAAGAGAAGAAAACAAGCCTACTGTAAGCTTTTATTTTTAAATATTATTGTAACTGTGTCTAATATTAAAATTCCGTTATGGTATCTATGCATATTATCTTATGAACTATTTAACAAAAAAATTTATGACATATCATAATGTGTAAATGTGTATACATTCAAAAGCTTACATCATATTGAACTCATATTATCTCCTGAACAATACTGCAATCATAAAACTTATGTTTATTTTAGGTTCCTTCCACAATTTATGAGGAAAAACTCTATAATCCTTTCATGAGAGTGACAGAGCCATCAGTGATGCAGCATGCTAAGAAAAATGATGCTATAGAGACCATGAGAGCTATCCGCCTCGAGAAGGATCATTTTAAGGGTTAAAAAGAAAAACTTAAAAAATATAATATGCACACTCGTTTTTTCTTTTTTATATAAATCTATAAATATTTCTGGGTTATTGTTAACAATAAATCTTATCAAAAATGGTATTTTATTAATATAATTTTCCTGTTTATAGTAAACTATCGGTGTAAATTGAATTTTACAATTTTATTTATGGAAATTATATTCTGACATATATAATTATTTCAGCAAACTAATATCTAAAATTAAATATAAATTATTGTAAAATGCTTTCATACAAATTAGGATGAAAAAAACTTACTTGTCACTTTTTGAAATAAGGTTGCAGCTTTTCTTTAAATAAAAAACATACCAAATATATATAAAAATCTCTATTTTATTATAATAATTTAATATTAAAGCTGAAGATCACAAAGGAATTAATTGCTAGTGTTTAATGACTCCGACTGTCATTGTTCTTTTTTTATATATGCTGACATTTCCTCTGCATACTTTTCCTTTGATCTCTCAAACATTGCAACATATACCTGAAATAAGAAGCAGGTTTAATATTATTGAGTAGAAAGAAACTCTTTATCAATTAGATTGGTCATTTTTAGAAATGCGGCTCCTTAATACAGATTAAAATTAAAACATTTTTGATATTATAGTCTCAATTTCTTGACAATTGCAATTATTCCTACAAATATATCTATAGACATAAAATATGCACAATATACAACATTGTGACAATGTGTCACTAAGTACTAGGTCTACATTATAATTGAAATTAAAGTGGGATATTTTCATTGTATTTGAAATCTCCTCAGGTAATATTCAATTTAATGTAAAAAATAGTCTAAAAGTAATATTTACCCTCTTTTCCTCATTTGTAAGTGCTCTCCATCTTGACGCTAACTGTCTTGTAACTTCTTGTTTTGATGGCTCCGAGCCCATTTCTGTAGTAGTTTCAGCAACAACCACTGGTCGCTGTTCTTGGCAAAATTGGAAAAATGCATTGCAAGGCTTTTTAGGTGCATTAGGATCTCTTTCAGGCTGTAAATAATATGATAATCACATAAACTATAAGTTATCTGATGATTACAAAAATTGAAAAACTTGTCAAGGATGAAATTATAATTTATCATTCTCTTACCTTATCAGCTTTACTTTTTCTCTTAGGTGCTGGTTTTTTACCTCCTGAAGCATTTTGTTTATCTGTTTGTTTTCCTGCAGCCTGAGTTTTGGCTCCTGCACGAGGTGCTCGTGTAGTAACTTCAGGTTTTACTTCTACTTCCACTGTAGCTGTTCTGAAGGGATCACCATGCTTATCTAGTCTTTCCACTAATAATTTAATGTCTTTTTTATATCGTTTGGTTATTTTTTTTACTTCATGTATCCTGCATCAAAATTAATGTAGATTACTGTTAAGAAATTACCGCATTAGAAGGAAATTTCAATTATATTATCAAACCTATTCACAATTCGCTCATTATCCTGCTGCAACACTTCACATCGTTCCAATAATAACTGATATTTTCGCCTATAAATCTCTTCCTCCGATGGTAAGCTAACCATATCATCTGAGTCGTCAGAAATATTCGAGCTGAGTTGCTGGACTGTCATTTTAATTTATTTCACGGCTTCAAAGTTCAACACAAGCAAATTTCTTTTTATTTAGTTGTCGGTTGTCATACAACTGTTTTCGTTTGACTTGTTATGTTGGTAACAAAAATCGAAATGCTTTTCATATTATTTAAGTGTAAACACACAAAAATAAATGTCAAAATATAAAAAATTGTAAAAAAATTAGTTTTATTTTAATTTAGTTACGTTCTCCGTAATTATGTAAATTTATAATTTTCTGCATTGAAATTACGTATAAAAATGACTGAAGCATGGTATTGTTCAAGTATCCGATTTTAAAAATACAGGTAGGTATAATATTTCCGGAAAATGACAAGAAACTGCGTGCGCAAATGCTGATTTATATTTGGCGCGAAGTTAAAGGTGTCCTATTGCTCCTAGCTCACAGTTTTCGCATTACCGTCCTCCCGTCCTCCCGTACTCCTCTCACCTCGGTACTCCGACGCGATTGCGCAGTGCGTTTACTTATGCAGATCAGGTGTGCAGTAGATTTTCTTCAAAAGAACCGCGTGGTGCTGTCACGTGATCTCAGACGTGTTTATTTATACTAAAATTTATTATTTTTGATCTAAATACGAATTGTTGTTTTGCTATAACTTTCTTTTAAGCATATAGTTTGCATTTTTTTTTTTATCTAGTGGCGAATAATAATATTTATGTTATACTGTACAAACAATTTTGATAACAAAGTGCTCTGTCCAAATGAATTCTAAAAGCAGCAATGAGATGGATACCGGCTCTTACGAAGCGAACTATGTTTACATATTTCATATTATTATTTCTATTATATTTATTTTATTTTTTGAATACTTGTTTAGTTGACGAAAAAAAGGTTTGTATTTAGAAAACATTAAACATATATATTTTAAATGAGATAAGAATAGAAAATCTAATATCGCTTATTTCTTGAATAATTTACAAATAGTGAGCCTAAATTAGTTTGTGCTTAAAGATAAATATTAATTTAATTAAATAAATTAAAATATTAAAATTTTCAGTTCTCCTTTAAATACTTTTCCCTAAAACATCATGTTTCAAACTATAAGAGGGTAACGAGTCGATTTGCCGCGCTGTTAGGTTACGATTTTGATAATAAATACATGAGACTTAAGACAACGAATGTGGTTCCAACTAAGAGACTGCCGGATGCCTTGATAATAGGGGTTAAGAAATGTGGTACGAGAGCGCTTCTAGAGTTTTTAAGGTAATCTTATTAACAATTTAATATTATATAATAAATGAATATTTAAACAATATATTTTTATCTGTTTTCATTTCCGTTACATAGCGGAATAGGAAAGTATAAATTTTAATAAATTTATTTACGATATGAATAAAAATAAATACTTGAAAATTAAAGTGTCTATCATTTATATTTTTATAACAATATAAGTCTAAGAAATAGATATTTAAATCCTTTACTCGCCTTTGTAATCGCTACTAAAACAAAAAGAATGTTTATAAAATATTTTTCCATTCGCCTGCCTCTTAATCTGTTTGTCGAAGTCTTGGAACCGGAAAAGCTGATTTTAATGGAACTTCACGGCGTTTACTATATTTTCAAAGCTTAAACTTTATATAACTGTGTTAATTTTATACTTTTTAAATAAAAAACGATTTTATTTTATATTCACGAAAGAATTGTGAACATTTACTTGTAACATCTAAGTATATATTTGGACGCAAAGGGTTAAAAAAATCTTTTAGTAGGTAATAGGAATAAATTTAATTTCTATTTCAGATTACATCCGGATGTGAGAGCAGCTGGTTCGGAAGTACATTTTTTTGATAAATATTATCATAAGGGTTTTGAATGGTATAGGTATGTCTCTTAAGTATGTATATTAGTACAAATATAGATAAAACTAATTGATTTAATTTTTTATTTTTATTTTTTTATTTTTGTGTTTTATAACTTAGAATTGTGACAGTAATGTTTATGGGATAAAAAATTTCTACATAACAATTTCTACTACTTATTACTTAAAATTTGTACATAGGCCAATCTAATAACCAATTCAATCCACCAGAGATTTATATATTTTCTATATTTCCTAAATCTAGATTATACTTAAATAATATATATTTTTTTAAATAATTCACTGTATTCAAATTCAATTATTACCTGTATTATTATATAAAAAATTAAAAAAAATACAATAAGAATATATTTCACCATAAATAACGTATACCGTATACGTTAGTCGTAATACAAAGAATTTAAATTAAGGAGAAGAACCTACATATGCACTTGAAGAATTCACATTAAGTGATGTTTGGATAAAAGAATTTGTATACCGCCTTTGTAAAAACGGCGAAGTTGAAAAGCAGTACACAACAAATTACGAGAATGCACAATGCACTAGCGTTTTAAATCGTAGAGATTGTTAACAACTTATTCATAAACGACCCGTTTTATTTCCATTAAAAGTTTTCGAGCGTTGTATTTTTAGTTTTGCTATAGATTTGTTTTTGGAAGTGATTTTTACTGTTTCCAATGAAAGTTTTTGTAAAAAATATTGATATTTATTTTAGATGGGTACATTTCATATTAAAATCACATAATAATGTAAAATTTCAGAAAATTGTCATTTTCTCGATAGAACTCTTATTTGTGTGCAAAAATTACTATTTAATTATATCTTTTATAAAATAAACGTTCTTCGTAATTTTAAATTACTTTAAAATGTCCCGGCGAAGTGAAGTGCAGACAATCTAGAGGCCGGTGATAAACAGCCTTTCGAATAATTCTAAGGATAATCTAAAAAACAAATCCAGATCAGAAAAATTATACAAACATAATTATTACAAACTGCACAAATATATTTATTTGAAGCAGTTATAAAGTTACCTTAATAGGATGTTCCTATGTAGGGTTGAATAGAGCACTCATATAAAAGTGGAAGTAAAAGTAACACGTTTCGGATTCAATATACTTCAATAACGCAACTGACAGACAAAACAGCCAACACTACTGCTGTAGAAAACAAAAATTTATCATACGTATCATCCGAAAATTCTACGGAAACGGGAAAATGTACGCTTTCTTAGAGTCTACACGAACAAAGATGCGGGCGACAGCTAGTTATATTATGAAGCAGAATCTCGCTTTTCCGCAGGGAATTTTCAAATTGGAATTTGACTCACGTTCCAGTTAGTTGAAGCACCATACTTGTAATATCTGCAGCCCCGTGAATAAAGTTACTCGCATACATGTAATTAATACTGTTGAATGTCATCATATTTTATATGTACACAAGTATATTCAAAATATTAATTATAAACAGGCCGTCGTGGCGCAGTGGGACATCGTCTCATTGCAAACACTGGTTGTAGGTTCGATTTTCATTCGGGGAATGATTATATTTAAATAATATTCATATCCTCGCTCTGGTGAGACAATTACAGCGTTGTAAGCAATGCCTCCAATTGAGATACAAAGCGAAGTATAGAGTCTTGACATTAAGTACTATATGGGATACAGAGTTAGCTGAAAAAAATAATATATAATTTAATTTTTTATTAGGCCATTGACTGCTACCTCAAATATATCAATAGGTACCGATTGAAAATAAGTTTACAATAAAAGATTATGAAATGGAATTTTTCTTTTCCTGGGTTTGGTAACAAGGCAAAGCGCGGCGTTGAGTTCCGCCACTCAGCACGCAATGCCTCAATTCGGCAGAAAGTGGGGAACGGAGTGTCTTAATACTAGGTTCTCTCTGCCTACCCGGCTATATGCGGGATACAGCGTGAAGCTATGGATGTATGTATGTATAAAAGATTATTAATTTTATTATTTAAGCATTTGTCTCAGTTTTACTTGCACAATATTACATGCATTGAAAACATGTTTTATTAAAAAGTTTATCTAAATATAAAATGATATAAACATATCATATTCCTTCAAGTATGCATTTTTCACATACCGAGAACTAAGTATATACTGATACTATAACTGTTATTACAACATAGATAACAAAACATTTTTGCGTTTTTTTTTTGTTTTCATTTAATATTATTTATATATATTTATTATTATGTACATTATCGGATGCTCTATTTTTATTTCTTTTTTTTTTTAACTTCACGCTGTAACTGGCATATAGCAGGGTAGGCAGAGGGAACCAGAGAACCTAGTGTTAAGACACTCCATTCTCTTTTAACAATTCTGTTCCTCACTTTACCGCCGAATTGAGGCATTGCGTGTTGAGTGGTGGAACTCAACGCCGCGCTTTGCCTTGTTACCAACCCCAAGAAATGAAAACACAAAATTTTACATTTCCTGGAGTAGGAATCGAACCCACAACCTGTATTTTTATAATAATTCTATTTGCAATAGAAACCCACCTAACGAATTCGCAAATTTTCGTATCTTATTAAACTATTAATTTCATTTAAAATAAACGCCTGTCGTGGCGCAGGAGCAAGCGTGCGACTGTAAACACGACAGGTTGTGGGTTCGATTCTCACTCCACTTTATATATACATACGTGCGTACGTATTATGCAAAAAATGATGCATGAAGTGAACAAATGGACAAAATAATAACATTTAAAATCGGTACATTTGATAGCGGTATTGTGTTTAGCTGCTCGATGCACAATGGTCTTAAAATGCATGGAAGTGAATAAGTAATAAGCACTAGATTACCTAACGTACCCAACTTAACACCTAAAACAAGATATGTGTAAACTATGAAGAAGCAAACAATAATAATTAAGATTTTGACTAAACAAGAAAACCGATTTTATATAAAACGTCATTCATCTATATATTAATATGTGAAAGAAAAACTTTGGATCCCTTGGTACTTGGTACACTTATAGTTTATATAGCGAAGGAGTGCACAATGACAATATCTTTTTAAGATAATGCAGTTTTTAAATGCTAATAAAAATTATTAAATTAATAAAATAAATGTTACACACACTAGCATGACATGCATGTTTATATAAAGTGACATATACATTGATAGACAACGCGTGTTAACGCGTCAACGGGAACTCTAGTCAAAATAATTACGAATAACTCAAAAACTACCAGTCAGATCTTATCTAAATTTATATATGACCTCATCAGAAGCACTAGCTACATATAAAAAACGAAATTGCTTCATCCAGTAAAATGTGGTGACACACATAAAAACTACAGTGTACTTGATAACCTTTTCTTTCATAGTCGGTATAAAACATAATCACACTTGAGCGAAGACATGTCACTTATTTTAACATAAATGACATAGATAAATGAAACAAAAAAATTAAAGAAAATTATATTTACAGGGAGAAAATGCCCCCCACTATCGAAGGACAGATAACAATGGAAAAGACGCCATCGTACTGGGTCACAAGATCCGCACCGAAACGCGTATACGCTATGAACCCTACTGTGAAATTGATAGCTGTTGTACGTGATCCTGTCACCAGAGCTATTAGCGATTACACTCAATCTGCCAGGTGAGATGATCATTTTTATTTTAAGGAAACAATAAACAAACAGCGTGCGACTGTAAACGCGACAGGTTGTGGGTTCGATTCCCACTCCAGGAAATGTTAAATTTAGTATTTTCATTTTTTGGGTTTGGTAACAAGGCAAAGCGCGGCGTTGAGTTCCGCAACTCCGCACGCAATGCCTCAATTTGGCGGAAAGTGGGGAACGGAAATGTTGAAAGAGAATGGAGTGTCTTAACAGTAGGTTCTCTGGTTCCCTCTGCCTACCCCGCTATATGCGGGATACAGCGTGAAGTTAAAAAAAATGATTAAAGATACTTAAAATTTTTGGTAAAACGCAACTATGTATACTTTAATTTTTTTTGCACAATGATAATATCTATTTAAAATAATGCATAAATATACTAAATTAATAAAATAAATGTTGCACACATTACCATGGTTAGACATCCATGTTTATATAAAGTGATATAGGCAACGCGTTTTACCGTGTCGACAGGGACAACAGTATATTTAAAAGCACACAAAATATTTGTAGTAGTTTTAAACTTTGATATGGCAAATACATACAAGGCTATAAAGCGTCCTTGCGGTGTCAGTCGTGACTGTACGCGATACTTGTGGATTTAAATTGCACTCAGATAGGGGTTTATACTAGCAACATAAGTAGGTTTAATAAAATGCAGTCTGATAATAGAGTTTAGCTTTCGATTTCATTAAATTTAGGAGTATGGACCTATATATTTTTGGAACTTTTCAATTAATACATTTTTTTTAGTTTCACGCTTTATGCATGAATTTATCCATGTCAGATAGGTAGAGAGAACCTAGTGTCGAGACACTCTTTTCTCCTCTTTCTACCAGAATTCGAGAAGTGGCAATCGAACCCACAACCTCTCGCGGTTACAGTCCGACTGTGCCACTGCGCTACGATGGTTTCATGTATTTATGTAATATAGCATATCAATCATATTAAATATCCATAATATTAAAAGTACTAATCAATACATGTTAAATGTGTGGTATAGTACTCGTGAATGATATTTGTAGAATGTCGTATTAACCATTTAAGATCAGATTTGCTTACAAAATGAGATTGAAATTATCTTAAAATGGTTACCTGACTTATATTTCGCAAACCATTAGTGAAATTTCATATGTGACCCAGTTTTTGCTGCTATTGCTGTCAATTTAAAAATGCTTTTTTACTTTATTTTTTGCTATATATAATAGAAAACCACACAAATAGGTTTACGGCTGAAAATTTCAATAACTTTAAAAGCAGCTGTTTTGTTGTTGTTGATTGAACATAGGTAAAAACATTTTTAATATAAAAATGTTAGGTATTTAATATTTTTTTTTAATAATTTAGAGTTTTTGCCAATCCCCTGGATTTATTTCTTGCTTTTCCGATAAACTTATACAACTATTGGATACCGTTAATTATAGTAATATACCTACATAAACGGTACCAGCTTGACATATAGGTACACATCAGTGGCGAAGAGTTCTTATAGCCCGAACGCATTATTACTTACACCTATAATACCATAGCTGCTCACATAAAATTATACGCACATACATGAGGAGGTTAGACACATGATGTCGTATGTGCACACATGAAATCATACAATCACATATGATGTCATTGTGTACACATGAAATCATACGATCTCACATGGTGTCATATGTGCACACATGAAATCATACGTTCTCACATGATGTTATATGTGCACACATGAAATCATACGTTCTCACATGATGTTATATGTGCACACATGAAATCATACGTTCTCACATGATGTCATATGTGCACACATGAAATCATACGATCACATATGATGTCATGTGTGCACATATGAAATCATACGTTCTCACATGATGTTATATGTGCACACATGAAATCATACGTTCTCACATGATGTTATATGTGCACACATGAAATCATACGTTCTCACATGATGTCATATGTGCACACATGAAATCATACGTTCTCACATATGATGTCATGTGTGCACATATGAAATCATACGATCACATATGATGTCATGTGTACATACATGAAATCACATGATCTCTCAGTCATACGTGTATTTAATTCATTTTTAACTTAATCTAAGGACTTTTCTGGTGTAATTGTTTATGATGTAGTGTTTTATGTTTCATAAATCCGCTAATAAAGATCAGTTTTATTATATTTTGTCACCTTAATTTACACAGAAAATTGTTACACTCGAAAGCTAAATCTGAAAACCGCACATCGAATATCAAACAAATAAATTAAATTTAGAATTAAATTATCCAGAATTGTAATTTGATGTACATTTGAAAATCTGAAACAAAAAATCAAAAGTTCGTCATCTAGTTAAAAAGTTTTTAAGAGGCATCTCTTTGACATTTTTGATAAAAACATTTAGACATTTTAAATTAATTAATTGGTTTCAGTAGGCTTAAAAGTTATTTTGAAACGAATTATTTTCAATGATACTTTACTCTTCGAAACCGGTACTCATACATATTTTAATTTACAGCGGCCTCACGCTGTATACTGCATAGTATATGGAGAAAGAATCTAGTGTCAAAATACTCCTTTTTCTTCTTTCCCCCAAATTAACACAAGATATTGCGTAATGAATGGCGGAACTTAACACCGCTTTTTGTCTAGAGCGCGAAAATATTTTTTTTTCTTTTTTTTTTAACCTTACGCTGTAACCCGCATATAGCAGGGTAGGCAGAGGGAACCTGAGAACCTAGTGTTAAGATCGAGTATCTTCTTCTTATATAGTTATCGTATCTTGAGTTGAGTATCTTCTCTTACAACAATTCCGTTCCCCACTTTCCGCCAAATTGAGGCATTGCGTGTTGAGTGGCGAAACTCAACGCCGCGCTTTGCCTCGTTACCAAACCCAAGAAATGAAAATACTAAATTTTACATTTCCTGGAGTGGGAATCGAACCCACAATCTGCCGCGTTTACAGTCGCACGCTTGTACTTCTGCGCCACGACAGTCTAAACGGACAGCGACAGAATAAAAATAATTTAAATATAATAAATTCCCCCGAGTGCATATCGATTACAAAACCATTTTTAACAGATTAATGTCATTTTTTTACAGTAAAAGACCATCTCTCCCCCGTTTCGAAGATTTAGCGTTAATTAATAGTACAGTGTTATGGGGTGGTGCGTGGTCGGTGGTGGACGCGTCGTGGCCGCCAGTGCGGCTCGGTATCTACGCGAGACCGTTACGACGATGGCTGCGAAGGTTTCCGAGGTCCAGGATATTGCTCATCAGTGGTGAAAGATTGGTTGTGGATCCGGCGGCTGAGATTGCTAGAGTTCAAGTAAATTTTGTTGTTATTTTTAATTTTATTATATTATATTATATTGAATGCCTTAATTACACTATTATGGATGGCAAATTATGATGTAACATACTTTATTTTCTGAATGTCAAATATTTTTTTCTTAATTAAATCACCGGATCAATAAAGTTAATATCTCAGAACTGAGAAGAACCGGTGCAAGAAACTTAGCAGTTCTTTTCTTCCTTTTTTGTACGTACTGAATTCGTTGCTTAAATTTGTTTCAATGGATTACTTAATCCTAAATAGATTTATAGAGAATTATATTAAATTTTGGAAAATAAATATAAAGAATTATTACAATTTTAATTATTAAAGGTGATATAGATATATTTTAGAAATTAGATACTTTTATTGTATGTAAAGATACAATTTTGGCTCATGTATGCGGTTAATTGATTTTTTTAAAGGTCGGTAAGGAAATAATAATGTATTTATTCTTATAATGAATTAAGCTAAGAGAAATAGCGATACAAAATTAATATATAACGTACCAGTCATATGCAAACAAAATTTAAATAAGAATAATATTAATATATTAACACGTTCAAAAACATTTTTCCAGGACTTCCTAGGATTAAAACTGGTGATAACAGAAAAACATTTCTATTTCAATTCCACAAAAGGTTTCCCCTGTCTCCTAAAGTCGGAGAGTCAATCCGCGCCGCACTGTTTGGGCAAGAACAAAGGTAGGAGCCATCCGTACATAGACCCCGTAGCTATAGAACGGCTTAGAGAGTTCTATAGGCCCTACAACGAGAAGTTTTATCAACTATCCGGTATTCATTTTGGATGGCCGTAATGTTTGAGTTAAATAGAAATTTTAATATTTTGAAAAAAAAAAATTAAAAAGTCATTCATTTTCTTCAAATAAAGCTTTTTAATTAATCGTCATAGAAAATTCTATCATATTAATTATAATCAATTATCCCATATTAATGGCCATAATATTAAAATTAAGTCTATTTTTTTTTTTTAATTTTCTTAAAGAAACTGGCCATTTTGTTTAAATTTAGTTATCGTCAGATACATCTATTGGCATACAATAAGAAATTTTATACGAGTATATTATCCGTTATTATAATTATAGATGGCCGTAATGTTTGAATTAAATATAAATTTTCATATTTAAAAAACATTTAAATTTTTTCTAAAAAAAAGTTTTGCTTTTTCTACCAATTAAATTATTGTCATAGATAATTTTGGATGACCGTAATGTTAAAATCAAGTATAATTTGTTTAAATGGAGCTAACATCTTAGAGAATTCTGCAGACCGTTTAACT
The DNA here is from genome assembly GCA_033558755.1 of Philaethria dido. Taxonomy (NCBI): domain Eukaryota; kingdom Metazoa; phylum Arthropoda; class Insecta; order Lepidoptera; family Nymphalidae; genus Philaethria; species Philaethria dido. Next base: position 82,278 of record JAKGSA010000186.1, read on the forward strand.
AAAAATTTTACGAATTATCCGGTATTAATTTTGAATGGCCACAATAGAATAATTATTCAATATTTTTAATTTTCAAGGGAATATATGAAAATTTATATATAATATATAAAATATGTATAATACGTATAGATAAATAGAATCTCACTAAAGTGTGTGATTTCTTCAAGTAAAAGATGAAAGTAACATGCCAAGTATGTATTAATAGGACTGAAACATGCCATAATTAGACATAGGAATGTAACTGCTATACCTAATACAGTGTTATTTCTAGATTTAGAATGTTAGACAGTTTGTTTTAATTTTTGAAATAGAAATTCCTTTCTGGCGTGAATATGTTAATAAGTCGAAAATGCGTACTTTTCACATAAATGGATAAATACTTTAATGCATACGTACACGAAATAATACAGTTTACAAATATGTAAACAAAAAAAATCATAAATAATAAAAAATAATCACATGAAAGAAAATAGTTCTTCATAATTCATAATTCTTGTAGAATTTTTTATTATAAATTACAGCGAAATTGATATTTTCCTCAGTAACATTTATCAATTTCATAAAGGAATTATGGATAAAAATTACCAAACTTAAAAGATGTAAATGTTTCTCTTTTTCCTCAAATTTGTTTTGTTTTTTTTTTTGAAATATTGTAATTAAAATAAGTTAGCCTTTTTTTTTGATAAAGCAATTATTATTGCACTTATTAGATTTTACATTAGCCTAATAGTTATTATATTATATTTATTATTCATTTACTTTTATCATTCACTCCACGCTTTATGTATAAGTGGAAACTTGATGTATTGTAAGTGCTGTTTGTTTTCCCAACTGTAATAAAAATAAAAATAACTTAAAAATAATGAGGTAGTATGCAAAGGCGACCTTATCACTGTAAGGTATAAGTGATAAATTTTAAAATTGTTAAGTTTAAGTTTCATCTGTATTAATTTCGTCATTTATTCCCTCTATAAATGAAACAAATTCTAATACCAATCAATATTCAAAGACATAAGCAAATCTACTTATCAACTTATTCACGCTTGGTGCAGATTGATAATCGAATGAAAAATTAATTCTAATCAATATAATAAAAATGATGTATAGTAACTTAGTTTAGTAATTATTAATATATTTAATTATATTACACAATACATATCTACGTAAATGCCATTAAAATGTATATAAGTTATATAGTTCCTAATAATTAGTTGATACGAGTACGTAGTAAATAGATTAGTTTTAAATCGTTCCTTTGTCCTAGAAAAGGCACATAGTCTTATAATTTTATTCAAATAAGAGGAAAAAATAAATATTTTATTTTCAATTTTAATAAATATATAAAATTTTTCGTAATTTACTAAGTGACGAATAAATAACGCATAGCCAAAAACTTGGCATACAAGTTTCTTATATGAGAGCACTAAAACATTTTTGATTTTCTTGATATTTCTTCGGATAATTAGCAATTGATAAGCATAAAGTCTACTCAAACAATAATATAGTACGAAAGAAAACATACATTACATATTGTCATATAAGTACAATTCTTTTTCTTTTTTTTTATCTCCACGCTGTAACCCGCATATAGGAGGGTAGGCAGAGGGAACCAGAGAACCTAGTGTTAAGACACTCCATTTTCTTTCAACAATTCCGTTCCCCACTTTCCGCCGAATATCTATATATTAATCCGTGCAATCTCTATATTAATACGTGCAACAAAAACTTTGGACCCGTTTTTACGAAAATTATGCGGCCGGAGGAGCATGAAACTTGGCACACTTATAGTTTATATAGCGAAGGAGTGCAGAATGATAGTATCTTTTTAAAATAATACATAAAAAATGTTAAACACACTACCATGGTTTGACATCTATGTTTATATAAATTGACATGTACATACGTTGCTAGGACGTGTTATTAACGCGTTTACGGGGACACTAGTATAAATTAATATTTGAAGATTTATGGAAGTCATATTTTTTATTATGTTACATTATTCTATGCTTATCTTATTATTATATGATATAAAATTATTATTTTCATACAATTATATGCGAATCCCGGGGAGGAATAAAAGTTTATTTAGGTATGAAAAGAGAACATCGAACATGGGTGCGTATAACGAGTAAAGTGCCAAATATTTTTAATTTTATCAATTTATTTTGCCGTTCAAATTGTAATTATAATTTATTTATAATTATTTAATTTATTCAAATAAAACATTGATTATTTTGTTAGATTCATTATAATTTCCAATTATAATATTATTATATAAACATATAGAGAATGTGTCGTTCAGTATTTCATAATTCAAATAATATTTATTTAATATTAAGTAATATTTAGTACTTTTCTTTTATATAATTAAAGCAAGAATATTTCAAAGTTGTGCCGATATCTTAATAGTTTTCTTTCCCATTTGTGCAAACTCCACTTACAATTTCAGAAACATAGTTATGTTTTTTGCGCGTATCATGTATGTTTGTAATATTCTTTATTACCTCATGTCTTCCAAACCCCTGGACCGAATTATATAATTAAGGTGACGGTAGATAGGCATTGATTCTCCAACTGTTCTTAGATATATGACGTCACTTTTAACTCAATATGGCGCCCTCTAGAGGTAATTACGTCATGAATAAAAACAAAAAAAATCGTTGATGGGTACGGTGTGGGGTGTCAAATGAAAGGACTTAATTCGCACACTTCAAATATATAATTCATAACTAGCTTTTATAGCTTACTTTATTTGTATTTGCTTCCTTAAGAAATTTGAAAAAAAATTGAAGAATTGGTTTAGTCGGGATTTTTGTTCTTTATAATTTTTTCGTCTTGCAGTCAAACGGAAAATTTTATCACAAAATAGGTCAATTAAATTTGTAAAATACGTATTTCTTTCAGATGAAATTGAAATTAAGGTAATTCCTTTGACAAATCTTTCAAAGATAATTTTGTTACATTTTATTTTTCTTTTTTCATTTCATAATAAATAATGTTTCGTATCATGTATTTTCACGACTTCAGTCATTTTTTAGTTCAAATATGCCTAAAACTAACTGCTTATTTTGCTATCTGTTTTACTTTTCCTTCTACGAGTATAACGAAACCACTTAACTTTAAATCTTAATTGTCTGCTGGCTTGAAATAGTTATAACACAAAAAGGTGACTTTTAGGAGAAACTTACATAATCAAGGATTTTTATAAGTTTGAAATATTTTATAATAAAATTTACATTATGGCCAAAAAACGCAAAAACATAACAATTAATCGAGAACTTTGATTTTTTCCGCAGACGTCGCAATAATTTTCTTTGGGGACTTCTCATTTCAATTATAATGTTGTTTCTAATATTTGTACTTCTTTATTTTATTATTGTAACCTTGAATATCTATTTTGAAAGGGATATAAGTATTCATATCATACTATACATTTAATTAGGTGACGTTTATCTCAGATATAGAATTACTATTGAAATTTTAAGCTATTACCAAAGAGAATGCTCAATTTTATGAAAGTAAAAGAACATTTTTTGTGAATTTTATTTAGGCAGAGGGAATCTAGTGTTAAGACACTCCTTCCCCCACTTTCCGCCGTATTGAGGTATTTTATTATTTTGTATGTAAATTGCGTTTAATAAGTTTTAAGGTAAGTAAACAAAGTAATTTTGTTCTTTATTGGTTGTGAGTATTATTATACCTAATATTTTTAAGAATGTTTCATTTTCATATGTTATTTCCTGTTAAATATATTCTTGAAAAATTACGATAATTTCAAATGAGAATGATATTATACCTAATATGTATTTATATGTAATACCAAAGCTAATAAAAAATAAGAGAGAAAAACTTACTAAATTTTTGTAATTTGTTTTAGATCATATTTTAATTAAACGTTAAGTAAATTCACTTAAGCGAGAGAAAAATATGAAATTGTTTTTATTGTATAAACCACATTGCTTTAACTTTAGTTATACCAAATATTTGATATTTAAATAAATAGTTTTATAGTACATTTCGATACTTTATTTCGCATACCGGTTAACTCCACTTTTCGTAAAAAATATGTTTTTGATGCAGTTTCATTAGAAAAGTTTCTCGGTTGGTAAGTCTATTAATTAATTTATTATTTTATTACACCAAAAAGAATTAATAATAAACATAAATGAATCGGTGAGTGCAGAAACAACGTAAGTCATAAAAAACGCAAAAAATCGTAATCGATTTAAACTAGCTTAGAAAGAAAAGTTATACACTTTTTTCTCCCTCCAGGAAAATTTGAAAATCCGGACTTACGTTGTTTCTGCACTCACCGATTCAAATGGGGAGTACATTTTTTTGTGTAAAAGATGACCTTATCACAACAAAAGATCTCTTCCAGTCCATCAATATTCTTTTCTCCTTCTTTTTATGGCAATAAAAAGGAAAACAGTACGTATTTTGATTGCCGTACAAATTATTTAAATAATACCTTTTATTTACGTTAATCCTAATCAAAAACCATTACATGACATTACTCGTTTAGTGGCGGAACTCAACGCTGCGATTTATCTTCCAAGAGCGAGGAAATGAAAATAATTTAAATATAATCAATCTCAGAGTGGAAATCGAACTCATAACCATTGCGTTTACATTCAAATACTGTATTGGGAATGAAATGCTCGCTTCAGTCCGTTTTGTCCATTCAGTTTCAAAGGTATCATTGTCACTAATAATTTATTGTGAAATATTGACTGAGAAAAAAAAGTCCCGCCGAGTTTCTTGCGCCGGTTCTTCTCAGGTCTGAGGCATTAAATTTAGTGATCTGGTGGTAAATTATTTTACGTTCAAAAAATGAAGCATGTGACTTTTTACTTTGAAAAAAAAAAAATTGAATTTGAAATTTCTGCCACTACGCCACGATAGGCTTATGGAGCCAACTAGTTTACTAAATAAGGTATCGATTTCTACTATATTTATTGTTCTTTCATATCATAATATATAGATATAGTTACTGCACTAAACCATCCGTCGATCACATATTATAGTTGCTTTAGGAAAGCTTTAAATTATATATGTAATATGTTTTAGGTGGTTAATAAAATAATTTGATTATATTTATGTGTTTTATTTAAACATTTCTTATATAACTTTATAACTTAAAAGTACACTATTTTAATGATTATTTTTTTATATGTAAAAATATGTTGACTATTAGCATTTTATTTCCTTTCTCGTATCTTTTATTATAATTAAGTAAGTAATATAATTGAACGTGTTAAAATATGTATTTATTTATTTCATTATAAGTAAATCACTTTAGTATATAAATGCATTACAGGAAAATTTTTATTTATTGTTAATTATTTTAATAAAAGTAAAAATGTATATAAAATCTATGACTACAGATAATTCTCCTAATTCATTAAAGAATAATTTAGTTTAGTATTTTTTTTTAACATAACGCTGTGTACCGCACATAGCAGGGTAGACAGACGGAACCAGAGAACCTAGTGTTAAGACACTCCGTTCTCTTTTAACATTTCCATTCCCTCATTTTCCACAATAACAATTTATAATTAGGTTACTCTTTTCCAGTATAGAGAAAAAAAGTAAACATTTTTCTTACTACTGCACACATTGTTGGCTTACTCACATGTAAAAAGTTATCAAAACAGACTAAAAACATTATTATAAAGTATGAACATAAATAAGGCTTCTTAAAATTATAGATTTAACAGTTTTACTCATCACACGTTTTTTATCTATAATAAAAAAGTGACAGATGCTATTTTATCTCGATTGTGTTTTTTTTATACTTTCAAATATTATAAAAAGTCATAATGATAAAATAAACTGAGCAAGTTTACAATTTTAAGTTAAAAATATTTGAATTTTGCAGGTACCTTTATAAAATTCCCTTGATTCAATATCTTTACTAATAAGTAAAAACAGACAAAACTACGAAACGAAAGCAAAGATAGGGAGAGAGAACTTAGTGTCAAGACACTCAGACTCTTCACTCTTCACTTTTCGTCCGAATTAGAGATATTCCGTGTTGAGGTTGAGGCGGAACTCTACGCCGCGCTTTATTATACCAGAGAAGAAAACGGTGAAATAGAAATAATTAAATATAATCTTTCCCTCAGAGTGGGGATCGAACCCATAAGCGATCCCGTTTACAGTCCGTTCGGAGTCAGTGGCATCACTCAACACCAGGAGTCAGCAACCCCATTTTTTTATGAATAACGGACAGCAAACGAGCAGAAGGGCCACCTGATGGTTCGTGGTCACATTCGCCCATGTACTTATACAACAGAGACGTTCTAGATGCGTTGCCGACCTAGAGGGTACAGATGGGGGGGGACAATATAGTAGTCCGCTATTGGAACCACCACATTTTGGGGAAAGGATGGGTAGGAAAGGGGGAAATATACCTGGCTTACATGCCATCGAACCGGAACACATCATAAGATATTTGGCGGTTCGTCTTTGACATGATAGTGGTCGCGAGCCAGACGGAGGACGAACCTCCTCCCACCGACTGGGACCCGCCTGTTACGGGACGCTGCCCAGCGGCGGAAGGGAATTGTTTTTGGCTTGGCTTACTTAGCAGTTTTATGTAACCTGTCGGGTTACATAAAACTACTAAGTGTTTAGTACATTAAAGATGTGATTGTCCCGCCAAATTTTAAGCTCTACCAAATTAATAAGGATTGTTCCAACATGCAATATGATTGTGAAGTGTCCATGCTTGCACATTGCATAAAGTAATAGAAAGGGAAATTCCGTGATTTGCATATTTTTTTGTTTCAGTACTGTTTATAATACAAATACAATCTTAAATACTATTAAGTGTGACACCTATCGTGGCGCAGAGGCACAAGCGTGCGACTGTAAACGCCACATGTTGTGGGTTCGATTCTCACTCCAGTAAATGGAATTTTTCATTTCCTGGCTTTGGTAACAAGGGAAAACACGGCGTTGAATTCCGCCACTCAGCACGCAATGCCTCAATTCGGCGGAAAGTGGGGAACGGAGTGTCTTAACACTAAGTTCCTTCTGCCCACCCTGCTATATGCGGGATACAGCGTGAAGCTACGTATGTATTAAGTGTGATTTTGGCCCTGCAAAAATATGTATAGACTCGTTGTTAAAAAGGTTGCTGACTCCTGCTTTACAATGTATTAACTAATATTTGGTAAATAAACAGGCAAATCAATCGGGTTCACTTGAACATATGAAATAGAGTCTCCAACGATTGCAAACACTATCGCCACGTTATCTTCGTATTTTGAATGTAAGGCAGCAATTTCCTCTCCAGAAGGCATGTTTGAAGAGGCACTGAAAACATAAAATGATGATACTACATACATATGTAAGTAATAGAAAAAATATTGTGGGGGATATTATATACATTCTTACTTTAATTGTTACCAATTTTTTTTATTTTTATCATGATGACGGTGGTAGAAATCATTAATCATATGCTATAAATTAAACATAATTTTTTTTTTTAACTTCACGCTACATCCCGCATATAGCGGGGTAGGCAGAGGGGACCAGAGAGCCTAGTGTTAAGACCACAAGTTCCCCACTCTCCGCCAAATTTAGGCATTGCGTGTTGAGTGGCGGAACTCAACGCCGCGCTTTGGCTTGTTACCAAACCCAAGAAATGAAAATACTAAATTTTACATTTCCTGGAGTGGAAATCGAACCCACAACCTGTCACGTTTACAGTCGCACGCTTGTGCCTCTGCGCCACGACAGGCGTTAAACATACATATTATTGGATATTTTATAAATATATAATTTTATTATCAAGAAATTATACTTTCAGCTTTTCTGGGTAGAACTTTTTTTAAAGAGAAAAAAGAATCATGAAAATGTACGAACTCCAAAACCAATGTATTCTTGTATATTGTGGAACCTCAAAAATTATTTTTGACAAATTGTTCTGGCTTAATATCTATAATCATAATAAATATTACACCTACCTTAAGCACAAAATTCGAAAATGTGGTACAGGTGGATCTGTTTTCCTAAAGTTTTGCACGTCTCTATTATATACATCGAAATCTATAATTAAACTGCACTCTTCTTTCACTCTACTCTCAGCATGGATAATCCTCAGCTTCTTCAGTACAGATGCCATATTCAAACAATCTTGAGGCTTTACAATAGAATTTACTCTTGAGTCCATACTATTATCCAAAGAACTTCGAAACTCTGCAACAGCTTCCTTAATACTGTTGTAATAAGATTGCTTTAATTCTAACCAATTATTTGATTGACTTGGCTTCAATTTCATGTAGTCATATAAAAACTCTTCTTGTCTAATATCCAACAAATCATCGTCTTCCGTTGTTTTCGCTACTATTTCGGCGCGACCAAAATCGTCATCAACTGGCAACCACTTTGAAGAAATGGTATCTAATATTTTTTTAGAATATGTCGTACTTCCGCTTGGCTTGTTATTTTCTAGGCCACTTGTAGATGCTTCATTAGATTCTTTTTGTTTTTCAGACATTCTTTTTAGAATGCTAAATGGGTTCTTTAACTTTTTTCCAATTGGAAATTTTGGAACGTCTTCCATAACACAGTCTGAATTACACGAATCCGATGTATCTAATGTCACATGACGCTTATTACGTAATTCGTAGGTTTCTGTAATGTAATACTCTTCATTGTACGACTGATTGAACGTCTTTAAAAGTTTTGAGAAAGATCTTCTGTGTCTAGCTGAAGATTTGCCTTCGTTTTCTAAATTTTTCAACTTAGTGGCAAACTGTTTCAAGGAACTTAGGTTTTCGTTAAATAAGACATGTTTATCGTCGACACGACGTCTTTTTTCTACTGGTTCATCATCATCTAAAGTAACTGTATCCACGATTTCCTCTACAATAAGATCTAAGTCGTCCGTCAGCCTTATATTTGTCTTGTATCTGGTATTGTAAGTCTGTATCAGTCTGCGAAGAGCTTCGATGTTCTGTTGTTCAAAGTTTCCGATTCGATAGAGATTTTTGAGCCTCATAGTTAAATTTTTAATGCTTTCTAAATGTGCTAATTGGGCATTCTGCCTACTACGTTTTCTGTTACGATAATTGTGATTAAAAGTTTGATGACGAATGTAGCCTTGAGGTCGCAGTAGAAATTGAAGAGGTGGCACGGAGAACATATTTGGTAGAAAAGGTCGTTGAAACATTGTGTTGAGATGAACAAAATTAAAATTATAGAGAAGTCTTTGAAAACTAAAAGTTCTTGGAAAACGTTGGTACGGGAAGCCAGTTGGAGAGGCATTTACATGCGAAGATCTATAATTAGTGTTTCTTAACCTTGGTATGTGGCTACCGTTGACTTCGTCATTTGGGCTGTACCTGCTAGCTTCTGACGTTGACGGTAGGTCAATTTTAGAAGACAATTTTTTTAAATCTATAATGTACATAGATTTTTTTAAATTTAATTCCTCTGGTAAATACTTTTTATCGGCTAGTTTGCAATTTACCAAAGTTTTATTCAACATATCTGGTACAGATTTGAAATATTCATGTAACTTTTCACTATTACAAGGCATAAGTTTACGGTTTTTTATTTTTTCTAATTTCCGCAGGCTACATATTTTTTTCTTCTTAGTAGTGTTTTCCTTTAGAGCCACTGAATTAACTGGAGTAACATTCATTACTGTAACGGAGACCAATAAGGGTAAATATTTGTAAAACCATTGTAAACCCACATTGAAATTAATATTTCCCTATTTTTTTATTAAAAGAAAATGTTCTAATACTATAATTATTGCAATATGATGTTAATATGTTGATGTTTATATTTCTATTGTAATTTTAGAATAAAGTTGCTGAATATAACATATTTAATGTGGCCCTAACCAATGTCACAGAGTGAATTAAAAATAAATATTTTATATAATAGGTATAATTTAAGTATAAAACATGCATATATTATATTCACTAGCAATAAGAAATCACAAAAAAGTCTTTGCAATCATTATGTGTATCTCACATAGATGCTACAGAGCAATAAGGCTTATTTTGTGATTTCTTTTTAAACAAATTTAGATTAAAGAATATGTTTAGACCAAAGCAATATGGAATGACTATTGCGGCACAATGAGACAACACCTGACTATAAACATTATTGGATCTAAGTTCATTTCCTACTTAGAGAAATAATAATTTATTTTTTTTACATTTCCATACTATAGAAAGGACAACTCATGGTCTTGCATTCTGTCATTTAACAAAACATGTAAAGTTTTTACTTCAGGCAGCAAATGGAATAAGATACTTGAAACGAGGTTCTCATTAACTACCCAATGCAATACTATGTGATAAAAGTAAAGCTATAAAAAAACAATGTCTTAGTTAAATAATGAACTTACTCTCTTTATTGGTTTCACTGTCTAGTTCCTCTTTTACTACACAATTACCATTATTGACTTCATCTGTATCCCCAGTTTGTTTACCATTTGATTTTACAGGAACACTTTCATTTATTTCATCATTTGAACTAATTTTGTTATTTGCAGTAATATTTTGATCACTTTCTACTTGTTGATGTCTAAAAACACGGTAGCCTAAGCGACTAAGGGAAGCATACACTTTATACTTCAAAAGTGTGATTTTGCCTCTTAGCAATAACATATAGGCTTGTTGCAGTGAAACTTTGACATCATTATGTGTTAAATGTAGGCAGTTCTGAAATATTTAAATATATTTCTTAGTATATTGCTTATATTTCAATATATTTGTTACTTTAATTTAGCAATTACTTAAACAACGACAATTTAATTAACAAACAACATAAAAAATTTGACACCTATAGTGGTGCAGAGGTACAAGTGTGCGACTGTAAATGCGACAGGTTGTGGGTTCGATACCCACTCCAAGAAATGGCATTTTTCATTTCCTGGGTTTGGTAACAAAGCAAAGCATGGCATTGAGTTCCGCCACTCAGCACGCAATGCCTCAATTCAGTGGAAAGTGGGGAATGGAGTGTCTTAGCACTAGGTTCTCTCTGCCTACCCTGCTATATATGGGATACATCATTAAGCTATGTAAGTATGTACTAATAACAAATGAGCATAATAAATACTTAATGAGCTTATAAAAAATAATGACATGGCTCTATTTTGAAATTGTACAGAACCTGTATGTCCTATAGTGTCTATATTTATTGTTACTATTATAGTACTAATAAGTCTTAAATGTAATATGTATTAAAATGATTATTAATAAATAATTCTTCTCATTAAAAGGTCATGTAACTCAGCAAAGCTAAAATAACATAATATTTACAATCTCCATAAGAAATAAGGCTTCTTCAGGATTGATATACAAATCTTTGCCTTTATTGTGTCCCAAGTATTGCCAATAGCCTCCAACTTTTTGTGTTACTTCTGCCATCATAAGTTCTTCTTTCCACACTGCATGACTTAAAACTCCACTGAAATATAAAAATAAATATTTTTTTATAAATTTACACAAAACATGCAAGTATTTATTACACTACTGCCAGAATACCAAAAATGAAAAAAAAACTCTAAAGTACTACTTAAGATACACTTGATAACAATTGATATAAAGAATAGTGTGTCACCCTTTAGCTGGTGGTGGCAATATATGTGCCACCAAATTTTCAAAATTATTTTTTACAACTGGTTAGTAAGATTCAGACCAAACTAATTTAAAATTATAAACAGATAATATCTTAAACGAAAAAATAAAAAACTTGACAAGTATGGTTGACAGCTGTCATATTATCAGTCGTCGATTTTTCGAATTTGGTGAATTTTAGACAAGAGGATAAATCCATAAACATTTTAGATCGTGACGTAATTGTGGTAAGTTTTCTTATTTATTTTTGTTCCGCAATATTACAGGGAATATTTCAGGAATTCAGATTATAGAATTTTAATTATTTGACTTTGATTATGGTGGCAAAGGAGTTGCCACCATCGATTCGTAGTACCCGCTTTTCACTAACGGTTATTTGTAGATTATTTTTACTTAAGATTTTTTTATTTTATTCCTGCTTTGCATTGTTTTAGATCATGAGTAAAAGATTAAAAAGGCTGAGAGACTGTGAAATAGAAAAGGAACTGGAAGAAATCTTTGGTTTTTCTGATGGAACTGTTTCCGAAGACGATGGGGAGGTATCGGACGGTGAATACAACGGTAATGCCGACTTGGAAAGAAGAGCAGAAAACCAAGAATTCTCAGATCTTTCAGACTTTTCTTCGTCATCAGACGAAGACTCGGATATTGATGAAATCGACTGGAAGAAACAAAAGTGGGAACAAACTGTCGACATAGCGGATTTTGATTCGGTATCATTATGCTCAAGTAGAAGTATGCCCAACAGAACAAGACCAATAACATACTTTGAATTATTTTTTGATGAAACAATCATGAATAATATCGTTGAAAAAACTAATCGTTATGCAACTGAAAAAAACGCGCGAAATTGGCAAGATATGACAGTACCGGAATTAAAGGCATTTCTCGGAATGATCATACAGATGGCTATACACAAACTGCCTACTATCGAGGACTACTGGTCGAGTGATCCACTTTTACACGTAGTGGAAATTGCTGAAACAATGACTTTACAACGGTTTCAAAAGATCCTAAAATTTTTACATATCAACGACAATTTGGGAATGCCACGTAGAACCGATGCAAATTTTGACAAATTGTATAAAATACGGCCACTTGTCGATCGTTTGAACATTCTTTGCCAGGAAAATGCAGTAACAACAAAGTCACAGGCCATAGATGAATGTATGATAAAATTTAAGGGTCGTTCTACACTAAAGCAATATATGCCCATGAAACCTATAAAACGAGGGTTCAAAGTATGGTGCAGAGCAGATAGTACTACAGGATACTTATACCAATACGACATATACACTGGAAAGACTGATACTGCAGAGACTAGATTAGGAGAAAAAGTTGTCAAGTTCCTTTGCCAACCTCTAATAACAAATGGTTATTCAGGGCATATAGCATTCGATATTTTTTTTTCCAGTATTGACCTCTTGCAAAACT
>JAKGSA010000187.1:0-102159 GCA_033558755.1 Philaethria dido
CTACCTGTATGTTGCGGATCGTTCGCGAGAGTAATGGCGTCAGCTTCTTCTGTTAAAACGTGTCGAGGCCTACGGGGCCCCCAGGGACGTTTGCTAATATCGTAGTCGCAGGCTTTTACCACCAGTTGGTTCGGATGAGAAGCAGCACTTTTAAAGTAGCTACTGGACAGTTTTCGACAATGCTCTTTTATCGAGTCGAGCTTTGTGTCTCTATGGATATCGATGTTAGATTTTCCTCTTTATAATAAATTAGTAGAATGGAGTCGGGTAGACGCAGATACTTCAGACAGAATCAAAAATAAAAAAACACAAATAAAGGATTTTTCTCTTTTATTTCATACTAGCTGTTACCCGCAACTGAAATCATTGATCACACGAGCGCGTGTAATCAATGGTCATATATACTTAATTTGAAGGCTTTGATTCAATTTTTTTGACAAACAATCATCAAACATACTGCAAAAATATTTTATTTCGATTTTTATAACAAAAAGGATCCTATGTCCTTTTTAATACTTCTCACAATATGTGTATAAAGTTCTCTACTTTCCGACGAATTGACGTAACTCAACGCCGCGCTTTGCCTTGTTACCAAACCCAGGTAATGAAAATTTCCTTTGCCTGGAGTGGGAATCGAACCCACAACCTGTCGCGTTTACAGTCGCACGCTTGTGCCTCTGCGCCACGACAGGCGTTACAGCAAATAAACTTACATTCACAAATAACTTTAATATAAGTTGAGGTTTAAAACAAAGCTAGAAACTTCTCTATTTATACTGATAAGTAATTGAATACTACTAATTATATAACATTTTCTAAGAAAATATATGGGTACTACGGATAACTTCGTTTCTTTATCGGCACAAAAATTATTCTCAGTAAAATATAGACGACTATCGTGCTCTGTTTAAAGAAATTCATAAATGAAATATTGTTGTTCTAAAATATGTTAACGTTGTTAAGGCCATCGTGGCGTAGTGTTACAGAGCCTGACTCTCTACTGTTGTGGGTTCGATTCCCGCTAGGATCATGACTATTATATTATTTTAAAATATTTTATTTAACTGTTCTAGTAAAATAGTTATTTTTTCAACAAACAAAGATAAGCGACCTCTAATCAAATGCACTAAATAGTAGAATTATAACGAATAACTCAAAACCTACTCGTCAGATCTTAACTAAATTTAAATGGGACCACATCGGAAGCATATGCTATCATATAAAAAAAGAATATTTAAATTAAAACGCCTCTTTTTTTTAAATGGGTAACGACGCGTGTACAGTTCCACGACTCAACATGTTTAATTTCGGGCGAATTGTTTAATTTCGGGGAAAGCGAGGAACTGAGAGTTTTGACACAAGATTTTTTTTGCTTACCCAGCCATGCTGGACCAAGCGGAAAGCTGTTAAAAAAAACCACAACAAACGAGATACGTATGATGATAAAAAAAAACAAAAATACTAAATACCTACAGATTAATGTGACAATATCTTTGTCGGTAGGTTGCATTTAGTGACATACATATATTTTGACATTGTTTCAAACAAATTTTAACACATTATAACGCAGTGTTATGGCAGAGCATTCTTAGATATAGGGTGAATGAACCTGCGTAGTTGTAGCGATGTGACATTTATGATGCAAGGAACTGCTTAGGTACTTCATAGTTTCTTTGGTTGCAAACTTTATCTAAAATAATGCCTTGAAGCATTATTTTAACATATATTAAATTTTAAACGTATTAAAACGTAGATGGTAGGAATAATAAGTGTAACTATTGAAATTATTAATAGAAACGTTACTAGTTTATTGAGAAAAAAGTTGTTAAAAGAATATCTTACTACCTTTAGTCTATTAATATAATAAAGTACTTACTTATTTTTATGAAATATTATTATTTCTAGTCATTATTCCCTTATAAGAAGCCACGTAATGCTTGCAATTTTTTGGAAGGGGTTTTCTTTTTGTTTATTTACCAAATTACAAAAAAAAAACACTAAAATTGACATTTATATGAAGATAATCTGATCGTTGATTTAACTGTCGGTTTAGTTCAAAACGCCTTTATTAAAGAACTGAATTGTCAGTTTCACGCCTGCCAATATTTTGGATTTTAGTTTTTTCTTTTGTACTGTTGTCAGTTGTGACCTTAAAATGTTATATAAGTATTATCTCGTGCCTACCTCTTTAGATATTAGATCCTTTTAAGTAAAGCAAATGAAATTATTGAAAAAGTCAAATACAACAAAAACATCACCAACCTTATATATATATCTATTTCCACATCATTTTTATTATTATTTTGTTCTATGCCAATACTATCTAAATTTGAGAGATCCTAGATTCAAATCTAGGCTACATGTTGCGAAGTAAATTATAACAGGTCGAAATATGTAAAAAATATTTATCATCAATCAATATTATATATAAAGCTCCCGCTTTAAGACTTAACTCTCAACAATCTACATGCTCCCCTATATAAAGACATCATGTGCGTAGTTACAAACTAATTGGAAAACAAAATAACGTGTGAAAACGTAGGTAGTAACCATTAAATTATTTTACGAGTCTTTACTAATGGCGGTGCTGTGTGACTTTCCTATTTCGTACCATATTGAAAGTCAAAAGTTAATACAACTTAAGCAAATATCTATAAAATATGCATAGCTGCAACAAGAAACATTGTTCATAAAGTTTAATGCGCACCGCACATAGTAACTGTTAATTATTATATTATTATTTTTAACTGATTTAAAAAAAAGAGTGAAGTTAATAAATTCGACTGTATTTTTTTATGTGTTACCGTACATTTTTTTACTGAGCGAATTAATTTTGATGTTTTTTTTAAATGTATAGTTATTCGTAAAAATTTTACTTTTTTTACATTTCATTTGATGTCGAGTTTCTTTTTTTTAAATATTCTAATTTTTAATTAAAAAAGTTTATTTATGGGCAACTGAAAATTATGAAATTCAAGAATATACTATTCCGTTTTCGATAACGCGAGAGTGACCTAACAAGAGGTGATATTTTTTAAAATTTTATATATTATTTATTTTTTGATATTATTATTTTTTTCATTCAATCTAGACGTCAAAATATTTTATCATCGCCATAAGTAAAATATCACGACGAAAACTGTAACTAAAGTCAACTTTATTGCAATTTAATGCTAATTAAAGAGTTACAGTTGAACATATGAACATTATTATTAAAGTTAGTCGAGGCTGATACGTTTTCTAAGTTAAAACATTGTTAGCGTAATCTAATTGCAAAGTGTTCATGGCAACGAGACGTGAACTCAATTTCCAGTGCTATTTGCTATCTTTGTATCCAACTAAAGTTCTCCACTCCGCTCGAGCAGCGAAACAATTAACCCTGTTGTACCGACTACCGAGACAGAACAAACAGCGAGGCAGAGACCGACAGAGTCAAGTTCGTCGACTTTCCAATTTAGCCGGGTAGCAGTAGTAAGCTACGCGTCGCGTAGTATCTACGTTAAACGTAACATGTTGGTAGCTCGACTATCGATTAGTAGATTCGTCCGAACCGAGCCTCGACGAGCGCGCCCGAACGTGCCCGAGCCCGCCTGATCCGCGTCCACACATGGCGGAAGTAATGAAATGTATAAAGGATATGAAGCGGAAGAACAGTCGCCCTCCTTTTTCCACACGTCTTACATATATTCGTCTAAGAAGACTTCTCTGTTAGGCACTTTATCCTTTTCGCCTAAGGGTAGTAATAAAGCTAGGTAATAATTTACTCCCTTTTAATATCTCACACCCTCAAAAACATTTAGATATAGCCAATATTAAAATGAATGTAGCTATAGCATATTTCTATTCTCATAGAGCTCTCGAGGGCGGATGCCCTACGTGTATGACTCCTAAGTGCAAAACTGTAAAAGCTCTCCCACTTTCAAATGTGAAAGCGTCATTAACGTTAAGGTTAATTGGTTGTATATACAAGGGCCGGCTTGAGAATGTTCCGCGCTATGACTGCAGTCGTCGAGTGCTGGAGGCGTTTTAACGTATTGTAATACGAGTTTATACGAGGCGCCGCCCCCACACACGGCGTCTTGCTGGCGACTTTACTTAAAAGAGAACGATAGTCTTCAGTTAACGCAGGCGAAAGTCACCCGACATCGATTTAATCGTGGCAACTTTTCAAAATTTCGATTCACAATCCTGTCCTCGTTGACGCCGCCGTCGATCGAATGCCGGGGGATGGGGCGCACCCCGCCATACGGTTTTATTTATGGTATATTTTGACGTGCGCTTTTGCTGCTAACTTCAAGTTGCCTAGATAATGGGGTGATGGATAGTGTTATCGGTCGCTATTCACCGTGAACTGTGCCTGTTCCTACTGTGCTTTTATTATTGCAGTGTTTTGCGGAAAACCCGAAAGCTCTACTGATTTGCATACAGCCGTATTCTTTCTGCAATTATCGTGGAAATACCGGCGTTGCCTTTGACAATAATTTCAATGAATACAGTGAAACTATGTTAATTCACGTTTTAAACGTTGCGAATATTTGCGGTCGGTCGAATTTGTTGAGAGTGGTCCAGTGGACTGTAGTTCATTTTCTTTTATGAATACTTATTTCATATTAAAATATATTTATTTATCAGTGCGGTCTACTTTGAAATATAAGGTAAGTTTTAAATATATTCTTTTCAACAATTTCTAGATGCACATTTTAGAAAGAGCAGCTATTATTTATGTATGTAACAAAATAATATTTTAAAATGATATAATAAATATATTTTATTTAATATGTATTATATATAAATATTTTTTAACAATAAAAAAAACATAAAATAATTTTGTTTCTTACGCATTTTTCTAATATAATATAACAATGTTTATTTTATTGTAAACACAAATAGGCCGGTAATACAGTGTCGCCATCTATTGTTGTATAACGTAAGTGTATTTTAGTTCGTACAACTTCCGCTATTATTAGCGCCAAAGTGTCAGCCGGCGGCACGCCTGCAGTCACGCGGCGTTGACGCGCGTCGCAACATGGTTGCGTGGGTGTAGATCGTCCGCTGATAAGCTATACTTGTTTTCTTTCTTATCATATTTACTACTAGCGTTTTTCATTGAATACTGTGTTTATTGATACTATCACGTTGCGGAATGTTGCGTGTGTGTGGTGGAATACATGAAAGTGTTGCGCTTGTGTGAGTGTTTTGTTATTGCAGCGGCCGACAGGGGCTGGATTTTGGCGGTGCGGTAGAGGTCTAGGGCCGGCATGAGAAAAATAAACGGTATGTTAAGTGATTATTACTTTATATATACAACGATTCGACGATTTGAGTTACTTACAACTTATAGTAGATAAGGAATCGTGTGAAAAAGTAACCGGGTTCTGGCCAAAGATAAGGCCAATAGGACCGTTGCAACCGAAGATCAAACTTAAGACGCAGCGAATAAAATTGATAGCATTCACATAAATGTTATGCGATAACCTTTTGCTAAGTTATACAGAGCTCATAAATAGCAACTATTTGCTTAATATTAATGTTTGGCTCTATTGAATACTAAATTTGAATTTTGGTTTACATGGGAAATATATTTATAAGAGATTATAAGGTCTCCCATGCTTTTATTGAACTACTTAAACAATTTCTGAATCATATTTTGTATTATAAAGTTACAACAATGTAACCAATATCTGATGTAATGAAACAAAAGAAAACAGTAAAGAATCTCGTTTCTTATTTGAACTAACAATAACCACAGTCTCAATAAAAAGTTATTACTAGCATACATCTCGAAATAGAGCTGCCTTAGTGAAGAGCGACCGAAATCATTAAGCGTAGCAGATCCTATACAAATGGTCTATAAACGTAATCCGACAATGTTCGATGAGCTACGTCGTGAAATGTTATCAAATCAGCAACTGGGTCAACAACATAAAGAATTTGGAAATGTATTCTTATACATATACTCCCAAACTCTTAACTAAAAGTAAATATCAGTTTTAAATTAATTGCGTCTGATTCTGACATTATGAGATAAGATATTTATATGTAAATTGTATTCGTCACGATCAGAACTCAAGGTTGACTTGTTGACCACAGAAATACGAGACGTGATTTAAATGCAATATTACTTATAGTTGCATCCAACTGCATATGTCCTTATTACCTGAGAGCCTTCTAACAATAAACACTGTGAAACGCACTAGGAGGTCGAATATTAGAGCGACACACGCAAGATTTATTGTTTAGTGATTGCGAGTGACATGGCGCACAACGCAGAACACCTATTTGTTTTAATAACATGCTCAAATGAAGATACATTCTGTACCATGCCGCGGACTCGTGAGAATGCCGCTTATTGATAACACTATTGTTAATAGTCTATAGACTTTTTTTGTTTTGTCTTAATTAATTGTAGAAACGAACAGCGGCTTCTACATTTATATTGCTAGGAAATACTTTCTTAGAAATCTGTTACAGGTATTTGTTTTTAATATGTATATAAGTGATGATGTTTTAAAGGATATTCCTGACACGCAGCATACAAGAATTTCACATTGAGAAGCTGATGGCATTCTTCAAAGTTCAATGTTCGATGCTTAGTTAATATGCTTGCACGTAGCGGCAGAAAATCAAATAAACAGTCGCTTTCATCTCCGGTTTATCGGCGATGCACTTCGTAGCCTTGCACTTTACCGTGTGTTCGACACAACTGCTCATTCCCTCGACCATTACTCAGGCCGAGGTTGTCGACTTATTTCATTATCGATCCTGCATACCGATAAAAAATGCTATATTTGAACTCATTATTGTAATTTAATATGTGACCATACACAATGCATTTAAATAAACGGAGTACGCGTTAATGGTGTTAATGAATTCTCATTTGTGGAAATTTAATTGAGATAATTTAGTTACTGGCAATTAAGTATAGATTTAAATATATAATGTATGTGTAAGTTGTACACATGCGTCATGTACAGCAGCAGTAGTCGAACAGGCTTATTATTTGTTCTTATACACTTGGTTAGCTGATATACAAACACGGAACCTATATGTACTA
Organism: Philaethria dido; assembly: GCA_033558755.1. Lineage (NCBI taxonomy): Eukaryota > Metazoa > Arthropoda > Insecta > Lepidoptera > Nymphalidae > Philaethria > Philaethria dido. The sequence goes on from JAKGSA010000187.1 coordinate 7,055, forward strand.
AAGATTAATCATTTTGATTATCTTTGTATCAGATATGATGCCTATTGATTTTACCAGTAGTTCGAAATACACTAATATTGACAATGAGCGGTAGTTTAGATGCTCTTACGTGCCTAGGGACTCGATGAGGAGACTACGTGACTCTCAGTTCATTGCTCTAGTTTTTTGCCACTTGATCTTGTGAATGAGTTTGTGGACCTTGGCGCGGACATAATTCTTTAGAAACAGGATTTATAGCTCCGCAAAAACGCTTAATATGCACCTAGTTATAGTTGAGTATTAAAATGAGGTTTTTCTTAACATAATATATTGTTTAAATTAGCATCTACTACCTATATACATAATGTTCTTTCGGTTTAAATATATTTAAATTACAAGGAAATATTACGAAAAATTATTGAAAATGTGAAAATGATGTTTTAAAAGTGTTCTGACGCAATCAGTAATTGAATGTGATATTACTTTAGATGTAAAAATCTCTCCATGGGAAATGAATGGGAGGCGATTCATACATCATCATGACAGTGTCGGGAATGCTGATTTTCAATAGCGCATTAGCACTGAATATGGTGGCGCCGTGCGTGATTGCCATTTTTATTGGGATCACACGTCTGTTACAAATTGTTACACTAAATTGCACGTGACAGTTCTATATTCTGTTATGACTCCAGCTTGAATTACTACAAATAAATCACTCTGATCCAAACCGTCAAACTTGTTTAATTGATATCATTATATTTCTTTTTTATGACAATTTAAAATATGCGTCTGCGGATGCGTCAAAGGCGAAACGGAAAAGGAACTCTATATAAAGTAAATATAAATAGATAATAAAAATATATATTGCTCTTTGATCCTTCATCATTAACATGTGTGGAGGACGCTTTTATTAAAAGTCCATTCCTTTTCACACCAAAGTTAATAAAGATATAGTAATTTCCATCTTTAATCTAAAGCAGGTATACACGTTGTTCGCTCGTTTGCTCCGAGGGCGGTGTGATATATTCAGGGCCCGCTTAAATATTCCCAAGGGTGATAAGGGGAAGGGATGTGAACCGGTTAATCAAGTAACGTGATCCATTTATCTGGAGCACTCTTGATACTGTGTCTCCGAGTTTTAGAGTATTGGGCTTGGGGTACAGATTGGATGTAGAGATTAAACTAAATTATTTCTTGTTTATTAACATTTGAATAAAGGATTTGATTTTGCAAAATTGAAAACGAATATTCGTATTTACACTGCAGTATTCCTTTAAAGTAACACATAAATATAAAGGATAAATTATTATGTCTACGCTTAATGGATTTTAATTTATTCATTACATACAAGTCAATTAAAGCTATAAACTATAAGAAATATGTTATATTGCTAAAGTTGTATATAACTAGGAAATAAATAATATTCCGTATTTCCTTGAAACCAACATCAATTCCTTCTACAAACTTAGGATTCACAGTGTATCTTACTGTTTAATCTTTATTTACTATGAAAATTGCACTACCTTCTGTTAAACCATAAAGTTGTTCGAGCGACAAGAGTGAAATACGAGATAGCTTAGAATGTAGATGCCCTATTGGCAATGAATATTCAAAGTTGAATTCTTGCGAGCAATATCAATGGAATTAGATCGATCGCGATGCAGTGAAATTGGACAGAGTCGCTCGGTTGCAGCGTTTCCCTGTTTTACTGCATTCGATCTATTTATGTGTTTATGAATGCCGATAAAGCTTAAGCACGCGGAGCTATAAGCACCTTTGTTTATATATTATGTATATTTAGAAGCTTTTGTAGACAAAGAGGTTTTAATAGTCAACACTTTTTAACATACTTTTTATAGCTGCTTCTTTATTTATTGTATATTTGGAGCTATCAATCAATGTAACAAAATCTTGCAATGTCATTTTGATCCACTCCTTGCTGTCTGATTTGCTTGAAAATTTGCTCACATATCTAAATCCGATGACAATAGAATGTTTTCATAACATGAATGTTCTCGTCATGGCTGTCATGGCTACCAGGATAACGAGAAAGTACTTTGAAGCATGTTCCTTTTGAATTTTTTAAAAAATAATTTGCAACAAGTAATCTGTCGTGGCGCAGAAGCAGAGTGCGTGCGACTATAACCGCAACAGACTGTGGGATCGATTCCCACTCTAGAAAATGAAAATATTAAATAATATTTGGTATTTTCATTTCCTCGCTCTAGCAAGAAGGCAAAGCGCGGCGTTGAGTTTCGCCACTCAGCGTACAATGTCTCAATTGAACGGAACGGAATGTTAAAAAGAAAATAGAGTGTCTTAACACTAAGTTCTCTGGTTTCCTCTGCCTACCCTATTATGGGCAGCATACAGCGTGAAGCTAAATAAACTAAATTGTTATAATGACAGTTTAAAAAAATCTGATATAATAGGGAAGTAATTCTTGATTAAGTACTTACCAAATTTTTATAAATGTCTACTTTATTTTCATTAAAGTTTAAAATGATATAATTTTGAATATAAAGATCGTTCATAATTGCTGTTAATAATATTTAAATAATACTCAAATAAAATGTTTTAAAATTAAGCCTTCTTTAATTTAAAGAAAATAAAATGGCGTGATTTTAACGATGCGAACTTAGAATTATTTTCGAAAGAGGCTGCTTTGGGATACGACCTTGGGTTTCGAAGAATTATAAATCAGACCCGACTTTTAAACTTGAGACTCATATGGAATGCTGGCTTATACATTCGATTTTATATTGTTTTTTTTTATTTTTCGTACCTACAGATTGGATGTGCCTAATATTTTTATTATTTAATATTGTAATATAATAAGGCCTTTCTGACGCAGTAGGAAATCGTCTGATTTGAAACACGATGGTTGTAAGTTCGATTCCCACTCAGAGGCATTATATTTAGAGATTATATTGAAATTTTCTTCGAAGTACTTCTTGTCTACAAAAAAATATTTAAAGAGATGTACTTACCTATAGATTTTTTCTTTTCTTGCACCTAAATAATGCGATGAGTTTTGTGCTAAGTGTGTGTGTATCAGTTTCGTGGTAGAAAACTATACTGTAAGCACTTTAAGTTTATTTTCAAGATTTATTTCGATTATGAAACAGGAAGAGTTACTTTTTATTACGACTTCGATTCCAAGTGGAAAAGTATGTTCTATATCTAAATGTACTTATCACTGCTATTAAAGACGTTTATGTAACGAATTAAACACTTTTGAGTATATAACATACAAATGTTTCGTTCATCGGCTCGGGAAGTGACGTCATCGCGTAAACTTCCTGCCTTCTCGACCTTCACCTAAAGCCTGCTCGTGGTGGCTTTTAAAATATTATATCACTTAATGCTATAAATGTTATTTTAAGATGGATACAATATTTCCTATTTCATTGAATTTTAAATTGTTTTTAAATTTGAATTTTAAAACTTTGGAGATTTTCTACTGTTTCCATAAAATAAACAAAATTATGTTTATTTCATGGAAACAGTATATTTAAAAACTATATACCTAAGTATATAGTTTTTTATAAAGCCTGTACCAAATTCACCTGGGATATTTTTTCTATTTTTCAAACAAATTTCGTATCTTAGTTATTTACAATAATTACTTATATTACACAGGCCAGTATGTACCGGATGGTGGGTTATCTATTCATAACTTCTTGTTTTATTTTGATAAAATGGATTCGAAGAAATATTTTAAGATATAAATGACTTACTTATATATAACAATACTTTGAACTAATGTATAACACTTAGCAATTATGATTCCAATTTACAATTATCTTCAGCCCGTGTTCAACAAATAAGTAAGCATTTGAGACTTTCTCGGCTGATTAACTTTAGTCGTGAGTCACGAGGCTGTCGAAATAGTGGAAAGCCATCTTGCTACCGTGTAACAATGCTGTGTTTTGTCCTCCATCAACAATGTGAAGGAAATCCTGTCCGGATCAGGTTGGTCTTTCAATGAATCAAAGCCATAATGCAACATTGCAATTTATTGTTTGTTGTCGCCGCTTCGTACTGATTTGTGCTCATATGTCCACGACTGCCACTCTAAAGATACTAATCAAACTGTTTTGTTGTAGGCGAGCTATATAAATAGGCGAGCGAATATTGGTGTTTTGTTGTAGGCGAGCTTTGCAGTTCCAAACAGATGCTTATTGCTTCAGTGTCAACTTACTGTCTGAACTTATCTCTTAGAATTGAACATTAATGAGCTTTTGTTTCAATAGAGTAGATTTATAAGTTATAACAGCATTTGAAATATAGGTAGCTATAAAAAAGGGTGTATTGGAAAAAAAAGCTAATAGACTAATATTTAACACATACCTTTAGGCACTATAGGGACTTATTCGTGTTAATAGTACAAAGTATCTCATTATAAACATTGAATGGCGCTAGAAATACAAAGAAAATAAATAATTACAGCATATTCCGTGAACCGTAACACCAACACTGCGGCTTATGCAATGACGTAACGGCCATTGACAGAGAACTGAGGACGTTCTTGAGCGTCGATACGATAACGTTGTGTAAGGCATTGTGCATACGAACACAACGCGCAATCATTCAAGATCACGATTGTTATAGTCCGTATATGTAATGTAAATATACTTACCGAGCTGTTACGTTTGCTAAGTTAGGACTATATCCTTAAAAGGCTGATTATTATTCTGCTGATAAGATTAAAGTTATACACCTTTAAAATTCCTTTTGTTGAAGATTTACAATAATACTTTAATTCCTTTAGGTATCATTTTTTTTATTGTAGACTAAGTAAAATACTTTATCGAGTATTGTCCTGTTTAGAAACATTGCCTGTTATTTACAAATTTTTTACCGTCAATCTTTAAATAACCATCTGGAAACAATGTCTTTTTTAAGTAAAATTATTCATCAGTGACATTTGATGTCGAACTGTCATATACAGTCATATACGTTTTAACGCATTTAAACGCTCACAAGCTTTCAAAATATAAAACAATAATAAGTTTTGATAATGTTGCGAAATCCCACAACTCTTCAAATAGCTTTAGTTATGGTCAAATAAGAATAAGGACTAGTTTTGCTCAAATCCATTAACTTTATGGCACAAGAGGTCGGTCATATGAAACTGCAATTAGCCTCTATTATAATCCCTCCACCGTAACGTTTCCAAGGACGACGACTGGTCTCGTAATAGTCTTGTATCATACTAATTGCTTACGTATCGTGTTTACTATATTGCACTTGAAACAAAGGAATTTTACTATCAGTTTCCTCAAATATTGCTTTTGAATATATAGGATATTTTTGAAAAATATATTTGTAATTCGTAAATTGTAAAACGATGTTTATAAGTAATAATACTGTAGTAAGATAAAACGCGGCGTTGAGTTCCTCCACTCTACAGGCAATGTCTCATTCGGGTAGAAGGTGCAGAACAAAGTATTTTGACACTAGATTCTCTCTGTTTGCTCTGTTATGTCTAATTTTGACAACCCACCAGTAGAATTTTTATACGTTTGTTAAAAGTTTCGTTTACTCAAATTAATTGAATATGCTACTAAGTAGGTATTTATAAAAAGTTTAATTTTGTAATGTAAGGACGAACTGTTTTGTTAGATAAATAATTTTCATATACAGCCATACTGACTATAAGTTAACGAATGGAATGGTGAGGAACTCAAATCTGGAGAGGACGGAGTGCTTTGACACTAGGTTCATAGGTTCTCTCTGCCTACCTTGCTATGTGCGAGATACAGCGCGAAGACTATAACTTATGACAAAACCAACACTTTAATTAAGCCACAAGAGTTAGTTTCGTAAAAAAAGGTCACTAAAAATTATAAACATAATTTTAGTAACTACGGCTTAAATTAGTCAACAGCATAAAATGAAGTATTAATATATAAATCTAAATATATTCACCTGTCGGAATACGCAATTTTTTCGTCATCCGCAATCTTTGAGTGCTCTCATACTTAAAAATCGGGTCAAGAGTGACTCGGGACTCGCACAAGTGCCTTCCCCACTTATCCCGATATAAGAAGTGACACTTAGATTTTGATAATATACAGATTCTATTTAAATTATTTTACTTAAGCCTTACAATTACTAAAATTATCATTTATAACTAAAATATTAAATATTTCATTTGCATATCAAATAAGTATTACGTATATACTTCATCTATATATGAATACGTGAAGCAAAAACTTTGGACACTTTTTTACGAAAAGTTTGCGGACGGAGGAGCATGAAACTTGGTACACTTATAGTTTATATAGCGAAGGAATGCAGAATGATTGTATCTTTTTAAAATAATACTTGAAAATTATATAAAATTAAAGAAATAAATCTTACACAAACTACCATGGCTTCACATTCATGTTTATACATACGTTGCTGGGACGCGTTATTATCGCGTCAACAGGGACACTAGTTCATTAAAAAAAAACTATTTCCAGTTCTATAAATTTAATTATAATATTTCATCCTTTGTTAGAATAGTACTTAAAGGCATTTGAAAAAAATGACATTACGGATTAAAATAAAACAGTGTCCATAGAAATATAAAAAATATAAAAATAGTCAAATAAAAACATAATTCCCTAAGAAATAAAGGTTTCCATATGCAATAACAGTTACGCTAGTAATAACAGTCACTAAGCCGTTTATCAAAACTTAAATGATGTCAAACAATAATAATGCATATGTATTTTAATGAATCTAAGCACACGCGTGTTTAGTGAAATATAGCTCTTAATTATATGACTTTAAGGATATTAAATGCTAATGATTCGACGTTTATGACAGCAAAATGACCCTGGAGATCGACAAAAGCTGGTATTGTCGCTCGTGAGTCACGACTCGAAAGTGACAACTTTCAAAGATAGTCGCAAATAAAACTGTTATCAGTGTTACGTTATATTATTATGTAATTGTTATAGTTATGCTTAATTAATGTCCTTATCTTATGTCTAAATCGTCAAAAAATGGCAAAAGCAGGATGTAAAATTGTTTGTCTTAAACTGTTGTATATTTGCTATCATGAACGCCTGTCGTGGCGTAGAGTCACAAGCGTGCGACTGTAAATGCGACAGGTTGTGGGTTCGATTCTCACTCCAGGAAATGGAATTTTTCATTCCCTGGGTTTGGTAACAAGGTTTTTGTTTGGTTCCGCCACTCTTAGTGACTCTTATTACACTGAGTGTCTTAACACTAGGTTCTTTCTGTTTACCTTGCTATATGCGGGATGCAGCGTGAAGCTATGTATGTATGATTAGTATCAGAAAATCTGCCAATGTTGTGTATCATTTTGGTCATTTTTCGATTGTAACGAATGGTGAATATAAATCTTGACATTTATAGGGATCATAAAGTCTACGCATATGAAATTGTGATAATCAGCTAGAAAGTTTGTAAAAATATATACACTTATATTAGTCGTTCTGTGATCAAACACCATAAGTATTTGACAAAAGTAAATGGTGTCAATTCTGACGCATGCAGTTAAGCATGTCGTTAAACATTGCTTTCATTTATTTTAATTGTTCTTATCTTTTTCACAATACTAGGTACACTAAATAAGAATACGTAGGTGATGTTTAAATCCTTTTATTTTATGTACTCGAACTTCATAACAAGTGCTAAAATAGAAAGTTTCTCCTTTTGTGTTTTAAAACTATAAAATTTAATACCACACAGCGCAATATTGTTAAATTTTATGAACCCTTATCTATATAAAGTATGGTGGTAAAGTTCTTAGAACTTCATTGCGCGGACCCTCCGCTTGCATATCGAGTGACAAAACAATATAAAAATATTCCAAAAGAATATCAAATTCACTGATTTTACTAAGTGATATCAAATTTATATTGGTGCGTAAAAATAAGTACTCTTTACCACCTACTAATTTAGTAAATCATGCTGTTTAATGTTTTTCCTTTACTAACCTAGTTAGGCTCAAACAATGTGAAATATCTTTCAACATTATGTATAACTCGATATTTATATTAAAGTAATTAAAGTGTTTTAATTACGGTTTTCTAAAGTTGCTGACGCAAAAAAAGCATAAGAGATACCGGTGAATATTTTGTCGTTAAATCACAAAATTTACTGTCAGTCAGTAGTATATTTTACTGACTAATGTATATTTAAATACGTGAAGCAAAAACTTTGTACTCCTTATTTAAAAAAAAAGTACGCGGACGGAGGAGCATGAAATTTGGCAGATTTATAGTTTATATTTATTTGTATAGAGAAGGGAGAGCAGAATGCTAAAATTTTTTTAATAATGCTTAAAAAGTATATTAAATTAATAAAATAAACTGCACACACAATACCATGGCTTTATATCTATGTTTATATAAAGTGATATATACATTGTCAAAGACATAGCGTTTTTAACGCGTCAACAGGGGCTTTTTTTTGTTCACATAATTGCCTATGATAGGTACGATTTGTCTATGCAAGAATAGCAAAAAGCCTAATACGCATTGCGTAAACAATGTCGACGCATGTTATGCAAAATGTATCATCGACATTTTATTATTATGCTAATAATGGAATTTGCAAATTTCGCTCAATTTTAATTGAGTAATTGTAATTCTGCTGTCAGTTAAGTATATTTTATTGTTATCTGCACGATAGAGCTGTGGTGGTATATTTTTGTCTTTAAAAAATAAAGAAAAATTAAATTTGAAGCAAACAAACTAATAATATAAGCGAATAAAGACTAATTTCTCTATCAGTCTTATTTAGCTTAGTTTTGAGTAAAGAATTAAATTTGGCAAACAAAAAGTACTAACCATGTTTCTGAAGTAAAATTTAGCAAATAATTAAAAGACCGACATATAAGAAAAAGATTGTATTTTCTATTCTCGCTAGCCTATCCATTAACTTACGACTAGCGGCAAAGTAAAGTAAATTAGTAAAATTGACAAACCGAAATTTTGGTAAATTTATCAATAGTTATTTACTTTAGTACTATTTGACTAACTAATGGTTGGAGGCCTCTTTTTGCTATTTAAATAGCGTTACCTTATATACCTTCAAAATCACATCCAAACGATGTTTACGTTCAAACTGTGACTTATAAAACTTTTCTAATCACCGCTCTCGCTAGGCAAAATAACATCGAATAAATAAATTTCATCCGAATTTTATATTTGACTGCGTAATCACATCAGGACTTGGTGCGAAAATTTGTTTAATATCTTCGTTTTAGGGTCAATTTTCGCATGCCGGTTGGAAATCTGTAAAGTACTTAATGTTTTCAATTCTCTATAATCGGTTTAGAATTTCCAGAGCTCCAGTAATTGGATTGGAGGAAGTTGTCCGTTGCGGGTGAATTTTTCGCGGACTTTACCGCGGCTTTGCCAGTATTTAATCAATAGCACTTGAACCCCTTTTGTTTACATTGAGTTGATTAATATTAATCGAGTTATTGGGGAATAAAAGTGCCAATTTTAATTTTAATTATTATGGATTTTTTAATTTCACATCAAGTATATAATTGTTTATTTTAAATTGATGATGAGATTTTTTAGTTGTATCCCGCATATAGCAGGGTAGTTCGTTCTCTTTCAACAATTCCGTTCCCCACGTTCCTATAAATAATAATAATGAGATAAAAAACATAATCTATATAGTTTTCACTATAAATTTATTTAAATATAATATGTAGAAAGTATTTAAGTGTTGCAACTTGCAAAACAAAATAATGAAATAATTAAAATAACTAGAATATTTAAAACTATAAGAAAAAATTTAAAACATTTAAACACAAGCGTTCTAGAAACACGTATATATTTGAAATGTGTATGAGTCGCAGTGTATAAAATATTCCTTTCAACCCCGTAAAGTACTCCATTTTTTACATAGATATCTTTAATATTGAGAGGGAGCAGATGCGAACCTTTTACCATCTTTCACTATTCGGAGTCGTTCACATGTCACGGTCTAATGTGAAGGGTAAGATGTATTATATAAACGCTATGGCGACAGTTGTTTTTTGGATTTATTATAACAAATTATTTTAGATATTAAATACTTACATATTTTTTAATTTGTTTTTTTTTTTAACTTCACGCTGTAACCCGCATATAGCAGGGTAGGCAGAGGGAACCAGAGAACCTAGTGTTAAGACACTCCGTTCTCTTTGAACAATTCCGTTCCCCACTTTCCGCCGAATTGAGGCATTGCGTGTTGAGTGGCGAAACTCAACGCCGCGCTTTGCCTTGTTACCAGACCCAAGAAATGAAAATACTAAATTTTACATTTCCTGGAGTGGGAATCGAACCCACAACCTGTCGCGTTTACAGTCGCACGCTTGTGCCTCTGCGCCACGACAGGCGACAAATTTGTTCAAAAATTGTTGAAAAATTTGTTATTTTTATCTTTACATTTCTTATCTTGCTAAGTACTAGAATTGTTAGACTAGAATTGTCTATTGAATTTTGACGATATATATTATACCATATTAATTATCGGAAACATCACCACTTTACACATAAAAATGATTTTAAGCATGATTTAAGGCGGAAAGTGGAGAACGGAGTGTCTTAACACTAGGTTTTTAGGTTCCCTTTGCCTACTCTGCTATATGCGGGATACAGCGTGAAGTAAAAAAAATATAAATATATATCGTATTGACTTACCAATTTGTTTTATATATCTGTAAACAGGTATAGGTATAGTGGATAAACCCAAAATTCGCCACGAAGCTATTATAAACCTTAGCTTTTTTGTAATATTTTGTAGTCTTCCAATTGCATGTTAGGCATTCGAGTAATAAAGGGGAGCATATCTATTTTCCTAATAGCTTATTGACGATATTATAGGTTGTCCACGCACCCTTTAGCTGGCATTTTCTTGGTAGTGTAATGCAGTACAACGCTGACTATATGAAATAATAAATTCTATACTTAGTTGACATTAGCATAGGTAAATGTCCACCCACTCAATATAATAAAATGAGAATAAACACTATTGTTAAAAGAATACACTTGCTATAGGTAATATATAATCGAATGGAATAAACTTGTAGGTAAGAACTTTATTTTAACTTCACGCTGTATCCCGCATATAGCAGGGTAGGCAGAGGCCTATCTACCTAGTGTTAAGACACTCCGTTTCCCACTTTCCGCGAAATTGAGGCATTGTGTGATGAGTGGCAGAACTCAACGCCGCGCTTTGCCTTGTTACAAACCTAGGAAATGAAAATACTAAACTTTTACGTTTCCTGTAGTGGGAATTGTACGTATAAGTATGTAGTAAATCAACTTCCACTTTTTTTACCATGAAGTGATATTTTACAAATAATAATATATATTTTTAATCTACATTTTTGACATTTGGCCATTTACAGACTATCAACTAAAACTTATAAATAATAATTTTACGGCATCTATTGTAACGTAGTTAATACAATCAGATACTTCAAGATATTAACAATGCAAAGTTAACTCTTAAATTAAAATACATTGGATTAGATAGCTTATAATACTACCTCTTTATTAAACACGCCTTAGCTTTACACAATAAAGTCATCTTTATTGATGGCTTACAGGAAAAAGTGCAATAACCTTTTAATGACATATCCAATACAATACTCTACGTATTACTTAGTATTACGTCTTATGACAGAACAATAGGACTGTGCCCCTTCTTTTATAATTAAGCACTTGTGTGGCTAATAGCTTTAGAAATTTAATTACAATTTATTTTTCAATTTGCGGTTACTATATAATCTATAATTGATTTTCTTTAAATACCAAAATAATAGACGCCTGTCGTGGCGCAGAGGCGCAGCGTGCGACTGAAACGCGACAGGTTGTGGGTTCGTTTCCTACTCCAGGAAATTTAAAAGTTTAGTATTTTCATTTCCTGGGTTTGGTAACAAGGCAAAGCGCGGCGTTGAGCTTCGCCACTCAGCACGCAATATCTCAATTCGGCGAAAAGTGGGGAACGGAATTGTTGAAAAAGAATGGAGTGTCTTAACACTAGGTTCTCTGGTTCCCTCTGCCTACCCTGCTACGTGCGGGATACAGCGTGAAGTTAAAAAAAATAATAAATAAAAATATATATTTAATATAAAACTCTTCTGTTACTGTAGAAAGCTGAAAATTGACATATATTTTCTTTGGGTATGTCTAAAGAAGCCCTAAGAGAGGATTTCTCAAAATTCTTACACAATAGTTATTTCATAATAACATATTACATTTTATTGCGGTCTGCAACAAGTTATCTACAATATAGATGCATTTTAAAGTATTATGTTATACCAGTTTCTTGCGTCGAAACTTATTGTATCCACACCAAGAAGTGCATCTGTATTCACAATGTCAGCACTTCTTTCGCAAAAATTTTAAAACCGAACAACATCCAAATACTTATGGGCTATACACACCAGAAAGAGTACAACTACGGTTACCATATGCCAGAATTGGGTATCGAGAAATAAAAAATACATACAAATAAACTATATTTAGAACAATTTTCTTATTTAACACTACATTGAAAAAAAATACCATAGAAGCTTTTTTTATACGTCATAAAGGGCGAAATTTACTAATTAAACTATCAATATTTTACCATTTAAAGCACGCAAATTAAACTAACATGCAATGACATCATCGTCGTCGATCCCATACAGTTGTCATGCAGAAAACAACCATCAATTTATTTAGATGGTGTCATTTCACACTAAACTTTATTATTTTTTATAAATTTTATACAAAAAAATAAAAAAAATATAGAAATAATTTTAAAATCACAAACTGGTTACCAAGTGACTGAGTATAGTTGAATTCAAATCGGACATTTATGCAAAGCGAGCGGGCAATAATGAGTCTTTTGTGCTTCAGCATATCTCTCCACTCGTTAAATTTTACAGACTCCTTTGTGTGAGCCTATATTAGCTTATTAGGTCGAACCTATTTAAATACCTAATTACTACCGTGAGTATAGATAAGGAACAGGGCAGGCCTCCTTATATATTTTGAAGTTTAAAATTTTATAAACATTTTGTTTCCTATTTTTTTTATGTCAATAATACATTTATTAATCGTGTAGTAATAATATGTATTTAGAGTATCAATTCTAACTAGTGGCTATTTACTTAGAAAATACACATTCCCTTTGATCCTTAATACAATATATCAAACAGAGGATTAAATTATTTTCATACTTCCGTTCTGGAATGACAAAGCGCGGCGTTGAGTTCGCCATTTAACACGCAATGTCTCGAATTTGGGCCGAAAGTAACGAACGGTTCACTTTGATTATCTTACTATGTAGGATAAAATGTGGAGTTGAAAAAATATATTGATTTTATGCTGTTCTTTTCTATATAAAGTTTAAATATGCCAAATACTCCTCCATGAGCACAATTTAGTAAAAAGCGTTAGAAAGTTTTTCCTTTGCATTTATATAGATAGAAATTAAAATTAAGTTTAGTAATAAATATGAATGAATATGAATTAAAGAATAACTACTTAAAAGTTACAAGTAGCTAAAATACTATATTTATGACATAAGTAGTATGGTTAAGCGTACATAAAATGGAAATGGCTTTATGTACCGGCATTGTATTATCGGAATTACATTTTCATGATAATAAATTGTGTGTTCGCGTCAAATTCTCTGTCATGAGATTGAATTATTCGCTGGGAGTATCTTTTCAAGTTTAACATTGCGTTTTGGCTCTCCGCTTTGTTTTCCTATTAGGTAATAGATTTAAGAATAAAAAACCCCTGAAAATCGCATTTACGATGTTTATAATACTTAATAGTAACTTTTTAATTTTTTTTTAATTATTAAAGAGATTATCGTATACTTCGGATAAAATTTTTTGTAGAAAACGCATAAAAATTTGAACTTAGGAGATCCGAATGCGGGACAATTGGTTGTTACCAACTGTTTTCGAACGCTCACGTTTAGTCATACGTTCTTATTCAGTTACATCGAAATTTAATTATATTTTTATTATATTAAGTAAATAAGTATTAATAACATATTAAGGATATAGAAATAGATAAAGCAAATAACATTCAAAGGCATATTTAATTTTTTGCTTTCGTCAAAATGTACTGTATTTTTTACCAAAATATAAAATTGCTAACAAAAGTAAAAGCTGCATGTTCAACTCGGCTTCACCGTCAAAGTTTCATCTGAAGAATTTTATTACGAGCACGTTACAAAAGGCTTTTGAGTTTACGGCATTCAGAAAAGTCACAAAACAGCAATAACTTTGTGAACGCTCCTCGTCCTATTGTTTCGACGTTATTTTGTAATATGTATATTGAATTTTATTCGAGTATCACAAATATGCGCTATGTAAAAATTTGGTGGATGTAGTTTCGCGGTAGCTTTTTCTATTAAATGCTTAAAAGGGAAAGCGGCCCTTTCAGATTTAACTGCACAATTCTGAACGAATTGTTTTGAAGTTTGAATGACTTTTAAATATAGCGCGATCAAAACCGCAATTATGAAAAATTGGTAAATAATATACATCTCAAAAAAATTGTAAATTCTTGTCTAAAAATTGTTTCATTTAAATATTTCGCATATTACAGCGTAATGTGTGATTAAAGTGAGCGCTTATCTTCAAAGCTGTTTAAAGTGCGACTTTGTGCGTTGAAATATTCAAAAGTGTGCCTACTTAATTAGGGACGGTGCTTTTGTGAAGAGAATTTACGGCTTAGGGTAGAAGTCACGGTATAGCTCGGCCGAATAGCGTGAGAGGTGTAATGTATGTAAGGGCGAGGCAATAAGTGCCTCCCTTCTTGACCGGATTAAATTACAACCGCCATGCTGTCTAGGGCTGACCGCAGTCTATCGATTTTCGGCGTATCTTATCTTAATTAGAACGCAGATATGATCAGATTGTATATGCAAATTGGAACATGAAATAATTGAAATCAATACAATTGATTTAAAAGCAACGAAATTTTACTAAAATATGACATATGTGCTTAATGTAACATTATTAGAATTTTCTTTGTTCAACTTTTGGTTTTGTCTGTGACAAATATCTGTAGTGAAACGCTGAGAGCAGAGCTTATATGAAAATTCTTTTTTAGTACAACTAAGTGGTTACATTTTATTTGACAGGTGACGAGACGATCCGAGGGCGGTGAGGGTACTTGTAAAAAGGAGACAGGGTTTATTGTGAATTTCGGTATATACTATATAAACACACTTCTTTTACTACTGCTACATATTAGAATAATCATATTGTAATGCTTTAGAAAAATATTTATTACATATAATAAAGTTAAATGATACTTTGGTAAAACTTAATCTACAACGCCTGTCGTGGCGCAGAGGCACAAACGTGCGACTGTAAACATGACAGGTTATGGGTTCTATTCCCACTCCAGGAAATGGAAATTTTCATTTCCTGGGTTTGGTAACAAGGCAAAGCGTGGCGTTGAGTTCCGCCACTCAGCACGCAATGGCTCAATTCGACGGAAAGTGGGAAACGCAGTGTCTTAACACTAAGTACCCTCTGCCTACCCTGCTATATGCGGGATACAGCGTGAATCTATGTATGTATGTATGTATGTAATCTACAATTTAATTTTAAGGAAAATATAAAATATCTTCGTTATCTTATACATCACTAGTACTGTTGTCCATTCGGCCAGAGTTATATCGCCGCGGGTGATGGGACCTGTCGCAGACCATTTCCTCTAGCGATCCACTCTACAAAGGTTTTTCCTTTTGTTTACGATATTTCGGGTTTTTTACCTGCGGTTTTAGGCGATGTTTATGTTTTTTACCTATGTTATCTAACAAGTGTTTTCATGTAGCCAATGTCAATGGATTAATTGGATGTACAGTAGATAAAAACAACTAAACCTTGGGAAATTAAGGAAAACGATTGATTTTTCAGTATGTTCTGGTCTAGGTCTTGCTTCCTAAGACATCTCAGAAATGTGTGTTTGTGGAATGTATGAAGGTAATAAAAAATGGATTACAATAGGTTTTAATAATGTTTACATGTTTTTTTAAAATTCATCACATTCACAATTTTTACTTTACATTATGAGTCTTTATACTCGTAGATGTATGTACTACATTATACACTCAACCCAATTGTAGATACTCTAAAGAAAGCAATGTTTTATTTAAATACTTATTATATTTTATTTACTATGTCATATCTAGTGCGCATGTTGCTATAACAAAATTTATCTAATCGGTTCAACAACACAAATATTTAACGTTGAGCATCCTCATTTTGTTCACAGCAAGTGGTTTGAACTTTTATATTTTATAGTATCTTTTGTTTTGGTTAACCATTTTTATCGTATAAAATACATCTATAGCGTCCCATTTGTTTTCGGCAATTATTTTGTTATGATTCCGAATATATAGTTTTGAAATGTAGATTAAATAATGTAATTAAATAAATTAAAATATTTTAAATGAGCGTAGAAATGAATGAAGATCCTCTAAACTATATAAAAATAATGCATAAGAAACAGAATTAAAAACTTGTGGCCGAGGATGCGGTTGCGGTCTTCGTGGAAACTAAACTGACTATGCGGACGTCCATTCAATGTTATTACAAAGTGCGACGCTAAAGCCCCTACTCACAATACCCCGACAACGACGGAACTAAGTGAAGCGTCACTATTTCCTCCCTGTCCATCTCGCAGGGGAAATACTGTATATATCTATGTAAAAATAAAGTGTCGAATATTCTGAAGAATATTATTTGGATACAGTGCTACCACAGGTGTCTCATATCCGTCAATTTGTATAACAAGAGCGCTCCTCTGTAAACATGACAGGTGTTTTTTTGCGAAATATGGAAACCCTTACAAAAAGCGACTTTTGCCCTGAATTATATATAAGGGGCTCAGAGGTGATCATTGCCATTGGATGAGGGTGCACATCATGTACCATGTGGCATCTGTTGTATTACGTCAATTTGTATGAAGTTGCGTAATTTACATGTACTGTTTTCTTTTTTTTAGCTTCACGCGGTATTCCCCATAAAACAGGGTGCGACTGTAAACATGGTGGGCAGAGGGAATCAGAGAACCTAGTGTTAGGGGCCCACTCACTTTCCGCCGAATTGAGGTATTGCGTGCTAAGTGGCTGAACTCAACGCCGCGCTTTACCTTATTACCACAACGAGGAAATGAAAATGCTATGACAGGCCTGTTAACTTATTTTGTGCTTATGCAGAGTCAAATGCGTTTCATATGCAGATATATTTAAAACTTTCTACCTACGTTAGTTTCCATTTATTTTTTAGTCATCTGCCACTTGTTGCAAGGTAGACAAATTGAGTCCAGTAGATTGCTCTGTTTTTCTTTCTGGTAATGACCAGGATAGGGAGAAATACGACATGTTTTTTGTGCTATTATAATATTCTGTCTGTGAACAATACAATCGTCTCTACATGTAAAATGAAATAAATTCTTAAATCGAACAGAAACTTAATACTATAACTTCAAATAATACTTAACATAAAACAATTACCATTTAAAACTTCAAAGCGTTGCAAATATCGTATATCGTGTACAAAAGTCCATACTGTTAATTAAAAAAGCTCGTTATAATAAAAACTATAAAAAATTTTGCGTCCTCTTTTAAACAATGACCGCGCGTCGCCAATGTTTGCTGTGGAATTAGCATATTTGTGTTTCTCATACGATTCAACATAGTGTTTGCGTTGGCGGAAAGCTTAGGAAAATAAACGTTGTTTATGTTGACAGTACATATAGCTTGCTAAATTGGACAATATTACGTTTTTATAACAAATGTAAATTATTAATTCGCTAGTTAACTTAGGCTCATTTTAATTACTTTTTATAATTTGGATTATTACCATAAACGGTTTTCCTTTATTTAATAAAGGTTACCAAATAGTACCAAAAAGAAAAAAAAAATAACTCGCATGTAGGTAAAATAAACAAAATTCCTAACGGTATCATTATGAGCCTACATTCTCCTTACTTCGTCTTAAGTAATTAATGGTCCGAAGCACTATCTTTGAAGTCCTTCTAACCAACCGACCGTCAACTGCAGATGTTGATACGATACCGCCGACACTTGATAAGGTAGAGATGACTGTCTCGCGCCTTCGTGGTTATACAAAGATAGTACCGGATAGACAGATAGGACAAGTTTCGCCATAAATTATGACGGTATATCTTAATAGAAAGTATCGAAATGTATCGGAAATGCGATATTAAGTATTTAGCCCTCGCATTTACGAGAAAACCAATAAATCCATGAAACGTTCTTTACAGAAGGAATTCTTATACAACTACATAATAACGTTGAAAAATTGAAAATGTCTACCAAATATGGGATTGACAAGAATCATACAACCAACCAAGAACTGTTATACCATGTCAATCAAAAGACCCTAAGAAATCGATTAAAATTCTAAGCGATAGACGAACAAGCCTCGAATACCTTGCCATAAACGCAGTAAAAAAGCAATATGCGTTCCCGTTTTCCGCAACGCTTTGCTCTTCACCGAAGGGGATAGGCCGCATCCTTAAATGGACTTAGTAGCTAGATAAAGAGTATACTGTATAGTGTACGCCTAATACGTTAGCGGTCACGGTCCGAGATCAGTTCCATGTTGGGTTTAAAGCTGCCAGTTTTGTCTTAATTTCACCGGATTCAACAGCTGGCTTAAGCTCAGCTTGCGATACTCTAAAGCGGAATTTAATGTAGCTTAAAGCTTTTTGGAAAAAACTTTTTTAAAACAATTTTATATTGAAGAAAGTTTTTATGTGATTAACAGAATATAACAGAAAACAAATTGGAAATACGAGAATATTGTTGAGAATGTTGTTGTATTTTTTTTGTACTTAGTATTCTATTTTTAATGAAAGTTATAAAATAAAATTAGCCCAATTAGTGTCTGAAAAAAAGTGAGTAGCTGTACGTTCGAGTCCCTCTCAGGAAAAATGGTTATGTTTAATTTTTTTTCATTTCCCTGGTCTAGTAGGATAAAAAACGGCGTTGAGTTCCGCAACTCAACACATATTTGTCTGGAATCACGGGATTCAGGCAAAAAAGGAGAGAACGCAGAATCTTGACACTAGATTCTCCCTATCTACAATTCTATGAGGGAAAAAGCGTAAAGTTAAAAAAACAACTATTAGTATACCGTAAATATATCAATGTCAATGAGAAATGAAAATCGTATATTCAAGGTTCCACGAGTTGTTTCCACTTGCTTGTTAAAGACTCAATATGATTGTCAATGTAGGACAATGTTACGGATTGACAGTACAATATAAAGCGGTCGGTAATTGTGCATATTGTTTTGTCTCCACAATACTGTGGAACGACTGCAGTGTAATGATGTCTTGACATTCGGCCCTGGTTTTTGACATCTGAACTACTATTTTAAATTTTTACTAAAAGTGGCTTTCAATTTTAATGGTTAATTAATTTATATACATTTTCATTATTTTGAGGAACACAGAGAAATTGAAAATATTACTATGTTTCCAATTTTCGATTATTCAAGGCCATGATGAGCTTTTTTCTCTGTAAAGGATTTTAGACGAAGAGGTTTCGACGAAAACAATATGTTATACTATTACTATCATTTATATATATTTTATAAAATAATAATAATATAATAATATAAAATAAAATTTAAACACAGTGTGACTTACACTTGTTTTTAGCTCATAAATTTAAATAAATAATTCTTGGCGTTTAACTTATGTTAAAGAAATAATGTAAAACAAAAGTTATTTTAAGCTCAACGTTAAGGTCAACTTAGTAATAACTTGTATTCGATCAAGTTGCCATTTCCAGTAAAGATATTCATTCATAACGAGGTGGTGCCGATTGGCCCGTTAGTATGCAAACGACACGTTGCACATTGCTAACTAGATTCCGTATCACAGAAAAAGGCAATACAGTATTTTTAGATTACTCTTTTTATATCCAGTTTGTAACACATATCTACGTATATTTTTAGCTTTTTGCATATATATTATACATATGTGAGTACGTTTGTATTGTCCTAGTGCTTGAGTGAAATAGTCTCAAATTTTATTCCTTTTTAGTAATAAAAGCCGTCATTTTGCATGTTTGTCTTTAATTTCTTTCGCATCACTGTCTAATCCCCGCAAAAATATTTTACGCAATGCCTTGAACTCGGGTGGAAAGTGGAGATCGAATTATCTTGACACTAGAGTTTTTCTGGTTATGCGAAAAAAAAGCGAGGCCTACAACTATTTGATTTAACAATTTTTTAACGTTGTTAAAATTTTAGTATAAGTAAATTAAATAAAAGCGTTTGAGCCATTGCAATTTATTAATATTCTGTAAGTTGTAACAAGTTTCACATGAATAATTTAATAAATTTGCCAATCATTCACATATTCGTGAATAAGACAAATAAAAGTAAACACGTAACGACGACTCTAATGGTATTTTTTTTAAATAATTTTCAATGATATGGTAAGATGAAGCGTAGTATAAATTTTTGTCATCTGTAATGTCTTTAAAGCTAATAAAAATGCAAAGTATGACACTTATCAGCAGATTCTTCCGTATTATAAACTCTTTAGTTACTGAGTGCATAACACGCACCGCAGACAACTTTTCTACTGGGCGTACAAAGCTAAAATTTCGGATATAGACTCCTTTAGAAATGTAGTGTGACGTGCATTAAGAGATGATACCCTGAAGTTCCTACGGGAACTGAACAAATAAGACTACGTTTTACAGTCGAAATTCTTGAAAATAGAATGACGAGTATAAAGTAATCCACATGATTTTGCGTTGCGGGCGGCAACTCGTACCTATATAAATGAGTAGGTTATTCTGTAGAGGAACGCATGGCTTAGCGGTCATAGTGCTTGGACTTGTTCGGATCTCGCTACGGTCAATTTTTTATACCGCCGAGGCCAGTGGTGGTCAAGGAGGAGCTCCGTGAGGTCTTAGTGGGTAGTCGATCGGCCTACCATCTGCCGGCTTACGAGCCCCACATAACCCGTCCGAGTCCCCAAAGGATGGGTACCCGTAATAGGGTTTTCTCACGACAAAAAAATATTTTGTAGTAACATCGTATGCGATACAAATAATTCAAATCGCGCGTGATGTTTCGTGAACTCATACACTCGACATCATCTGATATTATTGGAAGTGTTGTCACGCAATGTTTTGCTATGCGAAAAAAATATTTGTTTTTCAAAAATTCTCCTTCACCTTTACGTTATTATAGAACGTTTTCTGTATCGACTTATTTGGGGACTGACAAAGCTAATAGAATTCAGTTTATTGTTAATATAGTTAAAAGAATTCAACATATTCTTATGAAACTAAATCTAAAATTAGATGTGTTTCATTAGAAAACTTAACAAAACAAAATCATTGAGTTATTGTTAAAGGAATAATATCTACTTATATAATTACACGTGAATGAAAATGTTCGACCCCGTCTTATAATCATCATGCGAGTGGAGGAGTATAAAATTTTGGCATATTTAAAGTTTATACAGAGAAAAAGTGTAGAAAAACAATATTTTTATAATAATGCATTTTAAAAACGTTAAATTAATGAATAAATGTTACACACCCTACTACGCGTTTGACAAACAATTTTTTTTAAAGTGACTCAGGTTGCTAAGGTACCGCGTATAATATGTACATCATAGTATGTACATATGCCATTCTGATAATAAACTGAGTCCTGTTAGCCTGCATTTTTATTGTGAAAATGGATCCTGTACAACAATATACCAATATATCGCCGACATACATTACTAGTTATTATAATATATTAATAAATATATTTTTGTTATAAATGTAACCTTTAAAACATGAAAATTGCTAGACGTGTTAAATATACCATAGGACTTACAAACGTCGATTGTAAAGTCAAGGTCGTGCTTAATTAATAATTGTTACAACGGTTTTCCAAGAACGAACCTACGAATAAAGGCAGATGGTGTTTCGTCGTCAAAAACGGTTTGTTTGTAAAACAGTACGATGTTAATGAACTTGCTGCTTGTAAACTGTATTTTTAGTTTTAATTTCCCGTTTATAAACAGTCTGGTTCTGCTCGTCGTCTTTGTATAATTCGAAACGGTTAAGTACGCTTTTGTAAGTAAAAATAATACTTATATTAAGAGAACGTTTCGTATTCCTCAGTAGTTTAAAGTCAAATTTTCTTACGATCATTATTATTGTTTGAAATGAAAAGTTTAAAAATGTTGAATCATTTATTCTTCTACATTTCTAGAATATTTTTAATCTGTTATAACGTTTTCATTTTTTAAAGGACTATTATGTCTTAGAAAATACACAAAAACATATAAACATATGATTCTATAGTGACTGGTGGCTTTTGGTCTGAAACTAAACATAGACCAGTTGATCTAGGTGACATACACTTGTCTTGACCCGGTTCCGAAACCTTGCACAAAGCGCGGCTCCTCATCTTGACGTGACAATTAGAAATATTTTTTACAGTACTTTTATTTTTTTATTTATTATATCCCACGTCTTACAGTTTGCAGGGTTTAATTTGTACCTCGCGTCTGAATATACACTCAACAATTACAAGATCGTCCAGAACATATTCTGCTGAAATGCTAGAAATATATGATTGCCTCTTGATTTTCTGATACTAGGTGATGAACATTGCTATATGGTTAAAATAAATTTTATATATCAAAAATCTATTTTCCCATAACTGAGTAAAAACTTTTTTAACGCCCATAGTAGTCATTTTATTTACTTCATGTCGCTCAATAGTGTGATTAGGACATACATTTTTTTCATAAGTTCTTCTATTCGGCACAAAGAATAAAAAAAAATAAGTTTTGAATAGAATTTGGATTATTTCAACATACTAGTGTCTCTGTTGACGCGTTAACAACGCGTTGTCTTTAGTAATGTATATGTCATTTTGTATAAGCATGGATGTCAAACCATGGTAGTGTATGTAACATTTATTTTATTAATTTAATATACTTTTTATGCATTATTTAAAAAAAATATATTAGCATTCTGCACTCCTCTATATAAACTATAAGTGTGCCAAGTTTCACGCCCCTCCGTCCGCTAAATTTCGCAAAAAGGGATCCAAAGTTTTTCCTTCACGTATTTATATATAGATGTTTCTAAAAATATTGACTAATAGACGTGCAAAAAATAAAACCATAATTTTATTTTTGCACTATCAGATTTTAGAATTAAAATATTTTTAAACTTTAACAGTTTATTAATGACACTCTTAGAATAAGATTTTCTAAAAAAATAAATATTTTTATTCATAAAACCGAATTATTTTTACGCTTACTAATATTAGTAAAAATTCATGACAAAATATTACCTTGTTTATTTCATTTCATTTAGTGGGCAAAAGCCCACGATAACTTTAGAACTTTAGCCTGAATGTTATCAATTATTATGTTACGTAGTGTCAATATAATGATAAATGTTATATAAAATGTTTAGGAAATATTCTCGACCTTTTCTGTGAATGTCATCAAAATATACAGATAGGCTTGCCTATATGGATATTTATTTTGATTATTTACTGATAATATACCTAATGTAATTTGAATATTATTTACTGCTCTATGATGATGATCAAACATTTCGTATAGATTATATTTTTTAACTATTCTTTTTTTATAAAATGAGTGACTAAAAAGACTTGTAATTTAGTTTAAATTTATATTGACAACAAAGTTAGAGGCCTGTCATGGCGCAAAGGCACAAGGATGCGACTGCGTCAGGGTATGGGTTCTATTCCCACTCCAGGAAATGAGAATATAAAATAATATTTAGTATTTTCATTTCCTCGCTCTGGTAAAAAGGCAAAGCGCAGCGTTTAGTTCCGCCACTCAGCACGCAATGCCTCAATTCGGCGGAAAGTGGGGAATGGGAATGTTAAAAGAGAAGGGAGTGTCTTAACACTAGGTTCTCTTGTTCCCTCTGCCTACCCTGTTATAAGCGGGATACAGCGTAAAGCTAAAATAAAAAAAATAGTTAAATTAGTAAATAAATAAGTAAGGTAAAACACAAGAAGGTAGGTTTATATGCAGGGCGGTTTCCTAGTACTGTCATATAATTGCTTTTTAAGTGACTACGCTTAACATTATTTTGTGATCGCGCACACTGATAAGTGCTTATGTCAGAACAAGTTAAAGTCATTTATTTAATTGGAGAATTAAGTAGATTTTAAAATGCATTAGCCATAAGTAATGTCCCTAATAGTTGTATTGTAATATTATTGAATTGTGAGAACATTGAAATACCTAAAGTTGTAGCAATTGTAAATTATTTTCTTAAATAAAGTTATGAAACATATAATTTATACTACATATTTAAAATCGCATCGTCGGACAGCGCCTGTAATCGTGATTGGTTGTGAGTTCGATTTCCGTTCGGGCAATGACCATATATTAAATGATTTTCATTTCCCACTTTGGCAATATAAAGCACGCAGTTGAGTTTTGCCATTGAATATTCACGGCAAAATTTAATGCTGCTCATTATGACTCGGGTTAGAATTCGGGTGAAAGGTATAGAACAGAGTGTTAAATTAGGTTCTCTTTGATTTCTTTGCTATACGCGAAAAGCTTAAAATTTGAAAAAAAATATGCATTTAAAAATACATTAAGTATTTTTGATAAGTATATATTTTTGTTATGAGGGCGGAGAGTGGAGAATGGAGGACTGCTTATTCTATGTAATGTAAAATACGCGTAAAAAAGTAATAAAAGCGTGTTAACAAAACCAACTGTTTGGCATTACTATGGTTCCCAGTATTGTTTTTTTAGATAGTCGTGACAAAAAGTCGCCTTTTTTCCTATAAACACAGAAGCAACATGTTTCCCTGTTACGCAATAGGTTCTTAACCTGTGATGTCATTTTGTTTTAACTTTAACTATAGTTCACACCTAATGTGCCTTGGTGATATGTTTAATTCAAATCACACAAACTAGCCTCAAGAGAGCGCCGCGGGTGACCGGAATGCTAACACCATTTTGGTGAAGCTCTCTTGATAACGAAAGGCTTATATGAAGAGAATACCAATGATAGTGCTCTAAATGTACCATTTTATTGCATTTACTTACATCTTGAATAGTTAACTGTATAAATTACAAATGAATATGGCTCGTTTACTGTATATGAAGTTTTTACATTACGGTAGGTGAATTCACATCCAACGTGTTATTTCTGATTTTATGAATTATTTAAAAAAAATAATAGTTCCATTTCCTACAGGAGTTACATTTCCTGTAAAATTATTTATGTACATATTTAAGAACAACATAATCTAAATTAAAATTAATTTTATAAATTAAACTATAAGAAAAACATAAAATGAAACTCATCTAGTATGTATGACATAAAATATCAATCATCAGTAATAATAACTTCGGTTCAGTTCCCAATCATGATCAATTCACCGTATTGAATTGCTCAATTCATCGCGAACTGCGTTTGATCCACATTAGTGACTTCATTTACGCTACTTAATGATATGTCAATGTCAATCTTGAACATTCGGAAAGGTTTTTGCTGGTATATCTTTTTAAATGCGAATGTGAAGGATATACTTATATTATGCTTTTTTTAATCTGTCGATATAAAATGATAAA
Source organism: Philaethria dido (assembly GCA_033558755.1). Taxonomy (NCBI): domain Eukaryota; kingdom Metazoa; phylum Arthropoda; class Insecta; order Lepidoptera; family Nymphalidae; genus Philaethria; species Philaethria dido. The sequence goes on from JAKGSA010000187.1 coordinate 32,665, forward strand.
TACAAAAAAAAATATTAAACACTTATGTCAGAAGCTGTTTTTCATTCAAGGTTAAAAAAATAACCATACTTATGTAAAAACGATTAAATAACAAAATAGTTTATGTTCTTATTAAAAAATAATATATATACATATGCATTTATAAATTTAAGAGTTAAATTTTGCTTCAAAAATAAATTTAGTCATGATATAATGAATATGATATATCTACTAAACAATTCTAACGGTTCGTTATTATATAGTGATTCACAGATGCTATTGGATGTCGGCAGCCATGACACATTTCGATGCCCGCATTCATCAATTAACACTCAATAAAACATCGATAATATTTCACATCTTTCATTTCGTAAACAAACGTATAACCTATTTTTGGAAAAAAATATTGAAATGAAATAAAAAAAAATAATCGAAAATAAAATAAAAACAAACACTAATAAAGTTTTCATGAAACCTGGTAAATAAAAAGCTAAAAAAATCAGCTTTACGTTTTATCTACATAGCAGGGTAGTCAGAGATAACCTAGTGTAGACATAAGACACTCCGTTATCCATTTTCCGTCCGAAACGGAGACAATGTGTGTTAAGAGGTAGCCTGGTATTGTTATAGATATATGTAGGTATATATTACATTTTCGCACTTCCACACTCGCAAATCTTTTACTTCTCATTCATACCGATAGGTTGACTGGAAGAAATCTCTATCAGAGATAAGTCCATCTTTGCTAACAACTTTTTCTTAATATTGTTTTTTTTTTGTTACAAAGTGCAATAAAGAATATATATATAGATTTGTCAAAAAATGTAAATAATAGCAACATAAATACTGAGCAATGGATAACTAAATTTATTAATTAAATCCTTTAATACGTATATCTTTTACAAAATCTCGATAAAAGCCAATGGCCATTTTAGATTAACAACAATACTGATTACTTATAATTGTCATCAGAACTATGGCAACAAATTTCAGCTCAATCGGACACTGAGAAATGGGTCAAATTTAGCTTGCAAGACCCACACCATGGTTAGTTTACAGTAAAATAGTATATGATCAGCAAAATAATTGCAAACATTTTACTATATATTTTGTTATATTTTCGCACGTCTCTATAGTGTAATTATATAAATAATTATGTCCAATATACCAATAGTTAATTCTTATTTGTAACAATTTTTTTTACCTACAAATAAATAAAAAGAGCAAGGCCTTTAATCGCATTTAATGCTAGTGTTACTTATAGGTAAATAGTAGCGATTACAGTACAATGTTCATATAATTCAAGGGTTACATGTAGACTGTAGTTGTAACCTGTTTTACACGTGTTCTGATCACAACTTAGCATTAGCCTTTGCCCTGGAATAGGATATCAGCACGCAGTTGATTTAGTTCGTCACCGACTAATACCGCAAGTTATGTTCGTTAGAACCAATTCACGCAATTTGATTTATTTCAATGTTCCCTTATTTAGTTAAATGGGGGTAGTTTCGAAAACTATTTACTGAGTCGTGGTACGGTCAGACGGCCCGAAGTTTCTTGCGGTCCGAGTGTACCGAATGTTATTAACTTTAGTTTTTGGTCGATAGTTGGCTTTTAGCCTTTGCGGGTTTCAGTAATGAATAATTCATGTAATAAAATGGTTTGGGTAAGAAGTGTGTAGAGTATTACAGAATATTGGCGGTTGTTTAAAAAGTTTTCAAATATCTTTTGTTATATTCAAATCAGCCCGAAAGGAGTTTTACTTCAAGTGGAACTTATAATCAACAAGAACCAAGTGAAAATACAAAAAATCTGCGAGTTTAAAACATTATATAAACAGTTAGCTTAATTAAGATAACAATAACCTTTAAAAAACGAATACTCAACTATACGAGTACAACATACATCAAACAAAATTAAAAGTTGCTGCTGTACGTAAATTGAAAAGTGTAATCATAGCGTCGAACAAAAGCGAATATAATTGTTTAAACACAAAAGAAAAGTGAATTACGTAGTTATTTAAAAAGTGTAGTCCTTTTTCAGTCTGAAAATATTACAATGGCGGACACCGAAACAGTCTAACAGTACAATCGGCCAACACGACTCGATGCATTTACCGGCGCGACAGTCCGAGGACGTGATTTCAGTACTACATTGAATTTTACAATTTGAACATAAAACATTTCAAATATCGCCTGATTTTGTGAAATTCTATTGTAAATAAATATTATTTTGTGAGGAAACTAAACAACATTTTGTGTAGTCACCAAACTTTAATCTTTATATCTTAGGTTTTTGGGTGTCCATATTATTATTATCTCTTTTTACTTTTGTTCCTCACCTTACTCTAATAGTCTTACGTTAAGTTGACAAAATAGTAATGTAAAACGCTTGAAGAAGACTATGTTATTATTCTTCTTTCCAATATTGATTCTGGTATCACACATGTCTTTCACTTAGGTATATGCAGAAACCGCTTGGGAAATTTTGCAGCGATGTCAAAAGAGTTCATGTTTCTTCGAACTGTAATCTAGATAAGTTGAAACACATACATATGTTCACAATCATAGAAGAAATTCCTTAGCAATCCATAGATTTATCGTGCGGATGCCGGGCCCATCGCGTTGCAGAGAGAGGAGTTTGGAGAGTGCCTGAGACTTACGACCCAAGTGTAGGTTTGGTTTGGGCCCCATATAATATAAATATTGAACAAAAAATGCATGGAAACAATATAACACTAGTAGGTACTTAAAGAACGTTATTTACGACAAAACTTTCTTCTGACATAAAGAGAAAAATAACCCCATAACTAATGAGAGTGCTATACTTAATACACCACTTGTTAAAGCTTACTTCATTTTACATACAATAAAAAGTTTATCTGACCTTTGTTAAGTTGATCCGTACTGGTTTCCACGCTTAATAACAACATGACGACGGACAAGCGTAACATTGACTTTTGCAAGAGCCGGCCCTTGTACTGTAAATGGCGGTTTAGCAAGCTGATACTAAAATATAGGACTAACTATTTATCAATAAATTCCTTCTGCGGAAATTTAAACGATGTAAGTGGGTATATGTAGAATTTTGCAAATAAGGATACTATTATTTATTACTATTAGATCAATTAATTTGCTATCGAAAATTCGTACGTTTTTAGAATTGACTTAAAAAACATGTATATTTTAATATGCGGCATCAAAAAAGGCCTTTATCATTTATTATATTCTGAATTCATCCATGTTTCAAATACTATGTCATCCATGTTTTATATATAAGAAATTGTAATTTCCAATCTCTATAAGTTCTCGAACCGTGGGATTCCTAATTTAAAATAATATTAAGATTTTAACTAAAGAAGAAAACCAGCTTCAAAGAATATTTACTAAAAAGTAAAATTATTACGAATAACTCAAAAACTACTCCTTAGATAAGATCTAAGGAGTAGTTTTTACTAAATTTAAATGGGACCATATAAGAAACACTATCTATCGTATAAAAAGGAATCATCAAATTTGGTGCTTCCAATGTTATGCGGTAATACATGTAAAAAAAAAATACAGCCGAATTCATAACTTCCTCCTTTTTAAAATCAGTTAACAATTTAAAATATACATCATAAATGATTACAGTGTATAATGTATACATATTTTAAAGCGTTAATCTACAACTGAATCTGAATTAATTTAAATAAATTACACCTAAATAAAAATTTATAGCTCATTTCCCACTGTCATGTAACACTTCGTCATTATAATATTAAATTTTTCTCAATCAATATGGTGAGTTCCTGGCACCTTCATGTAATATAATCCATATATTGCTTATATACTATTTTAATAACCTATCAAAATATATTACCTATGAAATTTAAATGGTTTTCTCGAATTTCTTTAAAACTTTTGTGTTTGCTGGAAATTGGTTAATTAATAATTGTATGCAATTGATATTCCTTTTATCTGTCACGCTGTATCCAGCACATAGCAGGGTAGGCAGAGGGAACCTGAGAACCTAGTGACAAGACACTAACATTTCCGTTCTCCACTTTCCGCCGAATTGAGGCATTGCATATTTTGTGGCGGAACTCAACGCCTCTCTTTGTCTTGTTACCAGAGCCAGGAAATGAAAATACTAAATATTATTTAATATTTTCATTTCCTAGAATGGGAATCGAATCCACAACCTGTCGCATTGACAGTCGCACGCTTGTGCCTCTGCGCCACGACAAGCCAGATTATATTCCTTTTACGATGTTTTTATCTATGTTTATAGTCAATTTCTTTTTAAATGTCATCTAAGTTTTAGAATTAGAAACAGAGGATGTGCTTAACGATTTTTAATATATTCTTACAGGTTTAAAGCTTTTTATGTTGACTTAAAATTAATAATATAATAAATTACCAATATATAAATTTCTTGTTTCCTCCTAACGAGCATAGCAACTTGTTTTATTTAACATTTTAATGTAATATGATTAATATGACAAAATTTAGATCTACGACAGATAGTCATTTCCTGTTTTAATAAATTTATATTTAAGTAATTATTTTAGAAATATCAAATGTTTATTTATAAAATGAAAAAGATATATAAAAACCTTTTTCAAAATTTAATATAACTTATATTCTAACTTTATAACAACTGTAGCAAATTTCAATAAATCGAAAAACGTTACTGGAAAGTACTATGGAAAATATATAATACGTATTTTTTGTTTCAGGTACGTAGAAAGCAACTCAGCATTATTAATAAGAAGGAGAAGAATTGTAGCCTGAAGAATATATTTTTAAATAATAGTCAGTATTTTCAATAATTTATTAGAGCATAAAATCAATAGATATAAAAAACTAAAAGAATACGAACAAAAACCTAAGAATACTGAACAAGATATTATTTCGCTATTTTATTGGTTCATTCAAGTAAAAACTAGGCAACCTGAAATCTGTTTTCACAATGCCATTTACAAAACAGGTCATTTCTCATTGTTTGCGTCTCGGTCCAAAGATTTGCTTTATAATAACTTAGTGCTATTTTTTGTTTTGTATGACTACTTTTTACTATGATATTGCGGAATTTCAAATTTTATGTAAAGGAAGTTGTGATGACGTTTACGATAACTGTTTGAGTTCTCATAGAAATAATTATCTCAATCTGAAATGTATAAAATGTAGCTTAGTGGCTACATTTTTCATTTTGGTAGATCGGTATTGGTATTCGATTGTTCAACAACTAAGGAATAAATTACTTAGCAAGATAATTACTGATATTATAAATGTGAAAATTGGGAAGGATGAAGACTGACATTGGTATTCTTTCACGCTTAAAGGACAGAACAACTTTAACGAAGCTTTACTGTGATATATCTTATACTTTGGCATAGTTTATCTTGTACTTTAGAATAACATAAAGGCTAGAAGATAATTCTAATAAGACCATAATATAAAGACAAAGTGTCTATAAACTAATAAATTCTAGTTACATAACTGTAGAGTACATGTCAAGTTGACAAATATGCCAATTGTCCATCGGAAGTCGAATCGACTGTTAGACAACCGTGGCCGTGGGTAACAAACAAGCTTTACGATCGTTTCTAGGTAGCGATTATCATATTATCAAACTATATTCTATAATGTACCTAAGATATGAGATATTATGAGACTCTGACAATAAATTTACTAGTGTTTTAGATGTGTACTTGTATGGCTTTATATATGGCTCTATTTACGCAGTAGGTATTAATAATTTACGACTACTACTTTATTAAAGCAGGTGCCTCTTTAGGTAACCATTTGTATACACGTATCCTGTTTTCAAAATTACATCTCGTGTAGGCCTGATATATTTCCTCTATGGTTTCTTTTTATTATATATTTATTATTATTAGTGTCCCCGGTGACGCGTTAATAACGCGTCCTAGCAACGTATGTATATGTCACTTTATATAAACCCTGGTAGTGTGCTTAACATTTATTTTATTAATTTAATATATTGTTTATGTATTATTTAAAAAAATACTATAATTTTGCACTCCTTCGCTATATAAACTATAAGTATGCCAAGTTTTATGCTCCTCCGTCCGCGTAATTTTCGTAAAAAGGGGTCCAAAGTTTTCGCTTCACGTATTAATATATAGATAATTGTTAAGAGTAAATAATTTCATTTTTTTATACCGGTAGGAAGGTACGAAGGAAACTTAGTCGAGTTAAGTTTATTATTTTATTTTTTCTTCTCTTACAGTGACGTGACGTGATATTGTTAATAGAACCCAATTCTCTACGACATGTCTAATCAAACATGCAATTAACTCATTTTGTAAATATTTCTCGGATTAGGATTCCGAGCACAATTTTCTAATTAAATTAAACTACATGATAGCATATCAAATGCAATTAATATACACGTGGAACATGTGTGGCGAAAAATCGCGTTTATAACCAACAACTACACAACTATGACAAATGACCTTCGAATATAAACTGACGTTTTCTTATTCACTCAAACTTAACAACTTTAAAATGTTTGGTCTGTTTTATGAATCACCCCATTTTCTAGTTCATGTCGTAAGCAGTTGTACAAAGAATGTGTTTCAGCTTAGTTTAACATTTTTTTTAAATTTCTTTATATAAATAGTCATTTAAGTTTTTCTTTCGCTTTACGTTGTATCGCGCAGACACTCAGTCCTCTCAACATTTTCGTTTCCCACTTCGTGCCGAATTGAGACATTGCGTGCAGAACTTAACGCCCTGCTTTGCCTTATTACCAGTGCGAGTAAATGGAAATACTAAACATTAATTATTATAGATATTTAATATTTTCATTTCCTGGAGTGGGAATCGAACTCACAACCTGTCGCATTTAGAGTCGCATGCATATGCCTCTGCACCACGACTGACTTCACTTTTATTGTTTATTGGAATTGAATCTATGAAGCTTTATCGACTAAAGTAAATACTACAGTATATGATATATACAAAAGCACTTAAATAACCATTTGGTATATAATATATAGGTATAATTTTAAAACAAATTTGTGTGTATTTTAGTGCGAAATGCCTTACACGTTTGTGTGTCGAAGCACTTGTTAGCCTCAATAAGGGTCGAGGAGTCACATTAAACTTGTTTCTTTGTGTTCACACGCATTACACTCCAATTCCTTACCCTTAATTCAACACTTGAGATATCGACTGACTGTGTCTTATCGAGAATTATATCTTAATTTTATTGGAAGCTTTTCATAATATTGTTAAACTAGTAAGCTTGCTATTTCAAAACTAATTGAATTTTATGAAAAAAATACATTCTATATAATAGAATATTACATTTTTTATATATGTATTTATACTTTTATGTATTGTTAAATAAATAGAGTACATTTTTTTAGCTTCACGCTTTATACCGCATATAGCGGGGTAGGCAGAAGGAATCCGAGAAAATAGTGTTAAGACACTCCGTTCTCTTTTAACATTTCCGTTCCCCACTTTCCGCCGAATTGAGGCTTTGCGTGTTAAGTGTCGGAACTCAACGCCGCGCTTTGCCTTTTTACCAGAGCGAAGAAACGGAAATACTAAATTTTATTTAATATTGGAGTGAGAATCGAACCCACATCCCATCGCGTTTACAGTTACCCGCTTGTGCCTCTGCGCCTCGACAGGCCTCATTTTTTATCTTCACGTTCGTTATGGAGAGCAAGGGGAACCGAATTGGAATCAGATAGTGGTGTATCATTCCGTCAGTTTCTGCACATAAAGCTAAAGCAAATATTGCACCGGTGTAGTTTGTCTAATCAGAGATATAGCAATTGCCCTGAGAGAGAACGTTCATATTAACATTTGAATATTTGTGGGTTCGAGGGGGACAAGGGGAAAAGGGGGGACCCTTAGGAGAATAGTTAAAATTAAATGATTTTAATTTCCCGGTTTGATAAGTAAAGCGCGACGTTGATTTCTGTCACTAAATATTATTTATTTATTTTAGCTTCACGCTGTATCCCGCGTATAGCGGGATAGCCAGAGGGAACCTGAGAACCTAGTGTTAAGACACTTCGTTCTCTTTTAACAATTCAGTTCCCCAATTTCCACCGGATTGAGGCATTGCGTGCTGAGTGGCGGAACTCGACGCCTCGCTTTGCCTTGTTACTAGACCCAAAAAATGAAAATACTAAATACTATTTAAATATTTTCATTTCCAGGTGTGGAATCGAACCCACAACCTGTCGCGTTTACAGTCGGACGCTTCAGCCTGCGCCACGACAGGCGTTACAAAATATGCAATGTCTGTAATTTAGGCATAAACGAAAAACAGAGTGCCTTGACACTAGATTCTCTCTGCTTGTCCCACAATACGAGAAGAGGCGTGAAGATGCTTATAAACTTAATAGGAAATTAAATTGCTATTGATGTAGATATATGTATGAAATATGGACTTTAAAAGATATGAAGGTGATAGGAATCGTGAGAAAGTACGTGTAGGTGTGAGTTGATTTAAGAAGTTTTAATTTTATTAATTTTATCTTTGAATATCTTTGGCTTTGAAATTCATCCAACGCATATTAAAGGAACATTACAACGTAAATTATTAATTATTATTACCAACAAGATCTAAGATATTTTTGATGTTGTTGTATTTTGTAATGATATTGAATGGAGTATCTTATTTGTATTTATTTATTAGTGATGATTCAAATTTTGGTATTTTGTTTTTAAAGAATCATATTACAATTGCGACGAACATGATAGTACATAATGGTTGTGGTTACTAATCCATTTCATTATTTTCTTTAAATATAGATTTTTCCCTAGTATGGATATATACATATATACCTAGTATGGATATATACGATATACAAATAGTATGACATTGGGTTTCAATACCAGATGTTGAAATAGAAATCAATTAAAAGCGTCATAATAATCTTTTTATTATATATATTTTTTAATACAAATAAAAAAGGGCTCTTTTTTTTGAAGTAGGTAAGTGTTGTTATTAGCCACCGGTGCACTTTATCTCAATAATTCCATTACTTTCCCTATTTCCTCAACTTCCTCGAAGCCCCACATCGCTTCATCTGACGGATGTGTCGAATGAGGGGCGACCAACGCGACGTTCACACGATTACGAGCTGAGGCGATCGTATCTATTGATTTTTGTTACGTGTTTGATTCAATTTGATATTACTTGCAGGGTCCACGTCTTGCTTACTAAATGCATGTATGTGTGTATACGTTTAACCAAAATTGTGTTACATCTAGGGGAAAGAAACTACTTATATTATTTACAATAAAAAGTAGCTTTATATTCTTTGCCATATAGCGTGATAGTCAGAGAGAACCTAGTGTCACGACACTCCGTCTTCTTGCCGCCTTAATCGAGACAGAATGGCCGAGCTAAGCATTGCCTTTGTCCTGCTAAATCGAAAAAATTAAAATAATTAAAATATAATCATCATTCTCCTAAGTGAAGAAATTTACAAGAATCTCTTAAACACTTACTTCTTTCATCGTGAATAGATAACAATTGCTTTTAGCTGTAGCTATATATGAACATGTATGGCAACAGCGACTGCTGTGTAAGATTCATCTGGACATTTTGGCGTAAAAGCTTGCATGTAAACCAAAGTGCACTCCTATTCCCTCGTTTCATGGCTCGGTTAAGCGCTAATTTGGCATGATTCGAAGTAGAAAGCATGTTACGTTTCTTTAACGGCCTTAATTTTCTTATGTTAGACAAGTGAAATGTTACATTCATAATTTTATATTTTATACCAAATAATCTGCTGTATTGCGTGCTGAATGGCGGAACTCAACTCCACGCTTTGCCTTGTTACCAGAGCGAGGAAATGTAAATAATATTTATTTAATATTTTCTATTCCTGGAGTGTTTTGAACCCACAACCTGTCGCGTTAACTGTAGCATGCTTGTGCGTCTGCGCCACAACACGCTCAATTCGGCGGAAAGTGGGGAACGGAAACGTTAAAAGAGAAGGGAGTGTCCTAACACTAGGTTCTTAGGTCCCCTCTGCCTGCCTATGCGCGGGATACAGCGTGAAGCTATAAAAAGACTACAGAAAATAAAAAAAATCTAATAAGTACTTAATATAGTATAATGCCGTTTTCTTTTCACATCATAAAAACAAGTTCTTAATACTTTAAGAAGTATAGAGAATGTAATAATTTAATCCAATAATAAATATGGTGTTATAATGCAAAAAGCTCACCTCATATTTTCTGCGTAATTGCTCTAATTACTCTCTAAGCTAACGTTAATATTAGCAATGTCAAGTCTACTCGGCGGAATTGCTCACACTTTGTTCGTGGGAATTGTGTGATCTAGATTTAATGCTATGAGTTAACTTAGTAACTCATAACTTATGGTATCAATATTGCCTTTAAACAAAAACCAACGTTTAACGGTTTGCAGTGCAGTTGTTATGGAATTGATTTATTTATCTATGTTTCGAGATTCGATTTTTGTGAATATTAACAATTATCAGTTAATGACAATCTGTTTAAGATTAAAAGATATAAGAAAACCTATGAAAAAAATTATGTAACTATGTATGGACTTTGAACGCCACATTGAAACCGTCAAAGCTGTGGGAGAATTCGAATTTACGTTAAAATTTTCGTATGTTTTCTAAGTCTAAGTGTGTAAATAGTACTTATTAAATATTTGAAATTATTGTAGAAATTAATGAAGTAATTTAAATATTGATCATAAACAACAATCCTTACTGCTCATATAAAAATGTAATAATTTTTTAGTGCTTGTGGTTTTTATAATATTTCAAAGTATTGTTTGTTAAGAGGCGTAAAAACCAGGAACAAGTCAAGAGGCGTGAGGAACGTGTATGAAATCGCTACACGTTCATATTTTGAAACAATTAAATCTAAAGTATTATATTTATTCAGGCAATATTTATTATATTTATTTGACGTATTAATGAAATAAAATAAATAGTATATTTAATGTGTGTCGGCCGTGTCCGTCACACCCTAAGTGCTTCACATGTACTTGTCATGTAATGCATTTCGCTCTATTGAGTCCACATAAATAAACCCGTATCACTCAACAGCCAACTAGTGCGTAATTGATCCCTTTATTTCAATCGAAATTTACTTCAAAACGAAACGCCATAAGTATATTTTCTTTTAACACAATTTATATCAATATTCTCAGTAATGGAGGCGGTATTCGAAAGACAAAAGCGGTATTTTCGTAAGCTCTTTAGATAGAACTTGTGAATCCTCTTTTCGGAATTCAATATTAAGGACACTTTCCTCAAACCTTTATTTCAAAGAATATTTTTATGGTATATAAATATAGAGCTTGGTGTTAGAGTTAACTAATGGAGTTATAGACTCTTCTTTATATCTCACATACTCGTACATTAACTTAACCACGGACTATAATACTACAATGTTACTTCAATTTGTATAAAGTACTACATTATATGCTATATCAAAACAGGTGGTTGCGCCTGACTAAATTTTTAAAATTCCATTCCTAAGGATTTTAGATATTTTATATCTTCTCTGAGTCTGGATATACAAATCTCGACTATGCCTACAAAAAGCAGCTTTACGCATTTTCCCAAACAGTAACACTGTGAGAAAGATCCGAATGTCAAGATATTCCGTTCTTGCACTTTCCACACGCAATTGTTTATACAATAAAATAGAGAAAGTCAATATCCGAAAATCGTTATAATGGCATATTTTATTTAAATGCGCATGGCTTTTTGGTTTCCTTATTAACTGATTTTCTTTTCAATATATTTTTTTCAAAGCTTTTTATTGCTAGCTTAAGAAATCAGGTATGTTTATGGCATGGCTTGAGTTATAAGTACTTAAATAAAATACAGTTATAAACAATAGAAACGTTGCACCTATGGTTTATTTGTTCGGCTATTTGAATAGAGCGGGTGTGAAGAAATAAATCTATCATGTAACGGCTTATCACATTCGCAATTATATGTTAATTCAGGTATTATATCAATAGATACCGTTGGTTCCGCAGATAGCTACTATTTATAAAGCAAATTGTTCTGTTAAGTACAGACATAAAACTTTATAGTTATAACTAAGTTGTGGGTATCATTAAAATGTTTTTAGAATCTGCCCACATCAATGTTTCGATCATACTGTGAATATTGCATTCTTTCTACATTAATAGGTAATTGTTAATATTATATTGCTATTGGAAAAAAGTTACTTGGCTTGCTCCTCGTTTTTATTGAGTTATAAATTTCTTTGAATATCTGTTTTATTCTTAGTTTCGCATAAGTAGTTTACTTAGTGGATACATTAAAAAAATATATATAATTAAAAAAATAATAAAGTAAACAAGTAAAGTTTGTAATTAAGGAGGAAAGTGGTTTTTATGTGATTAAATATATTTGATAACGCCTGTCGTGGCGCAGAGGCACAAGCGTGCGACTGTAAACGCGACTGGTTGTGGGTTCGATCCCCACCCCAGGAAATTTTTCGGAATTTTTCCTGGGTATGGTAACAAGGCAAAGCGCTGCGTTGAGTTCCGCCACTCAGCACGCAAATGCCTCAATTCGGCGGAGAGTGGGGAACGGAGTGTCTTAACACTAGGTTCCTCCTGCCTACCCTGTTATATGCGGGATACAGCGTGAAGCTATGTATGTATGTATGTAAAAATATTTAAGTATAATTAGATAATTGTATCTTTCACTAACAATGACTTTTTAAATTTAGGCACCTAATTATTTTCAAAACTTTTATAAACAACAATATTACTCGCATATGCATATATACGCATATGCATACATGAACATTTCCGTCTTAAATCACGTTATTTAATATTTATGTATAAATGTAAATTTTGACTTACCGCACTCTACCATTTTGCATTGATATTTGAATAAAACAAGGTAAAGGAATAGATCGTGATCGTTTTTAATGTGCTTATTATAACAATGCACAGGGTCACATACAGATATGGTAATCGTTAGACTTCCTATTCTGCTATGTATTCTTGACTGTCTCATTCTTTTGAATGCATTGTATTTTGTTATCAAACATTTGTTTTACAAAAATCTATCGGAAATTTCGTATAAAAAAATCGAAAAGCAAAATTAAATAATGGCATTTAGAAACAAATGTTTTTTTACTAATTGGCAATTAAGTTTTTTTAAATAATATAGTTGTCATTATAATTGATACCTAACAAGGTAGGGGGCAAGTTTAGATAGTAAGATAGAACTTTCTGGTAGAACTATCTTGTTATTTAAAGACTATGTAACAAATCATAGTATCTTGTAACTATAAAGCTTGAGGCGAAATCTAAATTTCAAATACAATTGTTTGCCAACAAACTACAGGTAGTTGAATGGTTAAAAACCCTTTCAAAAGATTATGCTAGTATTCGTAATAACGTAAGCAATGTTAATACAGTATGTATATATATTTAAAACATATTAATTACTTTTAATTTACCTGCTAACTTTTACCAAATTTCTTATCTATAAGCCTGCCTTTGAAATAAAATATATTTACCTATCAGTGACCATGTTAATCTCGTAGTTAATCTAAATATATGTCAATCAAAAAGCTTTTCTTGTGTATATAGACGTTTATTTGCATTTCAGTGTGCGCACGTAATACGTTGTGACATTAGTTAGATATCGTTTTGTATGTCTAACTGTCATTTGCACGGTTTTACGGCGGGTGGAGCTTGCGTAGTTTATTTTTGATGATGATCCCCGGATTAGAGTTATAAAACGAGAAAGTTAGGGCACCACAACATTCGCGAATGGATTAGGAATTCTCGACTTGTGTAGCATATTTTGTTATATAAAACTAACTTTATAAACCCTTTAAAATATTATTTTAATATTACTGATTTCCCTAAACATTGTATTTCAAATTACAACAAATATTTAATAATTCGTTTACTTAACGCCTGTCGTGGTGTAGAGGCACAAGCGTGCTACTGTAAACGCGACAGGTTGTGTGCGATTCCCACTCCAGGAAAAGGAATGTTTCATTTCCTGGGTTTGGTAACAAGGCAAAGCGCGGCGTTGAGTTACGCCACTCAGCACGCAATGCCTCGATTCGGCGGAAAGTGGGGAACGGAGTGTCTTAACACTAGGTTCCCCCCTGCCTACCCTACTATATGCGGAATATAGCGTTAAGCTTTGTATGTATGTATACTTAGTAAGGAAAATATTCAACAAATTATCGCTTAACTGCGTTAAACGCACTGAACTTATTTCCAAGCTACGGTATCATTTGCTTTAGTTCCTACTGAGTATTCATTTCCAAACCGTCAATCAGAGAAGCCTGCTTTCCTCTTTCAATACCATACATTTACATTTCACGGTACATAATTGTAACAAGTAGTGACACTAGTTACGCGTAGCGCAAAATCGCGAACTGTCGCTTAAGCGTTGCTAATTTAGCCCAAGCAATATGAATGAGGATTTTTTCAAACAAGTGTCCCCGTAAATGCGTTAATAACGCATTGCATAGTGACGTATATGTCACTTTATATAAACATGGATGTCAAATCATGGTAGAGTGTAACATTTATTTTATTAATTTAATGTATTTTTATGCATTATTTTTAGAAAATATAATCATTGTGCACTCCTTCGCTGTATAAACTATAAGTGTGCCGAGTTTCATGCTCCTTCGTCCGCGTAATTTTCGTAAAAAGAGATCCAAAGTTTTTCTTTCCCGTAGTTACGTATAGATAATTATGTAGTATCAAGCTAAAAAAAAATACAGCGGATTGCACTCTTGCAAGTTGTCTGTTTTTAAAATTTTGGAAGTGTTACGGAATAATTTTGCACGAATTGCTTCAATTATCAGTATAAAACTACTATCATAAAAAAATTGATACTTCAGAACTATTACAACGTCTTAGGCATTTTCCAGCAGGGTGACGTGTCTTATTGCAAGATTAACATTTTTTACCCATCACAAAAAGAGCACAACGCCGCTAAAGATTTCTTTTACTTCAATGAAATAAAAAAAAATCTGTTTATCTCGATTTGAATAATATATATTATTCAATATTATTCGATATAACTTAATTATATAGTTAGAATTTTATATTATTTTGGCAATTGAAATACCATATCTACGTAAACTAGGAAAACGAAAAAATAAGCTATAGTATATAAGAATACTCTATATATGTACACCTTATATGTCAATGTATTAGATACATAAATAAGAAATACTTATAAATTTTTATACGCAATCTATAATTTGCACAGACATATTGCAGCGTGGAGGAAGCAAGGATAATTTGCGATTTGTACCGCAACGGCTCCACGCTTTCGCCGGGATGGCATACGTCGTTAGATGCAACTTTCATGCTACACGTTGAAATTTTCTTTAAGTGCAAGAAGGTCTTGGAAAATATTTTATATCATAATTTTACATGTGTATTTTATATTGGGAGTTAGAAAACCGTTTTATACAAAATATATGCGTTAAACACTGTAAACAATAATCTATATATTAATACGTGAAGCAGTAACTTTGGACCCTTTTTACGAAAATTACGCGGACGAAGGAGCATGAAACTTGGTACACTTATAGTTTATATAGAGGAGTGCAGAATGATAGTATCTTTTTAAAGTAATACATAAAAAATATATTAAATTAATAAAATAAATGTTTCACACACTGCCATGGTTTGACACCTATGTTTATATAAAGTGACATATACATACATACGTTGCTAGGATGCGTTATTATCGCGTCAACGGGGACACTAGTTACATTAAATATTTAATAATTCATTTATTTGGGGAACAGAGTGTCTTAACACTAGATTTTCAGGTTTCCTATGCCTACCCTGGTATATGCGGGATACAGCGTGAGGCTAAAAAACATATGCGTTTACTCAAATCATGCCAAAAAATTTCTTATTCTTATTTATATATCCAAAATAAAAGAATAATGCTAAAAAGCTTTTACGATATTTAAACTATTTATTATGTGATAACGATCGCTTAAACGTTTTTTAATGGAATCTATTTTTATTAGTGTTAAGCATACAGTTTATGATACTTATATAATATTGATATATGAAGGCAAGGTCGCGTGTTTTTTTAATCGTATATTCAACTTTAAATTATATAGATCGCATCGATATATTAATTTACGACTGTGTTTTATTTACAACCCAATTACTGGAGATTTGTTTTCTAATCGTGACCATCGTGGCGCAGGGGGGCAGCGTCTCACTGTAAAGGCGATTGCTTGGGGGTTCGTTTTCCATTCGGGGGATGATTATATTTAAATTATTTTTAAATGTCCCCTTAGGTAAGACAGCGCGACGTATAGTTCCAGCACTTAACACATATTCTGGAATTCTGTAGGAAAGCGGCGAATGGAGTGCTTTGACACTAAGTTCACCCTGACTACGCTGCTATCTGTGATAAAGTGTGAAGCTGTTATTATAATTTATTTTTATTCCATAAAATACTAAATTATTTTTATAAAATATTTTATAAACGTATAAAAAATTAAATGAAATAACTAACAAGATTCGAATAATTTCATTCTTTGGTCTTTTAGTCAATTAAACTATATGTCCTAATCAGACAATGTTCGAAGTTCTTATACATTTTATTACAACTTAGAGAAGTTAATATAAGACAATTTTCAAGAAAGAAATTTTCTTGGCAAGAGGGAAAGCATTTTTTTTAACATTTTAGTTTCTTTGAAATGTTATTCACACAATTAGAATAAGAAATACATTTTAGAAACTTCTACAATCTTGGTATATTAATTTTTTTATATGTCTCTTAAATATTTTCCTTATCCTTAATGTGTGAATACCACTTTAAATTATTAAAATATTTTATATCAACTAAAGTCACAATTTTGTTCATGTACTGGTATAATTGGCGACAGAATGTTACAATAATCATACAGTACAGTTTAATGTTAATGTTAAAATAATATGACAATAACGGATACTTTCTTTTATTAATCAGATAATTACTTCGATTTCTCTAATTTCATTTTGATAAGGAATTATATTAAAATGTCCCGCACGTACGATTTTATACGCTTATTATGAAGTACAAAGGTTTTCTTTAGAAAGTAACGATCGCTATTATGGTCTTAAAATTACTTACAACTTTTACTGCATAACAGGCCTTGTCCGTTATCGTCGTTTTATCGTATTAATAATATTAATTTTCAATTATTTTTGAGGGCTTAACTTTACCTAACCAATTCATTTTGAAGCAAAAACTAATAAAAATATACTTATATTGGTGTCCCCGTTGACATGTTAACAACGCGTTGTCTTTAGCAATGTATATGTCACTTTATATAAACATGGATGTCAAACTATAGTTGAGAGTAACATTTATTTTATTAATATAATATATTTTTTATGTATTATTTAAAAAACATGTTAGCATTCTGCACTCCTTCTCTATATAAACTATAAGTGTGCCAAATTTCATGCTCCTCCGCCCGCGTTATTTTAGTAAAAAGGGACCCAAAGTTTTCACGTCACGTATTTATATATAGGTGTCTTAAAGATATTACGGGGACGTATCATTGTTTACGTTTAATGTCAATCGTTTGTTTACTTCTTAATTGTAAAGGTATATCAATTTTGTTTAAATTACCTTTTAAGATAATGTGATAACAAAGTATGAGACTCCAACGGTTATAATAATAAAAATGTTAAAAAAGATTATTTTCTTATTTACTTGTATATTACTGTAAAAATAAAAAGATTCAATTAGATTACTTAAAACATTTCTTTTGCAAGTTTTTATTGTTATGTAAAATTATTATGCTTGTAAATAAAATAACGGTTCCCCTCGTTTAAGCGGGGATTCCCCTTTAGGAGGATCAAAAAAACTGTTTTTTAGGGTACAAATAAATAAGTGAGTCTAGCGACCGTTTCAGATTATTTTTATTATATATTTAAACTTTACAAAAAAAAAATATTTAAAAAAAATCACATACTGTCGATTTTTTGGTACATTCGTGCAACTACTGTTTTCAATTGGCGGGCAAGATGCAAATCTTAATGGTCATTAGAAACAAAAAAAAAATACCATTGTAATCGTCATATATTTCTCTTCTATCTAATTCAAGAAAAAATAAAAAAAATATTATATTTATATTTCTTTTCGGCTTTGAAAGTGTAAAAGTGCTTGTTGTGAAAAAAAATTCCCCCTTAACGTATAACGGAATATCTTCGTCCTGTTCCTGTCTACACTGTTATGTGAGATAAAGCGTGAAGCTAAACAAAACTCGGTTCAATTTTTCTGTTTTGTGTGTTTAACACAGCCTATGCAAATTTTCAATTATGCACTTTATACAAACACAGTTGATAGAAATATGAACATCCGTTCATTAAGTGTAAGCAACGTATAAGAGAAAACTCGTTACTTAAAATTAATAACCGGTCACAAACTAAATCGAGCGATATTTGCTATGCGGAGCAGCTACTGTCCACTTTCGCAGTAACCCTGTCTTAGAATAAACCTTGGGCCATGTATCCGATTTCCTTATAGAATGTAGTCGATACATAACATAATAAAGTTGGGATAAATTATTAGTTTCAATGTTAAATTTATTCCAGTTAGTTAGTTTTCCAATGCGTAGTGCAGATCTTTGATAGTGATAATGACAGTTTTTTTTTTAATTTGTTCTTGATGTATTTGTAGAATATTAGATACATATTTTACAGATAATAAAATAGTTATTAGGGATTTAATTTTTTTAAGTTATTGATGTACCACATGACAAAAGATCCAGAAATATATAATGAAAGAAAATTTTGTTAGAAGGATATTTTATTACTCACTATCGTTACTTCGGTAGCGTAATAAGAATTAGAAATGTTTTGACTACTAAATTAGTATTCTATTCAAATTATATGCATCAAAATATTGATTGATGATGATGATGATGATTGATTTTTGCATCAACCTGTATCCCGCATATGGCAGGGTAGGCAGAGGGAACCTGATAACCTAGTGTTAAGACATTCCGTTCCCCACTTTATGCCGAATTGAGGCATTGCATGCTGAGTGGCGGAATTGTTACCACACCCAGAAAATGAAACTATTAAACCTTTACATTTCCTGGAGTGGGAATCGAACCCACAACCTGTCGCGCTTACAGTTGCACGCTTGTGCCTCTGCGCCACGACAGACGTTAAAATAATTACGTCCAAAAGTTATATTATCAATTAGAAAACGAACTGAAAGTTTACGGTTAATAGAAATTTAGCACTATAACTCACTTTGATAAGATAAAAGTAAGACGTGCGAATCAAAGTGTAATGCAATGACTAGTAATAGAATATACAATCAATAAGTACAAACATTTATCTATGACCCTAGGTCAGTGGTGATTTGTAGCGATAATTAAAATCTCGCCCAGAGAGCGGCGTAAATCTAAAACGATGTTAATGTATTTTGTAAACGGTTTACTCGCTATCGTTTAAGAAAGGGTATCCGACTTAAGAAAGGGCTAATAATCCTGTTAATTATTCCAGTGAAAGTAGATAGCTGTATGTTACGTAAGATAAAAATATTATACAGGCTGATTGTGCGTCCTCTATGGTGGAAGAGTGCGTGGGTATCGAAATGATGTTAATATTTGGTTTTTATTTACTTTTTTATGCGTACATATTTATAAAATTGTTGTCGGGTGATAAATATATTTTGAATATTAATATTTCTCTACTTGAGAATCGATTTCATCATGGTTGTTTGATTGTGTGGTTTGAAATTTGTGAATTGCAGAACTGCCTTCTGAACCGGTGGTAGCTTTGTAAATTGACGATTCGAAAGTGCTTGTAATAGCCTGTTTGAATAAAGAATATTTTGATTTGGATTTTTTGATCTGAAGGTCGGTCGGTCGACTTTGACCCATAATTACTAAACTTATGTCAAAAAAAATGTTTGTTTTCATTTATTTTCCTATGAAATAAATCTGCTTTTTTAAAGATTATGTTCCGTTCCTATAATAGCTGTTCAAAGTACTTAAGGTTAGAAAAGGTATGGATTTTCTAAGGGGCCGTGAAAGGTGGCAAGAAATAATACGCTTATACGCCACTCACGGAGGATTTCGCTGATGGCGCTGAAATCTTTTCAAATCCTATCGTAAAGACTAGAAATGAGAAATTGAATAATATTTAAATGTTGAAAATATTGTTCTTTTTTGTAATAACGTTATTTATAATATCGTAATGGCTATTGATTTAATTCCCACACAGGAAAATGTTTATATTTTAAAAAAATATTATTTTCTTCGGTGTGCCTAAACAAATGGCGGCGCTTATAACCAAAATAATATACATATGTAACCTACGTAAATGTCACAGAAAGGAAGAGGATAATGGAGAACGGAGTGACTCATCGATATTCTACAACTTTCGCTACTTTCATTTAAGATAAAAATAATTGTATGTGCCATATATATATTATTCTCAAGGTTACCTACCTGATAAATTAACTATAAATATTGTAAAAGCACGTGTGAGAATATAATCTGATAATGAAAATCGATAGAAAACAATGTGCCTATCAGTTCGATATGGGTGGGAGTGGCATTTTAATATTGATCTTCATATCGTTGATCGTCATCAGAATAGAATGCGGTGACTATATGACTACATGCTTTACCTCACGTACACGTTTTTTTGTTGCGAATTGAATTCATAACATTACAGTATAATATATATTTCATTTCCCGGGCTTGCTGACAAGACAAAGTGCGGCGTTGAGTTCCGCCTCTCAGCACGCAATGCCTTAATTCGGCGCGGAAAGTGGGGAACGGAGTGTCTTAATACTAGGTTCTCATGTCTCCCTTTGCCTGCTATATGCGGGATACAGCGTGAAGCGTGAAACAAGAAAATTTAATAACCATAAAATATCGAACCTACAAAATTATAGTTTAAAAAGTTTCATGTTTTGTGAAACTCTAATATAGATTTGTATATATATTACAAAATAAATGATTCTTTTTATATTATATTTTAGTTTATATTCATAATTTTTTGATGAGGTCCCTATAATTCTAAATGTGCGAATCATTTTATAACCAGAAAAATAATTAACATAAAAAATATTATTTTGAATTTAATTTATTGTAAGTATGCATATTAAGGAAGACTTAAGTAAGTTGTTTCAATAAAAACATATTTTTATTTGCTAACAGCAAAACGTTCGGTAGCGAATTTGGGCCTAAACATCGTTGATTTATTTCAAATCCCATACAAATTACAATACACGATAAGCGAAACTCAGCATGACATCTTGAACAACGGTGTTTGGCAACCGTACTGCAATATTGTGACTTGTTAACTTGTTTGATGTCCCGATGTACCGCTTCCTGTGGCTATTTGTGAAGTATCTATAATATGCTATGTACTTAATGGTCAATTGAAATGGGTAGGAAAAAATCGATTTGCTTTAAGTCTTGGCTATTCAATGCAGTTTCTATGATATTCTTTTTTATAATATACATGGTTGTATGTATTTACTGTAGATGTTTTTCCTTCAATGGCAATCAAGTAAGCAACATTTTTGTTATTGAATGTAAAATTTATTTCACTATCATTTTAAATATCAAATGTGTTTGGAAAACCTTAAATTTCTTTTAAAACAAAATAGTGCATCTATATACATATACGTGAAGCAAAGACTTTGTACACCTTTTTATGAAAATTACGTATATGTATGTATGTAGTATGAAATTTGGCATACTTTTTGTTTATATAGGGAAAGAGTACAGAATGCTAACATTTATCGTAAATAATGCATATAGAGTATATTAAATTAACAAAATGAATGTTACACACAGTACAATGGCTTGACATCCATGTTTATATAAAGTGACATATACATTGCTAAAGACAACGCGTTGTTAACGCGTCAACGGTACGACACGGTTACGACACTAGAAAATCTAGATACATCAGCATAAAATTCAATAGTATGTATTTTGTATATCGCTCGACATATTAAACATTTTCAGGTAAACACGATTTAGTAACAGCACATATTCTAATGAGACATTTGATTGTGACTCATGTCGTACGTGTCGACATCATTTCGTCAACGTAAACTGCATTTGATCAATCGCCCAGTTAAAATGTGTACGAGTATAGCGTGGTCTACGATTATTTTAATATTGATAACAATGTATACCATTTCAGGCGGCCACTAATAGTGGTCGTGATAGTGCAAGTTGCGTCAGCTGGATCATAATAAGGGCAATTTATCGGCTCATTTTAATAATCGTCAATCCGTCCATCGTACTGAATACAAATCGTAATAATGTTACTGTATTACTAGTAATAATATATTGCAGTTTTAATTTTTTTTTTAATTAACTGTAGAAAAGAAAAGAATGAGGTATGCAGGGACCGTAGCGTTTGGCGCTCCGTTCTCTCTGACTACCCCGCTAGGGATAAAGCGTGAAGTTAAGTAAGTAAGTAATTAACTGTCTCTACTTAGGAAATAAACCTTAATATCTCATTTGATAAGTATAGTGGACAAAAGAGAACATTTTGATAATATACTTATATATTTGTGTATAAATTGAACAATTATATATGTCATGTTTTTATCAATTAAAAAGATACAGGATAAAAAACAAACAACAAATGAATTATATACATTACTAACAAAGGTATCTTTAGACCCGAATGGCTTTACTGTGTACAGATATTCATTTCTCTTGCGTTGTCTTTGTACAGAAAACACAATCTAATTAAATTACGTTTCATTTTCATCTGAAAATATTGTTTGTACAAATTCAACGAAATTTGGGCACACCTTCAAATGCGTGAAAGTGGAAAAGGCCGGTCCTTTGGGATTCAAGCATTGGGGAGCTCTGATCAAAGGGCCGATGTGATTTACAACGGTGCTCGCGGATAAACCACACCCGGAACCTACTTTGACGAAAGGAAACGCAAATTGCTCGAGACATTTACGTGTGGTTTTTAGTGACTGTAAAATTTAAAAAAGAAGTTATAGTAAACACGTCCTCATTAGGTCGAATTAGAAGACGCGTTAAAAATCTTCTAAGGTATAAGTATAAACTATTTATTACTTTTCATGTTGATTTTGATGATTTGTCTATAAATCTTGGATTATTATTTTTTTAATTTGTCACAAAGCTAGACCAATTAAAAATATTCATATCTCAATAACGCAAACACGGCATCTGAAAAGTAATTTCCAATTTCGTCCGTAGCCGTGGCAGATATTTAATTAAAAATGGATTTCGTTGTCGTCCGAAGTACATAGGTCACGAGAGCTCGATTGGCAGACAGACAGACAGCTGCAATTTATCACTTGTTTTATTCGTGTGTTACATTTGTATTAACATTTAACTGTTGTGTCGGATTTTATCTGGTTACACGGTTGTTATGTGGTTGGTGTATCTTCAAACAACCACATGGTACAAGTTCTATGTGAAATTGAAAGAATAAAATATTTAATATTTAAATATTTCCTTCGACATTACGACGATTTAGTCTCAACAAATATTACACTGGGTCTCCAGATGCACGTGAACTTTTAAGAAATAAATCATAAACGATGACAGGCATCCGAAACCGTTTAACTCATAATATGTAGAACAGAACCCCTATAAGGGTGCTGATCGCTGACACATCGAAAAAGGTGTTTGGAGGAACAATCAATAACCGTCCCACTTTCCTTGACCTTTCTCTCCCCTCTTTATGAAGCCTGCAAAGGCAAATAGAAGCGGCGCTTTTTGAAAGCTAGAGGTCTACTTACTTTGGTCTAGCATAAGTTCCAACCTCTCACACGTCAGTAAATATAATCCGGTCAATAACATAAATTTTTTCGAGGCAAGGTTCTTTATTGGATTTATCGGCGCCGACGAGTTATTGACCCCTAATTCAGAAATCCTCTAAATGTATTGAAAACTACACCGAACTAAACGTCAAAGTTCAACTTTATGGTAATTGCCAAGTAAAAACGTATGTATCTTCAAATCGAAGTTACTGACGATAACTTGTGCTACAACGTGAAGCGTGATTTTAAAATTGAAAAATTTGCACATTCGTCCAAGGAGGTCGTCGCATTCGATACTTTTGACAAATTGCATGCAATACTTCAAGTGAGACAGGCAAATATTTCAACACTTGTCAGGAGACGTAATACGGAACACCTCTTTTGCACTTGGGGGAACTTGAGACAAATGCTTAGCAAGAAACGTGAAACATTTTGTTTCCGTCGTCGTCGACTTTACGGCGATGTCTAGAAATGCCTTATAAAAGAAAAAGAAGAAACTTTACGCTGTGCCATGACAAATATTCAATATAAGTTTTGCACTTTAAGCACTTAATTATAACTGTAATTTTAACGACAGTGCGGTAATTAAAGCCCAACTTACAATTACTTTAATGAATCCGACATGCTATAATTGCTTCCTTACAAATATAGGTAGGTATAATGTACAGCAGAGTGTAGTCACATTCACGGGTCGGTCGACTTGCGTCTATATCATCCAGGTAAGCTGCCTTATAAGGAGCGTCAGCATTTTTCTTTCAGAGAGAAAGTTTCTGTATGCAAGCCGAAGTCTCGGACATACCATGGCTTTTAAATATTTGCATTACTTTTACAGAGCGCGAGCAGATTATTCTTATTCTTCCTTTGTATTATTTTTATTTGTTATCGAAGTTTTTGTTTATATTTTTGCAACTTGCTTAGAGATAACTTGTTTGTTGGTAAATGTCCTTTTTTAACACGATTTTATTAATTTCATATAAATCTTTTTATCTATTCACTAATCAACGTAAGAAAATGTTGCATTGCTATTTTGATCTACTCCCAGCCGTCCGATTTGCTTCAATTCTTCATTCTTTCACTATATCACCATATAGCCTAGTCACTCCATTCTACAAAGACAAATATGATGTAGAAAAATATCTGAAATATTTATTTTTATAAGAAATGATCTGACATCGCGTGGACTATACAATGTGTTTTTTTTTCATTTTGAATAATACGATGTATTTGATTTATAGCATTTCTTTTAATACGTGGTGGATGCGAAATAATCTTGTAACATGAAAACATCGTGTAACATCGTGTGTAACGAACATCTTAGATAAGTCGCTTATCAATGTATGCGTATTCACCTTAGTTCAGGGGTGTCTATTTATCATCTCCCGTGTGATGTGATGCTAGGACGATGAACTCGACGCCTCGATCATTTAACTCGGCATATTATTGAAAATTATTGTGTGTAGGTGAAAAGATAAGATCGTTCTAGATTACGCTTTTCATTACGCTTTTTATTGCGTTTTTTTAGACTTAGCAACACTCTTTGAAAAGTAAACATGTATAATTTCGTTTAAGTCGGAATTTTGAACAAACGTTATTTAGGTACAAATGCTGAAAAATATGTTTAATGTTTACACTTAATAATTCGTATAGTGTTTTTATTTTATCGAGCTTATATAAATACGTGAATTATCCATTTTAAAATACTTATACAAACCTTAAATTAGAAAAATAATTAGAAAATATTGTGGAAGCAGCATCCTCATTTTTAACATCACTCTGTAATATCACAAGAAAGATGACAAATATAACTCGACAAATTTAACACGTTTTTATTGGCTTCACTTATATTTATATATGTAAGAAAATCGTGCAATGTTATTTTAACCGATAACGTACATAGCATGAATTTAGTGTCTTTGCACATATGATCTCCTAAATCTAGCTAGAAAATAATATTAAGCATGTTCCTTTTACTTTATTTTTTCAAATAATTTACTTATCAGCATAATGATTACGATAAGGTGCTGTTATCGTTAAAATATCATTGTGAAATAAAATCAAACAAAAAAAATGGCATAATTCGTATGGTAGAAATAAAAGGAAGTAACTCCTTAGAAAGTTCTTGAGTGTAAACAATGCATATTATAGTAAAACCCATTATGTAACGTCTTTCATCAAGTATGGCGATGTACTGAAAGGAATTATTAGAACAGAGTAACGCACGCTGTTTTAAAAGTGTATAGCGAACGAAGTCTTGTAAGTGAATGAGGCAGAAATGGGCTAATTACAGTTCACTGAACTCGTTACTAGAGTCTAACATTTTGATGATTTTCACATTAAATTATACTCAGACATGAAATATGAAACAAATGTTGAAAACAACTTGTAAACATGTTTTCCTAAGCAAATATGTTCTTTGTAATGCGGATAATATTCAAATTTAAATATTCTTCTGTTAAGAAGTGTAATTAAACGTTTAAAAAAGGGTATTTTTATATTCATTTCTATACTAACTAATATACATTATTTTGGGTTATAGACATCGAGAACTTTGTGATAACTTTGATACATTAGTGGTGAATCCAACCGCCCTCTTCCTATGATTTTCTAAGAAGAGCTTAGATTGTTATATCTTAATACATGGTGTATGTTTAGTCAAAACTCTTACCAAATACACAACGGTGACGTCACTGATATTTAAATAAATATATAAACATATTTTCATGTAATATGCATCTTGATCTTACTACGGAATGTAGATCTTAACATAAACTTACATAAAAGTATGAGTGATTTTTTAAATTTTTTTACCTATGGATTCGGAAGAAAGAAACCAAACTCCAATATTTTAACTTTTTTTTAAACATCATACGCACTTGATAATATAATTATATGACATGTTTAAACATACCAAAATTATATCACGGAAGAACAGGTTGAGTTTTCTGGACAAATATGTCGAATATAAGTACATAATATTTAGTATTATATAATAAATATAGAGCTTGGCGTTACTTTTGCAATGAAGCGTCAACGCGACTATTTGCTGACTATCAGAGGACAACTGTGAAGTGCTAATTACGCCTACGCCTTCTTAGTATTTTTTATTTGAGGGTAAAATTTTATGAGGTAATTATTTGTTTAGTGTTAGTAAATCATGTTAACGGACCTTGAGCTTGAGATGGAGCTTTTTATTTAAATATATTTCTTTATATGTACGAAGAAGCTCTGTAAATGAAACTTGAAGGGATATGCCAAAAACAAGTTATAGAGTTTACGACCTATCAAGGGGTTAGGTTAGGTTAGCTTTGTTTAGAATATTATTATTGTTACATAAAAACTAACTTTGAAATGTATAAAAATACTCCTAGTATCTTCCATTGTATAGAAAAAATACGTAGCCATATATCATGATAAACGTCTTTGTTCAACTATTGTGGTGACTTCACAAACAAGAACATTTTATCTAAAGACCTGAATATTTATCGAGGTCATCCTTACATAAGAAGAAAAAATGTTTTACTTAAGAGTACGAATGCCAAATCCTGTGCCGAACTGACATCGATTTTCTGCTGCTGGCTCCATTCCAATACTTCTTTGCTTAATTTATTAGTGAATAAAATATAGCGATGTTTCGTAACAAGAAAAATAAGTTATGTCAGTTTCACGTCACATCGAAATATACTGTTCGCTTAACAAAAATCCGAACGAACGATTTTATTGAATATATTAAACAGAGCGGATTGAATTCATAATATTGAATTATGATATCTTTTTGCAATACGTTCATTTTTGTTAATTTGATACAAACAATAGCTTCGTGCTGTAATTCATGCTCATATGATATGTGAGATTTGTCATCATGGATTACTTTTTCATGAAAATTGGATGACTCCTTATGGTAAGCGTTAAAATGCCTAAAGGTATTTAGTGTTGTTAATTACTTGTAAAGCGTTATTATGCACAACTGATTCCGTCACTTTGAAGTATTGTAAACTGCTAAATTTTATATGCTCTGCAATTTCAGAGACATATCAGCATTGTGACTGAAACTTAGCAGTGCTGGGAGCAGAATTTATGACATACTGTCGGTACTTTTTAAACAAATTTAACTTACTTATGAATAAAATTAATTTTACATAGTACACTTCTAAAGTAGATTTTCTAAGATTTATTAAAGAAAAAAAACAAAATGTTTCCATTCGAAACATAGCAGCAATCTTATTTGCGTAAATAAGAAAAAGTAGTAAGGCAGTAACAAAAGCGAACATTTTGAAAAGTACGGCCAAGACAGTTCCCGCGGGAGGATAGTTTAGCGAAGTTTTCCTATCCTATACCGTCAAGCTCGTGTTGCGGTCCGTTTGTGGGTGAACTAAATGCTATTTTTATAACAGTTCCTCAAACTATGGAAATTTATTAATTTGGTTTTTTACCAAGTTGTCTTTTCAATAAAGATGTAAAAATAATTAAATCATTACGATTTTTGTTGTAAGCTATTCTTATTTGTTGATCTCTAACTACGCATTTTATAATGACGCATAGTACGAGTAGAGGGGATATTATTTTAATGTTTCGAGTTTATAGAAGAAAATGCATAAAGAAAATAAGTTAAAACATCGGTGTTTTAAATTTCTTTTAAAATAAGCTCATCGGTTTTTTTATTAGTAATCATTTTTTATCATATAGAACTTTTCTAGTGTGGCATTAATGCAATTATCTATAAGCGGCTGATTGAGCTTGACAGGACATTCTAAATGGTATATAAAAAAAAAGACATTTTCGTTTGAATTCTACATACGTACGTCAATGTGTACAAAAAAGAAAGTTTTATGGTTTCACTCAGAAAGCAACCGAGTGGTGCAATAAGTATTAAATCAGTAACGTAGTTAAGCTACAATGCATTCGCTTTTGCATCCATTTCACAGTGTGTTACCGCGAGATTAATGAGACTTAAAGCTGTACACACGTTTCTGCAGATATTTTAATCATCGATTTGTAGTCTTTATTTATTACACTGTAAGAACTACTATGATGTCACGTGTTGTGCACTACGTACCATGGATCTCGAGTGCTGAGTAAATATTTGGACGTTAAATGAAGAATATTTTTGAACATTTCTAATTAATTTAGACAAAGTGCTTAAATTTCGATTTTTTTTGCAAAAAAAAAGTTTTAATTAAAAAATTAAACCATATTACCTATGTGAAGTTTCCCAGTTATTCTTTAAATTGAGGCTTATGCGTTATTCTGATGTTACTCTAAAGACTGTTAGTGTAATTTCAGTTTCATTTAGATCCGCTTAATAGTTTTTACGTCAAAGGATAACATTTATTTATTCAACTTCACAAACTATCGCATTTAAAAAAATTGTAGGAGTATGAGGACAAATAAATTGTGACGTTTTAAGCTTTATCGCAAATATTCAAGTACCATTTACGTATAACAGTAAATA
This sequence comes from Philaethria dido, assembly GCA_033558755.1. Classification (NCBI taxonomy): domain Eukaryota; kingdom Metazoa; phylum Arthropoda; class Insecta; order Lepidoptera; family Nymphalidae; genus Philaethria; species Philaethria dido. Next base: position 61,890 of record JAKGSA010000187.1, read on the forward strand.
TTGATGTTTGGAAATATTTCACGCTTATTCCAAATTGTAATCATGTAATATATGAGTTTCATAATCGTATAATTACCGCCTTAATGATTTTAATATCCCTTGAAATTTGATACTGGTGTAAAAATATTTAGTACCGTTGCGTTTTTGAAAGATTTGACTCGAGCATCTGTTGGACTTTAATTTCGCAATTTCATCTTGAATATTTGTAAAAAAGCTTCGGGAATATTCCTGTGTCTCTGGAGATTCTTCAAGAGCGAAATGTATCAAGTTTCACTTAGATAAATGAGGCTTATGATTTAACAGATCGGTGGAACGAAGACTATGGTTTTAATTTACTGTTAAGGGCTCCAGTAAAATATTAAAATTTTATTTTATCCCAAATCCCTCGTAAATTAAACAAGAAAAATGCGCGCCCGAAACATTTGTTTTCTTTTACAAATTAACATGTTTGTCTAGATTTACAGCTTTTTGATAGCGGCATCGAGAAAGTTATGTTCACATTTCAATTTCAATTATATACGTTATCGCAAAGAAAGCGTTTTAATATATATTTTTTGTTGCAGGTAAACAGCACATTTATTTCGAGATTAATAAGAAGTAAAACGTAAGTAGGTAGACAGGTTTCCAGGTGAATCGGAATATACATTGTGTCCAATAAACGCACGAAAACAATTGTTAATGCCAATGTAAGACTTTTCGAGTTTCGAGTCTTATTAAAGGTCTTTGACAAAATTGCAGTGTCGAAATTTTAATGGTTAACTTTAATTTTGCCTTATTATCTTATTCGTTTTTTATATGGGATTGCGAACTTTCAGAAATTTTAGGGGCTATCATAAAAAAATGAAAACTACAACGAAAGTAAATTATTTTGCTCCGTTATTTATATAGTATAATAATAATAAAATTACAAAAGAGTTCAATATTTTTTTTATAATTATATATCATAATCAACTTCGCTAAATTAACTTCGCTGTTATCTCTTTTAATTTGATTGATTAATTGTATGTACATATACTCGTATTTAGGAACGTAAGCTCTAATATACGTATGTCAGTAAGAGTAAGAAAAGCTTCATAATGTATTAAGCATAAAAAATTGCTTTAACTTTATAAAATAATACCGCGTACACGTCAAACTCATTTGTATGCGAATATTTTGTATTTTTTTTGTACACGTATACAGTGTGCTAAGACCACCGTCGGCGCAGCATTCAGTATAAAAATATGTTATGACCGTCTTGGCGAACTTTAAAACTGTTTTCTAGCTCTTATGCTTAATATGTTAAGAACTAATAAACGTTTCTACGGGATGGAATCATGCCATCTTCGTCTATATTCCTCAACTCAAGCTACTACTGTAGAATTTTTACTGTTTTAATTTCTTCTTCTTGGAGATAAGCAACATTAATTTTTAAACAAGTCTCTTACTTATAAATGTTTTCTTTTTGTGATGAATGTTTAAGATCTCGAGGAATTTAATTAGTTAAATTAATAACTTTTCTTATACAGTATGTTAATTTTAATTTATTTTTATTGCATGTACAAGACAACTGTCCACACATTTATTTTATTTACCTATCCAAATCATTAACAAAATTAAATTGAACAGCAAAGGGAAGGTAACATTACGCTATATTAAAAATTGCATGTTACTATTTTAATTAGCGATCAAACAATGCTCGAACAAGAGGTCGTATGAATTTCCTAAATGAACGCACAATTTCATGAACAACAGCTCTCGCGTGTAATCGATATCTCCGTCTAATTGGCGTCAGTTCTTTGCGAAGTAGTTACGACTAGGTAAAATTCGAAGCTCAACTTTATTACTTTATTGTATGCAAACAAGAAAATTAACGACACAACTTCATTTAATAACTGTTAAAGTTTTACGGTATCTAGGAAAACTAGTTAGAGAGAGCGGGATAAGCCTTGATTGTGTCTGATTTAACGTCGCTGCTACTTATTATATCGTTTACTTCTTCAAGCAATTTATTTGTCAGTTTACATAGATTACTAGGCATTAGTGTTTACAATATAATCCAACTATATGTTTCAAATACTCATGTTCATAAAGTGGACTTTCTTATGGAATGAAATCATTACTCTTGTCTTTGTAATTCATTTCGTCTTGACGTTTTGTTCTTATTCTGTAACAGATAGCTCTCAGTGTGCTCTGAGTTAATCAATTAAAGGAATATAATAAGGGGCGATCGTAATTTGACATTTAAAGCTTATTTCGTGTGACATTACTGTCCACTTAATGATTGCCCTGTGAAATTCGCAAGAGGTCATCTTTTTCAACGTTACATATGGCCGAGTTTTATTTAACCCAACCAATATAAACTTAATATTAAAACTTAATCGTGCATTTAAAAAAAATGTTATGTAATATAGAAAGTTACCGTAACAACCTGTATCATTTAGAAAAAAATATGCAAAAATATACTTTGTGAAATTCGCTACTAATTATGCTATTTATTGGGAAATTCCTCTTCTGTCTTTCAAGTTTGAAATATATATTAAAATGTAGATGCTGAATTCTAAGTGAGTAAGATCTTTCTCATAAAACCTTGCAATACCTTTAAAGCAATAAAAACATCTTGAAAACCATGTTCGGAAGCAATTTCTTCTATGCGGTTCAGCCAAAAGCGGAGTATTCACATTTTGCGGTCACAGTCACAAGTTTCTGAAGTTGGCACAAGTTTTATTAGTATTGGTGTACACTTGAATCTAGTTTGATTTTAGTATATAATTAAAAAAAAAAAACTTTACTTTTCACAATTGTTTAAATTATTTTTTTTTATTTTAGGACTTAATGACTTGACATATAAAGAAAACATTTTATATTTTTTTAAAATTCTTCACTTATAATATATCAATTCGTATAAGACGATGAAAAGAAGTGGAATTTAAACCTGAATTATCTTTTAAATAAAAAGTGCAGGAGCTTGATTAAATAAGATACGTATACAATACGAATAGAATCTCAAGTAAAACCAAAACTGTTTGAAACTATTTTTTTAAACTTCACGTTGTGTCCCGCTTGTAGTTAAACAGTGCTTAGACACTCCGTTAAGGCGTTTAAGCTTGTTGTGGGGCAGAGGCACGAGCGTGCGTCTTTAAATGCGACAGGTTGTGGGTTCGATTCGCACTCCAGTAAAAGAATATGTTAAATAATGTTTACATTTTCATTTCCTCGCTCTGGTAACGAGGCAAAATGCGGCATTGAGTTCCATCACTCAGTACAGAATACCTCAATTCGGCGGAAAGTGGACAACGGAAATGTTCAAAGACAACTAAAATTTAAAGAAGCTTTATTTATTGTACTTTTACAAAGCCTAGCCTACTAAATCAATTCACAACGCTACGCTTTTCTCTCAACCTAGTGTGGTATGAATTTATATATTTATTTATCTCAGAATATATTAATTTCTAAGTGGTATATTTTTTACACGGACATCAATTATGTGTGTACAGTCCTTTAGGGGAGATGTGACTGAACGAATGCGGAAGCTTTCTACCGTTTAAGGAGTGGACCATCTCTTTCATGCTATACAATCGTCGAGGATAATAAGGCAGATGCATTATGCGGGACATCATTATATCGAATGGATTCGATGATAACTTTAAAAATTTTATAACTTACCTACTTGTATTGTAGGTATATGTGTGGTTGTTTAAAACCTCTTTAGTCATTTAATAGTTTACTGACTGAAATAATATGACTTTGTTCAATAATAATTAGGATTTTAACAAAAAAAGAATAAATGACACTTCTTATAACTATAATGCACTAGGAAGTTAAATTATTAAAGGAAGTTGAATTATTCTAAGACTAATACTTTGATTTTAACTAAATTCAAAATAAGAAACTATATCAGAAGCACTAGCAAAATCATATAAAAAAAGAATAATCAAAATTTATTGACGTCGGCTATAAAACTACTAATATACTTATTATGAAAAAATTCAAGATAGTAGCGAGTACTATCGAATTATATTTTAGTTATTTTTTTATACTGTCCTTAACAATAGATATTTGGGCAATGTTCTCAATATTCATTTCATACTTGAGGTCAATCTTGTATTAACAGCCTTAAATATTCTGTTATATACATTTATTATAGTATGAACGTGTCGGAATGTCTACTAATAGAGCTGCTATATTGGCCTTCATAAGTTGAAGGAAATTGACACGGATCTTTGTCGCGCCGGCGAGAGGTTGTGACCCCCAGTAAAGAAGAAGTTCCTCACCATGTTTACGAGCAAAGATCAAATAGAAACGTTTGCTATCAGAATGAACGTCCTCAAATCACTTTCATTATTATTTATAGCTGTGCCTATAACATAGTGTCTATAAAATAGCCGCTTTTCGTCGCTACGATACTGATAGAACCAGCCTGTTGATTGTATTGTGTTATATTGTGATTTTGTTTGGTATATTTTGTGCTTATGTGTATTTTATCAATATATTATAATTATTTTGTTAGGTACCTAAAGTAAATCCGGTTTCGAAATTAAGAAAATGTTATGTAAAATATTTCTTTCTCCACTTTTCGGCGGAAGTAAAAACATTGTGGATAGAGTAGCAAAACTAAACATGGCACTTGTCTTATCAAAGCGAAGACGTGAAAATAATTTAAATAACTATTCATGTTGTACCATTGCGCTAATTTGACCCTCCCGTATATTGTATCAGTGTCTTTAAACTTTACTATTAGTACATATTAAACTTGCTATTATTTAGTTACCAATATATCCATAGTAAAATTTCAGTTTGGAAAGTAAAGAAAATATTATATAAACTATAGTGGGCGAATCTCTTAATTACACTTGCAGTGTTATTTCAGAAATATGTCACACGATAGATTTATAGTAAATGTACGGAAACAATTAAATTCGACAGTAAGTAGGACAGTGACGATAAGCAGATTTATGGCGATCATTTATTTAGCAAAAGGATTATGTTACAATGCTTGATTTTATGTCATAAATTATTGTATTATTTGTTAAATATGCACCTGCCTGCCTGCATTGCGCATTAAAATGGAAATTTTGATATGGCAGGAAATATTCAAGCATATTCGTTCTCATCTATAATTAACTTAATTGGAAGTAACCAACGCCATCGTATGGCAGTCAATATTGATATTTCAATATGATATTTCGAAGCTTGAATATTTCCATCACGGTCAATATCGAAGTCCAAGCTATTTCTTTTAGTGCGTGTAACAGTAGAGATAGGAATATGCCATCTAGCAAACGCTTTTTGTTAGTAGTTGTTAGTATTATTATTTTATTATTATTCTATAAATGTATGAGCTTAACAATAACAAAAATAATGGCGTAATTAGCTCAACTAATAAGTTTTTGAATATTTATAAAAACACGGTAGCAAATTCATATAATTCATAATATTGTCGTGTGTAACCTTTTTGACTTATAAACCACAAGCCACAACGATCGTTTTTTGCTTTCGCCGCAACATTTAAAATTCAATTTTCGATATAATATATTATGAAGTAATTAAATTTTAAAAGTATATTTTAAAAATTAAGACTTATTTAAAATCAAAGAATCTTTTTTTAAAGAAATGTTAATTAAATAATGTTTTTATGGCCGATTCCTTATGCCTAATTTATGATATACTTAGAAATGGCTTGTTGTTCAAAAGCAAGTTAGGGATTTCACAGAGTAATGGCAAACCGTCGAAGTTTTTGGTGATTTTTTTTTGATGAACTGAAAATCACCAATAGTGTGCCATTCAATATATTTTTGTAGACGGTGTACTCATATGTTTTTTATGTATACGGGAGTTCACTGTAAAGACTTGCTTAGTAAAACTTCTACGGGCGTATGAACGCAAAAATGATTAGAAATCGTTATGACCGCAAAATGGTTAAAAAAAAATTAATCATGAAAATTTTCTAACATGCTTAAAAGTTATTATAATGCACTATGTATAGTCATGAATATCTTTAAAAATATACTATAAATAAAAAGTAGCAGAAGTGATGAAACTAGTAGGGAAATAAATACTATAAAACAATCTAGGTATGCGAAAATGTGGATTGGACTATTCTTTCCATAATATGTAAGTTTATTTTCAACTAAACGCGGACCTTTATTGCTAACCCTGATTATTTTTACTACCATTGTAGCCTTATCATTGGAAAATCTAAAAGGAACTGTCGAATTCAATCTATTTTTATTTCATTTAGGTATGTCAGGTTTTACTCTTTGCTTTTAGCTGAAAGGATTGCACAGAATACCTACAGGTATATGAATTGAAATTTACCAATATTTAGATAAAGAAGTAATCAAGATTTAGTGGCCAGTCGCGACCCAAAGGCACATGCGTGCGCCTGTAAATGCGACAGGTTGTGGGTTCGATTCCCACTCCAGGAAATGAAAATATTAAATTATATATAGTATTTTCATTTCCTCGCTCTGGTAACAAGGCAAATCGTGGCGTTGAGTTCCGCCTCGGCAATTCAGGCGAAAGTGGGGAAAGGAAATGTTAAAAGAGAAGGGAATATTTTGACACTTGGTTCTCTGGTTCCCTATCCTGCTATGTGCGGAATACAGCGTGAAGCTAAAAATAAATGATTTACATACGTACTATTACCTCAATTTATTACTAAAAAAACTACAAAATTCTTTGGAAAACTATAGTTTTAAACATTATTATGTATCTAATAATTGTTTATTTGTGGTAAGCAAAGACGATTGATAATAGCATCAATGTGCACCTTAGACAACTCGATGGATCGACTTGAATGCTGTGTATCTGACATCTGTTTCCTCATGTTTTAATACATAACTTGGTGCGGAAAGATCATATTAGTAGTTAGACACAGCTGGGAGAAGTAACTAGTTCCAGTATACATTCAATATTAAATTAAAGTAGAAAGCAGAAAGCTATGTCGCATACCGCTTGTTTCATTTTAGTGCAGGAGGCGAGCTATTAAATAGGTGCACCTATACACAAATCTATTTGATTTAAACTGAATATACTACTCACACCTTGCCAGTAAAAGGTGACAGTTAATGACGACACTAGATAACAACTATAATAAGGTAATTCGTGATAAGACGTAAATTACAGATAATGCCTGAATTACAGATAATTGTCAAAATTAAATACAGTTTACAGTTACAGTTGTTATACGAAGAGAAATTAGCCAGCCAGCAATTAGCTAATTGTAATATATGTTATAAAAATTACTCTAGTTATAAATAAAATATCTAGTATTAGTATTTTAGGCGACTACATATTTTCTTTTATCTAGTCGCCTAAAATCCAACGACAAAACCCTTTATTGTAGATTAAATATAATTTAAGAGAAGCTAACAAAAGTACTATTTAAAGTTATACAACTAATCACGCATAATGGTTTTATATTTATAATGATTTATCTAAATTTTAAGCTTTAAATAAGGGAATCTAAAATAATAACCATTTAAAATTTAATATATATATAAAATCATGAGGGATGTGATGTCAATTTTAATTTACGACCACATTTACAAGCTTTTGAGCTTAAACTAGGTTTACAGTTAACAGTGAATTATTCAACTGTTTACTTAACGGCGTGAAACTCACTTAAGTTCGTTCTCGCTATGCGTTTCACATTTGTTTTTATACTAATAATTTTTATGACTTCTTGTTAAAGTAAATATTTTTAAATGCACCTCTCGTAGTATAAATATTTAAAGCATACATACTTTTAACTACGTGTGATGATAAAGATGCTTAAAATATCTTTACATCTGTATTTGTACATATCATTATGCTAAATTATAGTGAAAAATATAAAAAAGAATTTAGAGTTTACTGTACGCAATGAATATTTGAAGCTAAGTGAAGTATGTATATTTTTCCGGGTGTATAAAAGATATTTTACACTTTATTATTTTGTTGCTCAATTGATATGTTGTTCTATGAAACGTGAAACGTAATTATATCATAGTGTAAACTGTCAATTATTAAAAATTAATGCATCGTAATATATTTTATATATTCACTTAAAATCTAAAACTACTCTCCATAATGTTTTCTTAGCGATGTACTGTTTGCGTTTAAAGTAGACGAGAACTCTGCCGTGCATATTTTATATGAAAAACACAAACATGTAGCTTCCATGTTTGTATTTAAAATTAATTTCATATTTTGAAATATAGCTTTAAAAACATAGAAAGTCTATTTGTTTTTGTTATGAAATATCTATTTCATAACAAGAACAAATAGAAAATATCTCATAGTAAATTAATTATATACAACGTACATAGGTTTGCTTGCTAAATTTTATTGTGATATTAATAAGGTTTTCATCACACACGTCGTAACTCATAAAAGCCTCTCTGATGAACTATTGAAATTTAATAATTTATTATAAAATTCTTAAAAACTTCTTACCTAATTTTATCTTTCATAATGCAAAAATGAAAGAAATCAAAGCATTCATTCATCAATTAAATACATTATACGTGACCTGTGATGACGAAGATGTTTATTCATACAGCATTGCCAAATTGTTCCTAATTTACTTATTTTTCAATATATCATTCATCTAATCACGTACAAATTGTATATTGAATTTGTATGTGGATGAAAAATGATACGAAAAAGGCGTACTTAATCACGTGTACAATGCGCGGGAAATCTGACAGCTGTCACTTGTCAAACGCACTAACATGGCGTCATTGATGCGTATTCAAACGATGTGCTTGAATTACCTACTAACAGTATATTTATATAAGTAATAATTACAAATCATTTATAATATACAAATCCAAATATGGTCTCAATAATTAGAACAATTTTTCTTTATAACACAAAAGAAAAGTTAAGCAAATTTTGAAAAAATATACTTACATATTGTCAGAAAAATCTTTTGATTATGGATTTTGAACTGTTTTTATTTTATAATCTAACATAAATTACGTTAAATAATATAAATAACGTTTATTTCGCAGTTTTACTTGGTACTATAAATGTCTATAAGAACAAAAAAGAAACAAAATTATTGCCTTATCCTTTTTTAATTAAAACGCCTTTGTGATAAGCTTGCTAATATTGTTTGCATTCAGTGTAGTTTCAGATTCAAATATCGAGATCTGGTAACTGACTATATTTTTTATAATAGGAATATTTTAACCGACATGAACGAATAAGAAGGTATTATAGATAGTTATAGTTGTTCGTTGCTTTTTTTGATTTGCTTCGTTGAAATCCTCGCAATTTTCGTTAAATGTCACATACTCAGTCACACTCGTCAGATGTACGGTAAGATGGCGTGCATGAACAATCATATTTGCTGAAGCATGATAAAAGTTCAGTGATCTCGGAAAACCGACACCATTTTAATCTTTTAGGTTATGAGATATACATATTTTTGTAGATAAATATAGACATTTGTTTATTGTTTAAGAATTTAGTAAGTATATGAAATAAGTAAATGACGGAAATATGAAAAATCTTAATTAAAAAGAAAAGTTTGACAGAAAGTGTACAATACAAATATTCTTGTGTTACTTTTTATACTAAAATTCAAGACATTTTTATCTTAAACAAAGAAAAAACTATGACGATAAGGAAGCACGTTTAATCTTCAGAGTTATTACAACAAAATTCGTGTATTTTTCGCCTTGAGAGTGTCGCTCTTTAAATAACGAAGAGTACACGTCAACAATTTAAAAAACAATCCCTATCTGCAATGTTTCCCTCGTAACATTTTTATGACAAAACGTAATGATGAGAGGACTCTCTTCACAGCCGCAAGGGAGAGATGTCACCCCGCAATGTTTGACGAAACGTCACTATACAATAAAGTCTAGTGCATGTACAAGTGACAATTGTGTGACTAATTAACATTTTTGTTGTAATCTGTTCGGATTTTGTCGTTCTAAGTAACGATTACAAACTCATATTCAGGTTTGATACGTTAGTAGGAGAGTTTTCTGGTTTTCATTCATTCATGCATGTATTCTTAGTATCTTTATTTTTTTTAGCTTCACGCTGTATCCCGCATATAGCACGGTAGGCAGAGGGAACCTTAGTTGACTTAGTTTAGACACTCTGTTCTCTTTGAATAATTCCGTTCCCCACCTACCGCCGTTTTACTTTTTTTTAATTGTAATCATTATGTGAATACATGAAGAAAAAATTTTGCACTTCTTTTTACAAAAACTTTCCGAACGAAAGAGCACGAAATGAGTAAATATGTGTACACACTACCAAGTGATTTTGATTTACACTTTCGTTAAAATGACACATTAGACTGAGTATTAATCATTTATAAAAACTATTTATCATAATATTTACTCGATATATACTTGCATGTTCTCTCTATCTGTTAGAACTTTGACGAAAATAATACCACAGATATTTTGCACCACGCCGAGGATCCCGGGACAAAACTACATCCAACTCCTTCATATGAAGTAGATAATTAATGTCGTCGTAGAACAAAAGGTCCCTTTCCTAGTACACTATAGAAACAATTATGTAAACTTGAAACTTTAGACTCGATTCAATTTGAAGAGGTACATCCAAGGGTTAAATGCAAGAGATTCGCCGAATATAAATTAGCATATTTTATGAATACAAGTGAAACAGTACTTCTGGCGTATAGTTGTTGGATAGTCGTGGCGATGCTGTACCAAGTACAAAGTATTTACTATGCTAATGAGCGTCTGAGTTTCACTGCTTACCGAATTTACCTGATTAGTCATTGTCTATTTGGTAGTTTCCTGTTGTGAAATATGTGATAATAAATATGTACTTATATATTTTCCCTACTTTGTACATTTTAGAGTTTTATTTAAATATTTTATTATTTATTAAAACGAAATGTCAAATTCACATGAAGTTTTTTTACTCATTAAAATGTAAATTAGTTTACCCTTTTAGTTAGATTACCGACAGATTTATATACACTGTTATATTGTAAAGGTTAATTAGATATATTTAAGTAATTTATTATATTCTTTTATGTTGAGATCAACGCTACCTTTCATGAATCAAGTGATAAAATTGCACGTATCTGATTTTGAAATCGAAATCTGAATAATAATTACAACCTTGGGTTATAAATGAAGATTTAAAGATTATAAAGAATGAACAGACAGGGATAAATGGATCCATTCAATAAAATGACACTTATTTTTCAAAGAATCTGAAACTATGTGTATTAAAACGTTCCACACGAGCGCTCGTAATATCCACCCCGGCGCGCTACACAAAGATGTAAGATGGAGCCACTCCATTCGAATTTGTCGGCGAAGAAAAATAGTAGGCACCTGCAACTAAATGCATTGAGGGTGGAAGGGAGCGCAGTCGTTTGAAGTGCGCTCGTTCTCCGCGTCTGAGAGCTAACATGTCGTATCATTACGCACATGTGTCGAGGGTGCGAATTTTCGGTACACTCGGAAATGTTAGTTTTTATGTGCATTTTGATGTCTCAGTTAAACCTTCCAAACGCTTTATCCAATACTTTAACAGCGGGAGAAAGAGCCGAGAAATTTCAAATTGTTCGTCTATCGTAAGGACTGGAGCTAACAAAATAGTCTGCAGAAATCTTGTAAAATTAAAAAAAAGCTATTCACAACAGAACGTCGGGTTTCTTTTATGCAAGAATAAATATTGCATACTGAAGACCTTTGTAAAGACTCTTGAATACGGACGTATTCGTGGAGTATTTATAATATTTTCGTATCTGAAGAAGTTTTGTTAGTACAAGTGTTAAATAACGAGAACAAACTACATTTCTCCACATGTGTGTTGCAGTCAACAACGTAATAAGGAACAAAAGCAGTTTAGTATTTATTTACATTTTGTTTTAATATGAATCTATTTCAAAAAAAATATTTTTCAATCATTTTTTTACATTTTTATAACTCCCTTTAAAATAATATCTCATCAACATGATGCTTTTTTTCTATTCACCTCGGGGCTACTGTTGTGATTAAATTAAGCAGGGGTTCAAAACTGCGACGGTGTGTGACAAAAGCAAGGGCAGATAAAAATACTCGATTTATGAGCAATGTAAGGATCAAAGCCTATTTGAGATGTCACAAACAGGAAATGTAATTTCTCGACGTGGAGGTTTTAAACATTTACAAGCTACGCTTAATTTACACCGACAGCTTACCTGTGAGAGTGAGTGCTGAGTAGCTATTAGTGCTTTGTTCCATCACTTTCTGGTTTTCACCATTGAGTAGTATAGTTTTTATGTCTTTTCCTTGAAAGGGATGGGCTCTGCACATGATGTGATGTATTGCTGGGGTGAGAGAGCTTTCAGGCCCCCCAGTCGATTGTTATTGTCATTTATTCCCTTCACTTCTCTGTCGGTTACAGTTTCGATGTTCATAATATTATATTATTGTGATCACTTTGCTGCAAAAAATGTTTAGTAACATTAATAGAAACATTTGTTAAGTACTATACTTATTTTTACTAAATTAATCTTGTAATTATAATACAAACGGATATCGCCAAATCGCTATTTGAAACTTTAAATTTTATTCCAAAACTTCGCATTCAAAATCGATTTTAATATTAGCTCGTCTCGTGATGTCGGAGCAGTTAACATTTCCACTGGGTTTGCTCGCAATAATCTCCTTAAAAGGAATAATTGTGGCCATTTCGTTTCGGTTATTAGATTTTCCAAGCCGACTCGGATTCCATTTTGGAGTTGATATTTGTAATAAATTTTTATTTGCTCTTTAACTTCGTTTCGACGTTTTATTATCCCTTTCAGAGTTTTTGTGGGTAACTTGAGTATGCGATTTATAAAAAATATATGAAAATATTCTTATCATAGAACTTAATATCTATAACTTCACTTTTAGGTAAGTTTGTTACAGACATAAAACTGTCTTACATTTTCCTTTATCTAAATAAAATAAAATCCTGAGTTTTTCATTAATAATATATCTTCCTGAAATAAATATAATATGTTAAGGGAACACGTATAGAGCACATTTACTAACTAGCAATTCGTAATATACAAGTATCTTAAGTACGGATTTCCATATTATTAAAATTTTTCTCATTATGCACTCCATAGACTACTTTCCTTGATTTTATATCAATTATCTGGCTCTAGAGGCGAACCCTTAAAGCTTTGGGGGAAACTTGGTAAATTAAGCTCAGGAAGGTAGAGTGCTCGTTATTATCTGATACCTACTAGTACCAAGAAATAACTGAATGTATAGTTGTATTTGATAGGATACTTCAGTTTTTATTGTTGTATTAGAAATACTTTAAAGAACAGATGTAATGTCACAGTAGTATTTATATCTAGTAAAGTTTGCAAATTACTTTTTACTAAGCATCATTTTTAATATTTAATATTTTCATTTCTTCGTTCTGGTTACTAGACAAAGCACGGCATTGAGTTTCAGCGCGCAATGCCTCAATTCCACGGAAAATGTTAAAAGAGAACGGAGTGTCTTAACACTAGGTTCTCTGGTTCCCTCTGCCTACCCTGCTATGTGCGGAATACAGCGAGAAGCTAAAAAAATATTTAAACTTGTAAACCTTTACATAAAGCCAAAATAGAAATAATCTACTATTAATATGCTTTGTGAGGTAGTTAAAAAATATTCTATAGATAATTCCAATGAATATTCACAGATAATTATAGCCAAGGCCATTACTTTAATTCACAACTAGAAAAGTAAGCAAATAATTGATATTTTATATGCACCTATATTATAACGTTGAAATGTAGTAATTACTGGAGAATTAATCAGATATCGTTCGAGAGTAAATCGCTATCATTTAACATGAAAGTGAGTAGATATTAGATTAACATAGAATCTTAATGGATATCATAGATTATGGCTTTTCACGGACATTTCCAAATCGGATCACAGCCTTATAGAAAGTTGATGTGAATACAGTTAAGGAGATACAGTTTGAATACTAGAACTAATTTATCTGCCGATAGTACTTAGTGCCTTGTCTTATTATATTGCGCTTTCGATATTGTGGTTCATTTTCAATAATTTTTTTAGCATTTTTTAGCTAACTTTAATGCTTAAGCCTTTATCATCTAGTAGTGTACCCGTTGACGCTTTAAAAACATTTTGCTTAGCAATGTATATGTCACTTTATATATAGAATATCAAATCATTGTATTGTGTGTAACATTTATTTTATTAATTTAATATATTTTTTATACATAATTTTAAAAAGATATCATTCTGCACTCCTTCGCTATATGAACTATAAGTGTGCCTAGTTTCATGCTTTCTGTCCATAATTTTCGTAAAAAGGGGTGCAAAGTTTTTGCTTCACGTATTAATATATAGATTCATCTATCTTATGGTTGTATGTTCTGGAAATTTAGTTTTGAACTAGAATTTTATAGTCATATAAACTATTTTACATATGATTTAAGTAAACACACACTCATAATTACTGCATATGAAGGTGAGCCTGTTTCGCTGATTACTCTAAATCCGGGAGAGCTTTGCAGTTGTATAATAACGTAGCTTGATTAATATTTGCAGTAAAATTATCTCAGCTTTCCTCATGCATATAGAACACGGTAGAGACTGCAACAATTATACATAAGTAAACAAATAAAACACTTCGCGACGCTTGCGAAGGCTTCATGGCGCAGTTGCTAATATGTTTAATCTAATCTTTGTAATCAATATTTAGTATTTGCATTTGTTCTCTGGTAACAGGGAAAAGCGCGGCGTTGGGTTCCGCCACTCAGCAATGCCTTAATTCGGCAAAAAGTGGGGAACTTAACTCGGTCTTAACTAGGTTCTCTGGTTCCCTCTGCCGACCCTGATACATATGTGCGGAATACAACGTAAAGCTAAATAAAGTCTTGTTTTCAAAGGAGTGGTTGTAGATTCTTGTTTCTAGATTGTTTGCTAAAATGTAAAATATGCGTTGTCTTAACAACGTATGTGTAATTTAAGATAGTGATAGGTTCGAATACAATTTTAGCATTATTAGAAAATATTGACTTCCTGCATTTCTTTTTCATATGTCTGAATAATTTTCTTTAAAAGGGGTGCGAATAACCGAAAAATAACGCTACTACACTGAAACAAATACATTAACAAAACAGTAGGTTGAAATCTGATAATTTTATTTGTGTGACTACTGACACTATGAGGTCAGTAACAGATTGTTACACTACATTTAGGAAATTCAATTATAAATTAGTTTTAACGCACATTACGTTACACACGCTTGCATTAGATGACCTCGATTAGTTTTCAACAGCTGTATCGCCATTTCTCGGCTACAAAGGGCCGTTGTTTGGCGTCTACGGCACTTTTATTGGCACTTTCCCGCTGAAACATTTGTACTGTTCGGTTTTATCATCAAAAACTTTGGTTTAACATCCGCGCAGATGATTATTTAACTTTACCAACGGTTTAATTACATTGTTACAACATTGTTTACGTTCCCTAGATTGAGGCAATGTTTGTACATGTTAGATGTATTTTTTTCATTCTCTGTTTTTTTGTAGTTTGATATTAATAATTTCTATTGGAAAATATGTGATGAATGATCAACAGACGCCCCCTTAATGATTAAAAAACACATGTTACATCAAATCAAATTACAGCTAAATAAACAAATTCTTGATAACAATAAAATGAATGTAAAAGTTTAGTATTTTCATTTCCTGGGTTTGGTAACAAGGCAAAGCGCGGCGTTGAGTTCCGCCACTCAGCACGCATAGCCTCAATTCGGTGGAAAGTGGGGAACCATGTGTCTTAAGACTAGGTTCTCAGGTTACTTCTGCTTACCCTGCTATATGCGAGATACAGCGTGAAGCTATAAAAAAAAGATATGAAAATGAAATAAAAACATCTTTTTTAGTATGAGTAGGCTATAGAAGATATATATTGAATTGCCATTACAGGACATATAAAGTATTTACCTGTAAAGACTGACTACGGTAGTTTTTAGTATTATTTCTATCATAAACTTTATCAACTAGCTTAATAAAGAGTAATGGAACTATTAAGACAGATTTTCCTGTCTTCATTACATGCACACAATTATTACGTGAATCTATTATTACAGTTATACAGTTTTATATAACACGCCCTAATTACTCGGTTTATCCTTGCAATAAACAGTGAAAGAAAAGTAAAAACTCTACAGTTGGATTGGATTAAAGTCTAGGAAGCCTTATTTAGGTTGTGGTTTAGTTATTAACTCTCACGCGATATTGTTTATAGCTCCTTTTTTATATTTTTTAAAGAATGATTGCTTCTGTTATGTCATTTTAGATATTTAAACATTTAATAAACTCATACAGTACGTTAGTTTTACAGAATATTACAGGAACTTGTCTCATAAGGTTATCGAAGTTAAGGTACTCCTGTAACGTTTTAATAAAATCATCTGGACTGTTCCTTTTTCATTTCCTTGATCAGGTAAGATATATCGCGGTGCTGTGTACCGCTTCTCAACACGTAATCTCTCAATTTTGAGTGGAAAATGAGAATAGAAATGTATTGACACTTAGATCGTTCTGATTACCCTACTATGTTCGAAAATAACATATAACAAATTTAGAACATAAATAACTTGTTCTAACACAAATTGTAGATTTTATTCTTCACGAAATGTAAATTTCCATAGCACTCAGTAAACGCAAATGGAAAAATGTGGTTCGGTAATAACTCTTTTAGGTCGAATCGCCTCAATGTAGCAAATCACGGGTTTCCTTTTTCCAGTACGTAAATCATTTTCACATGGCAACACCGCGCTATGTTTGCTTAGGAAATTGATTGCTTTGGTAATGTTCTTTGCACGATATATTAACTATGTGGTGATGTAAATGTTTTTTATCGAACTAATCTAACATTATTTAAGAGTCTAATTTTTTTCTTGGTCAATTACAAAAATAACACTCGTAATAATACGTCGTCATATTTTTCTAATACCTAATTGCTATACTGTATATTGAACGCCTAACGCCTGTCCTGGCGCTGACGCACAAGCGTGCGACTGTAATGACGCGATAGGTTGTGGGTTCGATTCCCACTCCAAGAAATGGAATTTTTCATTTCCTGGGTTTGGTAATAAGGCAAAGCGCGGCGTTGAGTTCCACCACTCAGTACGCAATGCTTCAATTCGGCTGAAAGGGGGGAACGGAGTGTCTTAATACTAGGTTCCCTCTGTCTACCCTACTATATGCGGAATACAGCGTGAAGCTGTGTATGTATGTATGTATATTGAAGGAAAATATAATAATCATGGCGCAGTGGGGTCGTGTCAGACTGTAAACACGTTTGGTTGTGAGTTCAAACTCCACTCGGGGAATGATTATATTAAAATAATTTTCATTATGGCAAGACAAAGACACCAATCTAGATTTTCTAGTAGAAAGTGGAGAACGGAGTGTCTTAGCACTAGGCTCCTAGGCTTCTGTAAAAAAGAACTTTTATTTCTTTTCCATATTAAACGTGTGATGTACGTAACATAAAGCAGTCGTTTTACAATAAAAACTTTTCTAATTTCCCTCACCATGAACTCTTATAGAAGTAAGTAAACTAAAGTAACAGTCGTCTACCTAAGTAGAGAACTAATTAAAGTAACTAATTAAAGGAAAAATCAAGTAATAAGAGACACTTTTTATTCCCATAATAAAATAAGGGGTCGTAACGTTATATTAAGAAAGAAATTGAACAGCGACATTTTACTTTGATTATTTCTGTCTTTGTATACTTGCTGCAAAGATATTTTATGGTTCATTCGCTATTTTATTTAATTGTACGATTGTTATTAAGTTTGGTTTTCAAATGTTTGAAGCAATGACAGGAATTTTGTTTCAAGCTTTAAGCTTTATTCTACATAGAGCATTCAGAGCGAACCTAGCTTAGACACTCGCTTCTCTACTCTCTGTTCGTTGTAGCGAAACTCAACGCCGCGCTCCATCTTACCAAAGCGGAGAAATGAAAATAAATATAATAATCCGTAATCAACCGGAGTCATACACTCTCCCGCTTCACCACGATAAAACACCAATATTTAATTTTCTTTTTTATGAAATTCTGTCCCAATTTTAACTCAATATATTAAATTCATTAAAAAATGTTTTTATGATTTGAACTATGTACAAGATATAACATCCTTTTTGTTTGAAAAAACACAAACATTATTACTTCATATATAGAATTTTTGATGTTTAAAAATTTAAAAATAAGACACTTTTTATATACTATATCACATTTCATTCTTTTCATATATGTATAAATATAATTATAAGGCGTATAATCATACGACGGTCGTATTAAGAACTATTGTAGAGCGGGTCATACTCGATTAATATGTGCAATTGAATCGTCAGTGTTGATTTATGATCTTTCACGATGACGGTGCGTAGGATTTCTTAGAAATCTCATTCTGTATAACAAAAATAAGTTAAAATTTATTTATTTTTGTATTTATCCAATTTTTTTTTTTTTAAATTGTTAGTTTTATTGATTCTTATTATAATTAAATTAAGGATATGGGCAAGTGTTTTTTTAATAATTAACAATATAATGAACTGAATTAAATGAAGTTTTGTCAAAACGGTATATTTATTTCCTATATAAAAAAGGTTGGTTGGTAGAGAATGCTGGTTAGTGCTAAGCCCACGTCTTGTTCATATTTATTTTAATCATATGCAATAAAGAATTTATAAGTAAATAAAACGGAAAAGACTTTAAATTATTACAAATATAATTGAATATATATAAAAATTGGCGAAATGTTCTGATTCAATCAGTTCACCAAAATAAATATTATACTTTAATATTTTTTTATTTATTTTTAGGGTCAATAAAAATATTTTCACCATCATATATATTGAATACTTACAAATATTCTCATTAGTAGCATTTGGTCTCGCAAGCCGAGTATTAATTACAATTGCACCAGCGTAGAGGGAAAGTTAAGAATTTAATTTGGAAAGTTTTTACTATAGATATTACTCTACGCGAATTACATGATCTTTTATTACGAATAGGATATAAGTACTTTTTATCAGGGTATACCACTTATCGTATTAATTAGTTGCCAAATAAAACCTTGAAATAGTCAAAATAATTATCTTTTTATATGAGAAATGTTAAGAAATGGCGCACAAGAAATACGAGTTCTTTAAAAGCAATAATTCGCGAAGGCACAAAAATCAAGTTAATTGAAATTAATGAAAACAATTTTATTACTTCAAGGAATCCAAGAAGTATTTGTGTTTCATTACCTGATAATGCGAAGTTATTACGAAGGTTGCTTAATGGCCTTTGCTGTACTAAAATATATATTTTATGTCTATAGCGCTTTTAAGCTTTGAATTTCAAAATATTATAGGAGTAACGTGATATCTTAAGCATCAGTTTTGTAACACATCTATATATTATCTTTGAATCTGTAACGGAACTCAAGCGGTGCGACAGGCATGTCCCTCATTCCACCTGTTCGTGACAGGGCTGAATTTTTTTAACTATAATGGATAGAAAATTGTTCATGTATGTAATACACTCTACCATGTCAAACGATAAATCAAATCGCTTTGTCAAAGAAAACTTAAGTTTGTGTATTTATTCAGATTTTGATTAATGATGTTTTAATAAAAACTAGCGTTACCAAAACTGTGAACATATCCAGTATAAAAATGTATTCATAGGATTAGAACGTTGGAAGAAACATAGATAATACAATTTTCTTATGTAAAACATTTTTATTCTATCCGATTAAAGGTTGATATACTCGTACAGTAACTTTATTATTAATAGTTACTGTAAAAAATCTTAAGTGTTAAGAAATAATTATATTGTGCATAAATACATCCTGCATTATTTTTCCTTATATATTTGTGCAATATGGATAACCATAACGGTCATGATTATAAAATACAATCAAGAATCGTAAATAACATGTAAAGTCATTGATATGTTTAAGTTAAGCATCATCGCCGGGGGTACGTCGTTAATTTTAATTCAATATGGGGACCCAACCCGCCCAAATGCGATATTGAATTTACTATGCTTAAATATCGACCCAATGGTAATTAGCTGGATTCAATTAAAAGTCTTGAGCAATGAAGATATGCACTCCACAGATTGTGTCGAAACCCGCCTTGCCATATTTGTTAGCGAAAGTTGACTTTCCAACGCAAATTTTCGCTATCTCGCCAACTGGTTTAAGTCGCATAATTCGATTTATAATTTATTCGATGCACTTGTCCTTGAAAAATATTAACCGCTAATTGGAGACGTTTAATCTTTTTGCTAACTAGGTAGCCACTGCATAATATACACATTTCTTACAGCGACAACGTGATCTGATTTCACAGTTATTGCATGAATCAAGCAAAAATGTCATTTAAATATCTTTCTTCTTTTATTAATTATTCTTTCGATATAATTCACTTTTTTTCTTCCACAATTAGCTTTACAGAAAAATTAAGAGACGATAAATAATTAAATATATTGAGAATCGGTATGTCATAAACATGATATCGACACAGACGTAAGCTCGAACGATTCGATGATAAGCTTGCAAGAAATTATGAGAGAGATTTCATCTCGCATAACTCCACGCGATTTCGCGCTTATTTGTTCATTTGAAACTCTATGGTTAAACGGCGTCCATGCGCCCCTGATATTTATTTTGAATAACTCATGATTGTCCTTCAGATAGCCTTTAAAATTATTCGCTACTCGTTTAGTGGAGCTCTTTACGTTATTGTAATTACCATGGTGATTTTAATGCTCGCTCCCTCGTATCTCAGATTCCTATCAAATAATAACGCTAAATATATTATTATGTCTTCATGTTTCTTTATTAACGTCCACCTTCAGTGGCAGGTGCTTAAATTGTGACTTTTTAAATAAATGTTGAATTCGTATATTAACTTTGCATTTTTACTTTAATTAATATTTGCAATTATATTTGTGTATGATATTAAGAACTAATTGTATTATGATTGGACAAAATAAAAATGTACATACTACGTATGACAGACATCAAAATGTCATTAATACTTTTTATTATTGAGGATTCTGCCTCATTGTGCATTGTGCTTGTTTTTTTTGTTTCTCAAAAGAAGTTGCACGCTACTAAATTTAGCTATAATTATTTCATATTATATTTAGATTATATTAAAAGTTTCAATATTTTATAATTTTGTTTTTCTTATTCAAATATATCACTGATTAGCAAACTTCAAATTATTATTTCCAATCAATTTGAATAATTGTAAAATATTGTACACCTCACATTTATTAATGTATATTGTATGTTTTCCTTAATAGTGTTGTGGACTCAGGTGTATAGTATGATAGCTCCCCTCTCAATCACCTCTGAATCCATTTGCTTGGGTTTTTTATTGGGAGCGGACTAAATAAATACATTCCTCGTATACGATGAGTGGCCATTTGATTTATTTATACTCCTCGAGGGGAACAGCTTCCTGATTCAATTATTGTAATTGCTTTGAACGCTAGTTTCAAAACGTAGGCGATGACTGATGCTTGGCTGTTGATGATGAAGATTTGACTTTTTTTCTTATTGATATAATATAAAACGTCAAACCTATCTATTATATCAACCTTTGTGTAAGAATTAGTTGTAGTTAATAATGTGTTTTTTTCATATAATTAAAAATTAAAAATAGTGAACGATTTCTCCTTTGCTTGTTATCCTTTGCTTAGTTTCTTATACCCGACAAAGTTTGAGCTGTTATAAATGGCCAATTTGTAGTAATTTTGACACAAAACATCAAAATTGGTGACATCATCTTGGTGAAATGAACGAGATCTCAACGTGATGGTAGGTACGATCCGAATGGTATTTAAATTATTATCATTTCCCAGCTCTGGTAAGACGAAGCTTGGCGTTGAGTTCCGCTACACAAAATGTTGTCTCGAATTCGGGAAGAAAGTGGAGAACAGAGTGTCTTGACTACTATTAGGGTTTCTCTGTTTTCCCTACCATATAAAAAAATTATGCTGAGTGTACAAATAAACAACTGTACACATAAATGTATTTAAAAAAATGCTTGTTATTACAGTAACAGTATAATTAAAAACATAAGAAGATTAATGAGGTTCTAATTCTAGTAATTGTAATTGAGATTTATATTAGTCAACGTACGACTGCTTTAATTAAACATAAACTCATTTAATAAACTTCCCTCTTCATTAATATTACACTTAAAGTTTATGTGATACATTATTTTTAATTAAAATCGACGGTTAATGGCCAAGGCAGATTGAGTTTTCGAAAGCACTATGATAGTTTCTGGTCATAATAAAATAATATATAGATTGTGTATGGTGCTCTACTTATTTTGTACTTAAAATTATAATTGAACAATAGTAAAATATAAGAAACAATCATTTGGCAAGAGAGAATGCTATTTATTAAATATTTTTAATAGTTTTAAAGTGTTAATCACACACTTGGGAAACGAAAAATATTTTTAGAAAACGTATAAAAATTTGAACATACCGGGACTCGAACCCGCGCTTCTTGGAAACTGTCCAAGTGCTCTGGCCGATAAGCCATGTTTTCTAATTATCTTTGGTTGAAATGAATAATAGTTAACTCAATAAAGTAAAAAGAAATAAGAACTATAAATTCGTTAGCTTCGCCATTTTATTTTTATTGATAAGGTTGCTTCATAAATTTTCTGAATTAGAGATACCAGAATACCTTATTTTTATAAGAATTCTTATCGTGAATTGATATAAACTTCATATTTTCGTTCATCTCTCACGTAAAACAAAAAATACATAGACTAAAACTAAAGCAGCCTAAGTAAAAAGTAATCTAAAACTGTATGTCAATCACAAACTGTTACAAAACTACACAGATATTTGAAATGATTGGAAGTTTTGAGGCGTAAAGACATACATAGTGCGCGAAAATATTCTAACGTTTTTAAATATATATATTTTTATACTAGTAAATATATATTTTATTTGAGGCCTGTCGTGGTACAGAGGCACAAGCGTGCGACTGTGATCGCGATAGGTTGTGGGTTCTATTCCCACTCCAGAAAACGAAAATATTGAAAAGTATTTTCATTTCCTTTCGCTCTGATATCAAGGTGCGGCGTTAAATTCCGCTACTCAGCACGAATGCCTAAATTCGGCGGAAACGGAAATGTTAAAAGAGAACGGAGTGTCTTGACCCTAAGTTCTCTAGTTCCCTCTGCCTACCCTGGTACATGGGGGATACAGCGTGAAGCTTAAAAAAAATAATGTATATATTTTTATGATAGAAAATATGTTAAAAAATATTCTTTATATATATAATGCGGTAGTGTTCAGGTTGATGCACTCGTTATCGATTTGGAAACGTTTAACGAGAGCTACCATTCAATTCAATGGCGATTTGTACACAATAAGCGACTTAATTTAGACGGCTTGAACAAAGAGTTTTTGTCTTTATTGCATTCAGCTGTTTTCTCTATGCCATTGGTTTAAATGTATTGTTTATCTGGAGATAGATATTGTCTATGGAAAGGATTATACTTTATAATGAAACGTATAAGGTCTTCAACTCTCAACTCCTTTTATAAAATTGATCGATTTGAAGCCATAGTGGCCAAACAAAATGTAGGAGAAACAATCACAGTTAAGCAAAGTTTTTATTTAAAATAATATATGTATATTATGAATAATATGTGGCAGAGTGTTGACCTGAGTTTCATTTTCTTTTAGTTACTACTACTAGTTGAATGCTTTTATATGAAAATGTCGCTTCCCCGGGAAATTGCAATAGCGGGATATGAAGAAATTTTATAACAAAGTGAGGATATTGTATTGAGTTTCCATTGTAGTTATGTTCTTTTCCACCTCTGTTACGAACTCTACTTCCGAATGACATAGCGTAGAAATATTATCAATTTCTTTTATGTTCCTCTTACATTTTCCTTTGTATTGGTTTTAAAATGAAAGTTAAGCCCGTGAGGTCTTTTTATTAAAACAAAACGTGATTCGAGTAGGGAAGTGATTGGCAGAATTATAATAAAATACACGTTAATTCGATATTTTTATTTAATTTCTTGTTCGATGCAAGTGGTTAGCTATTGTTATTAACATCTCGTATAGGCATCTTCTCAAAAGTTGACACGCTAGACCATCTTTATAAATAATCGTAAATAATTGTTAAATTAATTAATTAGTTAATTCAATTGATGGTAAACACAAAAATAAGGGAAAAATGTTATATATTTATAAAAAACATAATAAACAATAAATATACTCTTGACTTGAGGCCGTTGTGGCTCAGTACTGACTGTGTTTGAAAATACGATGTTTGTGAGTTCGATTTCCAGTCGGAAGAAGTGTGTATACAAAAGTGCAACTTAGAGTTTGCGTTGCATTTAAAATGCAATATTTAAATAAATAAAATAGTACTCATTTTTACATAATTAATATAGTGACCACATTTACTACTTTTTTGTTTCCTAATTTTCGCTAGCAAATATTTTAATCATAAACTGTTAAATGTTTTCATTTTCTGGGTTTGGTAATAAGGCAAAGCGCGGCGTTGAGTTGCGCCACTCAACATGCAATGTCTCAATATGGTGGAAAGTGGGGAACGGATTTGTTGAAAGAGTACGGAGTGTCTTAACACTAGGTTCTCAGGTTCCCTTTGCCTACTGCTATATGCGGGATACAGCGTGAAGTTAAAAAAAAAGTGTTAAAGTGTTAAATATGCAATTGATAAAATGGTGTATCCAACCGTAACAGCACGCATATGTATGTACTCGTACATGTCTTCATTCCGGAAACTCCAGACGCCGGCTAGTATCAAAGCGAGGATATTATTTGGGGTCACTTAGGTTTTCATTTTGTATATACACTGTTTAATTTTATCGTCTCGTCGAGTTACGTATTTTTACATCCAATGCATCTTTCGAGTTTTAAAATTATTATTATTTTTACTTACTCGTTCTCTCGCTCAGTTATATATACATTCGTGTACTAGAGGCAAGGCGTCCATATAATAACACGGTTCCCACCGGCTTAACTTTTGTAAATGACAATTAATTTTTAGAAAAACATTGGGTGCGAATTTTCAAAAACATGGATAACAATAGTATGAAACCTAAAGAAGACCGCCAGGAAAACTTTGGGTATAAAATGGAAAAAAAAAACAAGCTCACAACTAACACCACTACCACCAATATAACTACTTATTACAACTATGCTGGGTGGAGTAACTCTACTCCGCGCTTTATCTAATTTAAAATTAGTATCTGAACCTAAAATGCACGCACAAATTTTCTACTGCGCCATAATGATCGTCAGTTTATGTTAAAATGATAAGAGAAGAAATTTTTCGGCGGGCAATAAGGAGAATAGAATGTATCAATGAAAATATAGTAACAGTTTTTATTATGATTAATATTTTAAATACTAAGGCAAAATGCGGCGTTAAGTTCCGCCAGTTAGCACTCAATATCTCGATTCGGCGGAAAGCGGGGAACGAAAATGTTAAAAGAGAACGGAGTGTCTTAACACTAGGTTCTCTGGTTCGTGTGCCGGATACAGCTTGAAGCTATGAAAAAAAAGTACCTTAGATCTAAAATATCATATTCCTCTATGACTCACGATAAGATCAGAATAATACTAATTACGTTATAGTTATAATTTAATTAAGTTTAAAATATTCGTACTTACATGTATAATTAATATTTCATAATGAATAACTGTGAATTAGCTACCCTAATCGTTTGTAAAGCACTGGAGTTCCGGAAACGACAGACGCCGGTAGCCACGCTTGAAAGGTAGATATAATGTGCGGTCATTTATTCGATTACTTTATTCTCCTCTACGTATACGAGTATGTAGGTGGTACTGCTAAAATCATAATAAATGTACGTAGTATGTAATTGTTGTGTACCGGAAATACAAGGCGCCGGAGTGCTCATTGTGTAGGAGAATTTAGTTATATTTATTGCATAAGCTATGTTATTATATGAATTTAAGTTGGTACAATAATAATTTTACGATTTATTTTCTATTTTAAATACGTTTATTGTATTATATACATATATATTTCATACATCACATAGGTAAGAAGGCAAAGAAGTATGCATAGACGTTTGGCGCTCCATTCTACTGCTACCCCGCGAAACATAAAGTGTGAAACTAAAAAAAAAATACCATCTAGTCATCTAAGAATAAAGATTAAGATCATAGACATCTACATTGTTGCTTTTTGTTTTTATGTACTATATCAATATTAGCTCAGTATCAAGTCTAATTAAGATAGCCACTACAATTTGAATTCTCGTATAACTATATTTTCATATTTTTTATGTCGCATATTAATTGCTTGCTTAATTAGTAGCAAGACCAAACTAAAATATTATCTTTGATCGATATTATCCTATCACTAGTTAGCATATAGGAGGACTCGGTATTTGCATCTCAAAGACCGTTGAAATTACACACATTCGACCCTTCAGAGTCGCAAGCACTAATGATGTCTCTTATCTACACTTGATTCATTTTCAGAAGCTCTAGTCTCTTTTTCAAAGGATATCTTGTAAAAAACATTTCATAAGTAATTAATTATGCTAAGGCTCCTAAATATTTAAACAAAAGTTGTAATTTTTTAATGGATAAATCTGATGGCAAACGAGCGGAAGGACATCTGATGGTGGGCGGTTACCTTTTGCTCATGACCATCTACAACACTTCAGAGATGTTCTGTAGATGGGTTGCCAACCTAGAGATACAGATGGAAGGGGAGGACAATCTAGTATCCGCTATCGGAACCACCACATTTGGGGAAAGGATGGGTGGGAAAGAGGAAAGCCTGGCTTATATGCCATCGAACCGGACCACATCATAAGATATTTGGCGGTTCGTCTTTGACATCGACGAACCTCCTAACACCAAACAATATGTTTATTAAAAATGAAATATTATTTTTATTCATACTGGAAATATTATGATGGAAGGTATATAACTACTAATATATGTTTCATATAAAAAGTAGAAGATATGACGGATGGCGAGTTTGTGTTAGATATACAAGTATTAGGATAAATATAATGTAAAACACGTTACGTGACGTTATTGGGGCGCTTTTACACGCGGTTGTATATACATAACAGTTGGTCTCAAAATGTCTGAAAAAAATATTAATTAAACAGATTTAAACATCTGTTATGTCATCTGTTGCTAATATATAGCGATTATAAATCGATATTATTTGGAATTTCTATCTTACTTTGACAAAAAATCAAAGTCAAAAAGAAATATATAGTATTGCTAAATAATTATTTTTTTAATAGATAAACAAGTCTACATGAAAATATATGAAAATTTTGAAACTTCCTCCATGATTTATTAAGTGCGCTCGCACTAATTGAAGCAGGCTAGATTGACAATTTATTATTAAGCGAATGACGTTGTTTCTCGTTTGTTATGCACTCGGGGTGGTTACAAAGTTATGTAAGAGCCGACAGACCGTATTAAGAAGATGAAAGCTGTTTTTAGAAGCTTGAATCTCTAGACTAAACAATAATTCCTTTTATATTTTTTTAGAAAAAACCTTTTAGCTGAAAATTAATCACTAATATTTATTGCTTTATTATTTACTATAAGCAATTTATTTAACTTAGCATAAGTCTAGGAGGTACCTTACTAATTTTTATTTTCGTTATATTAAAGTAAATATCGGCTTCTTTTTAATATGATTTTAATTAATTTATGTATTATTAGGTTTAGTTTCTCTTTGATTTTTTACAATAATTAAGAATAAACTACAGGTGTATATCAAAATACAAATACTAGTGTAACGAGTCATTTGGTGCATTTAACGGGCATTACAATAATGTGTAGCATTATCAATGCATAGAAAGAAATATGTGATTCAAAATCATTCAAGACTTATCTGTCCTAACATTTCCACTTTTTGACCAAACAACTGAAATCAAATACTAAGTACCAAACGATATGTACTAAGATATTCAAAACCTTTATATATATAGATAGGTTGGGATATCCATCGTATATATCAGTTTGACAAGAACAAAGCACTATACAGCATAATGTAACCGCAAAACGTTCAAATGAATTTGGCTCAAACAATATTCACGGTTTGAAAGGACTATTTATCAGCAGTGTTACCGGAATTACACGTAAGCGGGATTATTTCGAACCGCCTAATTCGCCTGTTTCCCAAACTGGCTTACAGCCAAGGTCAATAAACCCTTCCATACACATTCAGGATACGTAGTGACAATTGAAACCCAAAGCGATACTATTAGAATTTAATTTTGCTTGTTTCACTGTATTTAAATATTAGGGATGTATCCTAAGCAAACACACCGTGTCACTCGGGAGCTTCTGACTGAAACTAAACCACTGTTTAAGCTGATCCCGGCCTCTGTGTTTATAGGACTTAGCGCTCTAAACGCAGCTAAATTATACAAGTGGAGAGTTTCGAGTGTCTGTTAATACTTTACAAACAAATATCGTTATTTTGAGATTTTGGGCGGGATTTTTTATCTTTTTACTATAATGATTAGACAGTCAGAATGAGGCAATAATAAAAAGGTTGTTTTTACAATAGTATATCTAGACCAGACCTGAAAACTTGACCACCGTAAACCACCGTAAACAAACCACGTATTTTTAAGTTTAACTTTTCTAAATATATAATCTTAAAGTCCTATTTTCCAAGTCTCAACATCTATTAATTACTATAAAAATTAATTTTCAAATCGACTTATCAACATATTCACTCTTGGTACGTACGTATCAAGAGTGAACCGTACAGAACGTACCTCATAACTGTAGAATAAAATATATATACTATTTTACCTACCCTATATTGCACTTTGTTACGCTGTGTTATGCACTTCAAATATAGTTTAGATTGCTTCTTGCATATTGCATACTCGTTTCAGTTATCAAAGCACTTTGAATAACGTATACGTAAACTAATAACGTGTACGTAACACAAGCAGCGATAAAAAACTAAATAAGTTTCACATACAATATTTATACATCATACTTAGGTACGTCTAAGCAGGAGCTTGATCTGAAATTTTGTCCAAACTCAACTTTATATCGAAAAATAACCTCTATTTTTCATGTGATACGATTAAAAATTGATAGCATGGCGTTTCTTTGCCGGTAAAGCATAAAGAGCCCCATTCATGGGCCGTGAAAGGTTGTCGCATAGACAAGAGAGCCGTGAGCGCTGTAAAAATGATTTATACGGCCAAGATGGCTTATCGAGCGTTGTCGAACTTCGGAAAGAGGTAGATCGTGTTCAGATAACCCTAGAAACATCGATCCGGGATTTGATATACGTTTGTGTTTGGATGGGAGTTGGGTTGCCGTAAATATTGTTGTGGGTAAACAATTCTGTCAACGCTTCGTCTCACAATTTATCATTGATTATATCAACAACGTATTATTTTGTTCATAACGTTAGATTTTTATTTTTTATCATATAAAAATAAACCTTGTTTACGTTGAATATAAAGCTATAAAATTTATTGAATACAATTGCTGCTTGAAATATGTTGAAAACGTTTTAAAACTTCATTCTATTCGTAAAAGCTTCAACTAACCTATGTAATACCATAAATTACCCTTGTTTATCAATAGCGATGAAGCTATCAACAAAGACGTTCAATATATACGTAAAGTAGCTTCGTTAACCGTAGCGCTCTGTTAGGAATAGGGCAAATAATTTTAGAGCACAGCTGTATCTTGTACGGGATGCATCGGATATGCTAGCGCAGTTTATCTAACATTATTTACCCACATGCAAAACAGATAAATATATAGTAGTTGAAGCTCGGCTTCAAATAACAAAGGATACGTGTTCCGCCTCTCAACGACCAATCTCAATCTCAATTCGACTTTTCAAGACTACGTGTCCTAAATATATTTTCAACGTTCATTAATCTAGTTGGTTGTATAATGTTAGCTAATGTTTATTTAATTCCATAGCAAAGTCCTTTCTGTTTTTATGCTAATGCAACAGATGCTAAACGTGAGAATGTCATTGCAAGGAAATATTACATTCTGTATTGATGACTCATAAATCTTAATTTGCAAAAATTATCTAATTTTTTAGGCACTAACTTGAACATTTTGCTAGGATGACATGAATATAACAAAAAATAATTTTAAACGTGTTCCTTACAATCTCTAAATTCTTATTAAACTAATTTATTACATTTTATTCTTTTTTTATATTAAACGTACGAAAGAGGCGTGATACGCGTCTAAACTGACATCACAAGGGAATCATATTTTTTGTTCTTCATTTGCATGATAAAAGTGGATAATAAGACATTTTATTACTTTGTATAATTCTGTGGAGAACAGAAATGTTAAGAGAACGGAGTGTTTTAACACTAGGTTCTCAGGTTTCCTCTACCTACACTGCTATGTGCGGGATACAGCGTGAAGTTATAAAAAAATATAATTCTGAGCATTCAGAAAATACACGAATTTTCAGCTTCATGCTCTATCCTGCATAGCAGGGTAGACAGAGGGAACCTAGTGTCATCACATTCCGTTCTTCTTTTACAAGTTAATACTTTGTATAATTTTATCTCTACAAAACAAAACTCAGTATACCTTATCCTTACTAATCTGACGTATTATAAAAAAATATTTATTTTATGTTAGCTAACAAAGCCTGTGTTATATACCGCCATTTCGCATATCAGGAGCCATCACACCCATACATCCTTATCTGAGAGATTTGTTAAAGTAATCACGCGAACGTCCGACGCAGGTATCGAGACATACTGGCGAATAGTTGGCCAAACTTCTGTATTGTACGAGGAATGACTAGAGCTGTGTAATAAAAAACATAAAAAATATAAATACATATATATTTTTTAAAATACATACATAGCTTAACGCTGTATCCCGCATATAGTAGGTAGAGAGAACCTAGTGTTAAGACACTCCGTTCCCTACTTTTCGCCGAATTGAGGTATTGCGTGCTGAGTTGCGGAACTCAACGCCGCGCTTTGCCTTGTTACCAAACCCAGGAAAGAAAAATTCCATTTCCTGGAGTGGGAATCGAAACTGTAAAATGTTTTATTTAAGACCCACCTAAAAATTCTATCCCCGCCTACACACATACGTACGAGAGTTAAAAAAATC
This sequence comes from Philaethria dido, assembly GCA_033558755.1. Classification (NCBI taxonomy): domain Eukaryota; kingdom Metazoa; phylum Arthropoda; class Insecta; order Lepidoptera; family Nymphalidae; genus Philaethria; species Philaethria dido. Next base: position 93,044 of record JAKGSA010000187.1, read on the forward strand.
CCCTGTATTTTACAAATAGCGGTGGAGGCTATCTGTGATTAATGAGGTTGACCCGTAAAATCAGCAGTACGTTGATAGCGATCGAGCTTCATTACCCCATATTGGTTAACCGCCTTCTAAAAGGTGGAGGTTTGTTTAAATAACATGCCTCAATTATTTGTTTCTTTTTTATTTTGCAAAAAATATATAAATTTATTTTAACTAATGGCTCCGGTGACGCGTTAATAACGCGTTGTCTTTAGCAATGTATGTATATGTGATTTTATATAAAAGATTTTCTATATAAACTAAAAGTGTGCCAAGTTTCATACTCCTCCGTTCACTTCATTTTCGCAAAAAAGGATACAAATTTATTTATACATACATGTAATATAATATGTATCCATGTAGAAAAAAAAACAAAGTTTTCCTTAAGTGTCGTAATCAGCGTCGTAATCGTAAGCATATCAATCATATATCAATTAACTTTAATGATTACAATATTGGATTCAGACATGCAACACGTTTCATTCAGTAGGGCAGCAAATCAACAAGAGATCCCTATAACACACATCCCTAGAAACCGAACAAAAAACTAGATTTATGTATACTATTAAGTTTTGTTAAATATGCAAGCCCTTAGCAGTTGGGACCATGTGTAGCGTTACTTAGAGGGCGGTCGAACCTACCAATGATTAATGAGCTTGACCCGCAGTATCGGCAGTCGTATCTACCTTCTCACGTCGCCATCCGTCTTGATGGCCGATTTTGTTTTTGCTAAGTTATGTAATGTAAACCACGCCAAAAATACATTTTTTAATATGCAATGATTATGCTTTTTCGATAAAAGCTTGCCTGGGCTATATTAATTTATGGGTATGGTTAATATTTTTTAAAATTATTGTTTGCATTGGAATAAATTTTTGTTAATAAATAAAAAAAAACTGAAGTTCCATATACCTACTTACTCCATTGATCGAAATGTTCGATTAGGTCACTTTTGTAATTTATAATGCCTTGTGATGTTTTTCTTACACACCTTTACTTAATTTCTATTTGTTCCTTCTTTTAATTCCTTTCTCTATTTCCTAGTATCTCAATCTTCAATTTAAGCTAGTTTATAGTTTCGTCCTATGCTTGAGTGAAATACTTTAATCCTTATAAGTGACAATGCAGTTTATCGTTTTTTATACGTCTGCCGACAATGTATGACGTTTGTCTTTAATTCTGTTTATATCGCTCTCTAATATCCGGCTACGTCGTATTAATTGTTATTTAAAAAAAAGTGATGCCTATGGAATCTCCATTTTAGATGTAACAATATTTTATATTAAAATTGCTTATTGTATTGTAAATATGTAAACTCTAATAAAACAAATATCCATTTATTGACCGTCGTGGTTCAGTGAGTTGCGTTTGGCAGTAAACGTTAAGATTGTGGGTATGATTCCTACTCAGGAGATTATAATTTAATTATTTTCATTTTAACGCCTGTCGTGGCGCAGAGGCACAAGCGTGCGACTGTAAACACGACAGGTTGTGGGTTCGATTCCCACTCCTGGAAATGTTAGTATTTTCAATTCCTGGGCTTAGTAACAAGGCAAAGCGCGGCGTTGAGTTCCGCCACTCAACACGCAATGCCTCAATTTGGCGGAAAGTGGGGAACGGAATTGTTGTAAGAGAATGGAGTGTCTTAACACTAGGTTCTCAGGTTCCCTCTGCCTATCCTGCAATATGCAGGATACAGCGTGAAGTTAAAAAAAAAAAGAAAAAAAAATTAATTTCCCCGCTATTGTAAGACAAAAAGCAATACAACTTGCACCACAAAATATGTAATGTTTTGAATTCGACCGGAAAGTGAAGAACGGAGTGTCTAGACACTACCATTGCTTGGTTCTATCTACCTACCCAGCCAAGCATTAAGCTATACAAAAACAGGGGAAAATGTATTTGACTTGTTTACGATTTTATTATAGGTACATGTGTAGAAGATTAGTATTAACATCGTAACTTCCCTGGGATTGTATTTAGTGAAGCTCCCTGCTATTCGAAACGTGCCAGACTTTAACGTGTGTCTTATGAAATTCTTAAGCTTAAGTAAAATCCTTATGAAACATACCTGACTCTTTAGCTAACAATTTACTGGCAGAGCGTGGCAAGTTACAAGCAAGACATTCTTGTAAGAGGAATATTGTAGACAATTTTTAAAAAAATATATAAATGAGGCTATCATAACGCAGTGGGACGGCATATTACTGTAAATGCGATGGTTCTGGCTGACTCCTTTAGAGACTAATATAGTTTCAAATTTGCTTTATTGTCCCGTCTAGTAAGATAAAAAAAGTGAATTGGGGAAGTGCTAGTTGTCTCTGCCTAACCCAGTGCCGTCCATTTCCTTTACCAGGACGAGTGTTCATACAATAAATATTATATTTTGTCATTTTTACTTCCTGAAGGGAAGTAGAATCGAACCTACAACCTATCGCGTTTCTGCAGTCGCACGCTTGTGCCTCAGGCTGCGATAGACCCTTCGCTTTTAATTTTTTTTTTTTTATATTAATTCTTTAGTACATTTAATTATAGCTTATTTAAATGTCGTCTATAGCTTTATTTATGGCCGCTCTGTGTACGCACAAAAGGATCCACTGCTTTATGTTTATGCGTGTTAGTAAGAATAACTATATTTCTTTTATCTCTGTACTTATTGATTTATATCCATGATCTATTGGTAAGGATAAGATGACATATGTATATCATGTGAAAATTTAATAAATTTACGTTTATCTTACGGTTTTACTGACTTACATTTAACTGACGCATGACGCGACGGCATGCAAGTGCCAAATAATAAATCGTAAATCTAAAAAAGTACAAAAGAAAGAAATTTTCAATATTTAGGACTTAACCATTACAAGTATTAGTATGTTTTCTCTTATTAATAGCGCTGTTGCAGGCAATACACAATTATTAAAACAAATTGCTTTAACGTTAACTAATTGAAAGAAGACTTTAACTGCATACTTTTAAAGGTCACATTGGCGTGAACGTATAAGAGATTTGTTCGTAATGTTACTGCATCTATATTGACATTATTCAGGGTCATGACCGTAGACGGCCATCGATTACGATTTAAGCTACCGACGTCCAAAGAGATATTGCTGTGATTTTAATATCTAACAGTAATCTAACTTGACTATTGCCGCTGGCACTGTGATAAACGTGTCCTGTCATATAACAACAGTGTTTACTTCAGAGGTTGTAGGTTGAAATATCACATATGTGAGAAAATTTACCTTGGGAAATATAAATATTTATAGAAGTATAGTAAAAAGTAATTGTTAAATATAATGAATTATCTAGATAGGCCATCCACGTTCAGTGGGTCTGAATCAAAATACTCAGGTATTTTGACTATCCGCTATGGTGACAAAAACACGGCGTTGAATTCCGCCATTCAACATGCAACATCCATAAAATGCTCGGAGAGTGAAGAATGGAACGCTTTAGATTCTCTTGGCCTACCCCGCCCTATACAAAAAAGAATCGAATTTAAAATAAAATTATAGTAAAACTAACAATTAAAAACTACATGAATAAAACTGAAACTTTCATAGTAATTAAAAGTTATAACAAGATGTTATTTAAAAATGAATGAATAGAAAAACTATCTCAAAATTTAAGTATTTCACGTTAGTATCTATGAGCCCGAGAAGGCGTGAATTGTAACTAACTTGTTACGGATTATTTGTGTAAACATTTTGTGTAGTTAACGCGTCAATTGCCAGATGTACGTGTTTAGTACGTCCTTGTGAACTAGGCCTGTTAATTTATAATTTGTTCGTGTAATAATAAATAGAAATAGCTTAAAAATTGGATTCTGTAAGGTTTTTTTTAAAATCAATTATTATTGTGTTAATTTTAAACTGCATATTACATTATATTTCAATTTATTTAGTTTACTTACTTACTTTAATGAGCTTCACGCTTTATCCCTAGCTGGATAGTCACAGAGAATTTAAAGAATTTATTAAGTTTTAAAAATTATACGTATATTTTAGTTTTATACAAAACATTAATATTTTGTCATACAAATATGAAAAAGATCCTCTATCTTTGGGATATTGTGGGATGTTGATATTGCTCTTCATTATTATTATTTAGTAGTAAGTTCGCCTAAATATTATAAAAATTTAAAATTTTTGACATACTGGACTAATAAAACAGGAATTCAAAAGCAACAATTCACGGGGGTTATTTGAAAAGCTTCCGAATCGTAGGATAACAAATGCCAGATAAGGGTGTGCTCCCCCATCGGGGTGCGCCGGAATCGCCACATTATTTTAATCACAGAGCTGGCCTTTATGTGTACTGTCACTTTGCCAGTAACGTGCAATTGTGTTGTGTTGGCACATTCAAAGTTTACTCAGTTTCCAATTTTGTGTGTAATTTACTTCTATTTACATATATATTGCTGTTGTTGTAGTTAGTGTGTTCGTAAAATTAGTTCACAGGAGTGTAGGTTCACATTTATCACTTTACAGTAAATAATCTAACGTTTATACCTATGTAAATTTTTTTTTCATATACAAATGTGCAACAAAACTAAATAGTTATTTTAATATCTAAAATACCTAGCACCTGGGACTTCGTTGGCATGGAATGTATTAAAAATCTTTTTCTCCGTTTTCATAGGGATTCTCATTTTACCCCGTTTTCGTAGAAATATCAAGAAATACTCTCTTAGTACTCCCCTACACTTTCCTAGAAGCTTACATATCAAATTTCAGCTTTTTGTAGCCAATATTTTCGCATGGACGTTTGGACATTCTTTATCAGTCACTCATTATCGGAAGCGTTTTTTATGTATAGACATTATGTAAATGAACTATAATTTTCAACTTAAAAATTAAAATAAACAAAATGTTACGATATGAGGGTAGATATTTCACATTATCATTGCAAATTCGAAGTATGGTTAACTGGTTAGTCTAATGCGCACAGCGGGCGGCGTCGTATTTTTTACGGCCAAACGAACGAGCCACAAAAATCCACCCCCGCTGCTAGTCAGCTAATTCCGACCCTTATACTACGCAAAATATTTTTTATAGAGCCTTTTACATGGTCACTGTTAATGACGGTTGCTTTACCAAAAGAAAAAACATAAACGTTTGTGTGTTTGTTTATTTATTTGGTTATAAATTGATAATTTTAGGAGAAATAAGATAAATAATAATTATAAATATATACAATATGGTATTAAATATAAAAAAAACGAATATCATTCATATTAACATAGAGAATGATAAGTTAGGGACTGAGTAAACGAATTTTTAGGATTAATTTAAATATGCTTACAGAAGTCATTTAATGTAATTTTTACAGTGATTAATATATTTTTATAATGGCAAGTAACATGTGATGGCTGGACACGATATCTTTCACCTGCCAATTAAATTACCGCAAAAAGTCGTTCCACAGACATTGTAATGCATTGAAGTATTATTTACATAATAATAAGAATTTTCAAAATAAAGTTCATAAGCTTGTCATGGAAAAAATATAATGATGATTTGATAGTACTTATCCAAGGTGAATCGTGACTTTATGTGCCCTACTTAATAATACTTTCAAAACGACTATATAGTCTAAAGTTACCACAAACTTAATTAATTTCAATTTTTATATCTTTTTTTCCTTAACAAAATAAAAACATCATTTAATTTTTTATAATTAATACATCAAAGTTATTAAAAACTGAACTATTAGTCAATTATTACTTATTATGTACAATATTAAATAACAACGCTTTAATATAGACAAAAATAAGTAACGAAAGATGTTCTGTAAACACCTGTCGTGGCGCATAGGCACAAGCGTGCGCCTGTAAACGCGACAGGTTATGGGTTAGATTCCCACTCCAGGAAATGTAATTTTTCATTTCCTGGGTTTGATAACAAGGCAAAGCGTGGCGTTAAGTTCCGCCACTCAGCACGCAATGCCTCAATTCGACAGAAAGTGGGGAACTGAGTGTCTTAACACTAGGTTCCCTCTGCCTGCTATATGCGTGTTACAGCGTGAAGCTATGAATGATGAATGAAAGATGTTCATAGTAATATATAATAACTTAATATTTTCTACATAAAAAAAAGAAATTGAAGCTGGAAACTTCAAATAATCAATCTTAAACGGATGTTGAAATCAGTTTGACTATTATGCACGTTTATGATGTAGTAAATCTGTTCGTCTGTTCAAGATTTACGAGAATAAGCGTAGAGCGACAAATTATGGTGGACATGTTTTGGACACTGTCGATCTCGTAGTGCTTAGTGATGTGCTCATTTTCACAAAATTTCTTTGAAATTAATATCTTCAGGTTATTCTGACTATATTTCTGCATTAAGAGGCAAAAGATCCGTAAAGTTATTCGTCAATTTCACTAACATTAACATTTTATTAGCGGAAGTTAAGTAAAAAAAAAACTACCTCTTTATTATTTTTTTTATGGATAACGGATGGCAAACGAGCAGTATGACCACAAGGTAAAGGATGGGTGGGAAAGGGGAAAAGTTGGCTTACGTGCCATCGAACAGGAACACATCATTACATATTCGGCGGTTCGTCTTTGATATGATAGTGGTTGCGATCCTAACTACTGGGATACCCGCCTCTTATGGGGCGCTACCCAGCGGCAGAGGTGAATTGTATTCTAACCCCGTCCCCTCACAGGGAAATTACTAGTATCTCAATAACAAAAAAACAAGAATAACTTCTTTAATATGGGCATGTTGTATGTAATTAATAGTAATTTATCATTATAATATCTTTGTTCATTGATGACTATCAGAGACAGTCTCAGCCATGAAGCGTCGCGTTACTCCCACTGATGAAACGACTTTGTCAACCTTTACAATAAATCTAATATCCACGTAGGTAGAGATGTACGCAATTTTACTAAATTACAATTGTGAATCATCCGTCTAATCCAATCATGATATATAGATATTATCTATATATTAATACGTGAAGCAAAAACTTTGTACCCATTTTTACGAAAATTACGCAGACGAAGGAAAGCATGAAACTTAGTACACTTATAGTTTATATAGCGAAGGAGTGCAGAATGTTAATATCTTTTTTAAATAATTCATTAAAAATATATTAAATTAATAAAATAAATATTACACACACTACCATGGTTGGACATCTATGCTTATATAAATTACTTGCGTATATGGCAAAGGCAAATATTATTATACCAAAGCAAACACAAGTTTTTCATACTAACTTTCAATATCAACTCCCCAATTGACTCTTGGAGAGAGTCAAGTTTGAAAAAACGTAAACTATGGGTACATATATTTTACTAACATTTCTATAAAATACTATACCTTTACACTACCTCGGCATCTATTCTAGGATTGAGTTTCAGTTTAAATCAGTTCTTTATTTATGAAACTCCTAAAAAACATTGAGACGCCGATTTTTTCCCTGAGGCTAAGACAAATCGTCAATCATGTATAAAATTATTCTTTTAATATAATTATAAGAAGTATGAGAGCACGAATACAGCATCAGCATAACCGTCTTCATACTGCAACATTATCGAACATAAATCCATAATGATTGCACGTCTCAGATAAATACCCATTACAGGCTATCGGTGCTATCGGTGTAAATGAGGTGCGTCAGAACGAATTAGGCCGTGTTCTTGGTCTAATGCGTTGGTTGTAATGGTCAAAACTAGTGATTATGATGAAAGTACTTATATATTAATCAATAATTTCTATATAAATTTTAAATATATTAGTTCGATTCCCACGCCAGGAAATAGAAATATTTAATAATAATATTTAGGATTTTCATTTCCTCGTTTTGGTAACAAGGCAAAAGCGGGGCGTAGAGTACCGCCATTCAGCACACAATGCCTCAATTTGGCGGAAAGTGGGGAATGGAAATGTTAAAAGAGAACGGAGTGTGTTGACATTAGGTTCTCTAGCTCCGTCCTACCTTGATATATGCGGGATACAGCGTGAAGCTTAAATATAAGGAGTGATAAATGTTAATCATATATTAAAGTACGTACGAACTTACTAGAACTAGATAGTGTTAACAGTTTGTCTCAGAAAAATAACGAGTAGACGTACACAACTAATAAATTTCTAAAGTATTAATAAAACAACCGTGGCTAATTAATTCAATTTATGTGAAAATTAAAAGATAATAAGTATGAAAATAAGAATATACTATCAAAGATAACAAGGATACAATATGTATTTTCAATATAATCTGAAACGCTGCAAGAGGGTCTAGAATTTCTTCTTGGAAATTGAAAAACTTTGATAGCACTGTAACATGGTTTGCGTGTCGGGATTTTGTTACTGATAGTACTTGGAATGTTGGTACTTATTTCCCACATTTCTTCGTAGGCAGCGTGGCCGAGTGGTCTAAGGCGCTGGTTTTAGGCACCAGTCCGAAAGGGCGTGGGTTCGAATCCCACCGCTGTCAAATTATTTTGTACTTTTTTGCGTATATAGGAAATTGATAAATTAGAAAAATAGTGATGTATTTTTTTATTTTTAACAATATTTTTTTTATTTGACATTTCAGTTATTTTTTCTATAAAAATTATTTATATTATTATTTTTTTATTGCAGGTAAATACAATTTCTTCACATTAAACGGATTGTGAGCTGGCTATGAGGTGAATATTTAATTATTGCTTAAAATAAAAACAAGGACAAAACGAAACAAATTCCCCATGGCTGTTACCACTGCTAATGTATATATTGCACGTATATAGGTGCTGACTCTATCGTAGGATCAGCAAAATTACAAGTATATAAGACCATCGTGGGACAGCGTCTGACTATACACGCGTTTTCTTGTGCATTAAAATCCCACTAGGGTTGATGAGCATATTTTAATTATTTTCACAGAGATGTGGTAAGACATAAAGCGCAGCGTTAAATTCCACCACTTAATACGCAATGTCTCAATTTCTGACGGAAAGTAGAGAACGGGGGTGTTTTGACACTAGGTTCTTTTGATTACCCTGCTATGCAGTATAAAGCGTCAAACTATTTTCTAAGAGGTAAATCTAGAGACAAACTCTCTAGTTTTATATGGTATCTACGTTT
>JAKGSA010000187.1:102260-125103 GCA_033558755.1 Philaethria dido
TATATATATATATATATATATATATATATATATATATATATACATATATATATATATAGGCATCCAAAAATGTACTAATATAAATTAGTACATTTACAAATTTACAAATACGGCGCAAATCTTTGATCGAACCTAGAACTATCATTCAGTTACATACTTCTAAAATGTCTAGCCTAATTAATTATATATATTTTTCATCACTACTGCCGAACTAATGCCGAAGGGCTACGGTGAATGGTATAAATACCGTACAGGAGCAATCGTAGTGTCGATAGCAATGAAATAGACGTTTAAAGAAATAATTTAATTAAGTCCACATAGAGCAGACTGCTTGTGAACACTTTACCCACTTTCCTAATTACTTGCTATCAAGTCGCATTGACTGGCGACAGCGTGCCAGAATGTCTTTGTAAATGGCACCTCACCTTAGAAACACGGTGCAACCTTCCTTAATAGACACGAATTTTACATAATAACACTATTTTACCATTCTGTGTACACTTTGACGGTAAACTGTCACGTGTAGGTTACAACTTAATTCTTAAATTAAGTTGTAACCTACACGTGACAGTCAGCGCCTTAGCGCTCATTGAGACTTTTTTATTTTATCTTTAATTTCATGTAAAAAACTTAGGCTTTTACAACGTTTATAGTTTATTTTTAAAGTATATCTTTTTATTATTCTATAGAAACAATTTTCGCCATTGCGCGGAGAGACTTTTTTTGTGTCATAGTGTTCAGTCGTTGCGCGCTGCGACATGGACAGAATTATTGAATGACACGTTAATTGGATGTTTTAATTTTATTTTTTTCTTCGTTTATCGAGAGCATAGGGCGAATAAGTGATAAATGTTATTATATTGTCTCTTGCCCAATTACTTAGTCAAAAGCTACGCTATCACACATTTCTTTCTAAGTGAAAATTAGTTAATGGAGTAATGTTCCGCAAAGTTGTCCGTAAAAATATTAGTTACATATTGTGAAAAAATCCAATATTGAATATTTAAAAAGTTTCTCGGTGTTTATGAAACCCCACACGTGAGTTTTATTGTATAAATTGACATGTCGAGATGAAGACTATGAATCCACGTTACACGATACTACTGCGAAATAGAACTACGGTTCATTGGTTTAGCGTTTTGTTAAATGCTTATTGCGATCAAATAATATATCTAAGTTGAATACATTTGAATAATATTATAATTAGAGAGAACTATTATTGTGTGTGATTCTAAATTATTATATTGTTAACCGACTTCAAAAATAGGGGAAATTCTCAATTCAACTATTTAGTAAAAAGTTATGTTACCGAATAATTTTTACTGTGTGAACTAATTTTGATGATTTTTTTTTATTTGATAGCTAGTACTTTTAATTTGTTCAGTAGTATATGAAGTTGCTTTTGTTTTATTTTGATCGTAATTATTTTCTTTCTAAGATCATTTTTAAATGTTTTAAACATAATTTTTACAAATTATTTCATTATAATCGTTATTTGTGCTTTTACATACTTTAAATAATATTTAAAATTTCATGAAGACTGATATTTACTTCTAAATAGGCATTTTCGCTTTCGCCTGCCCGTTGTACCACAACTTAAAAACGTGTGAACTTAATCACTGTACGTAAGCAGATGCTCAATGACCACATGTTCACGTTTACATTATGTTATAGACATTGAATACATTGTGCTTTTTAAACTGAAGTTATTTTAAGTCCATACTAGCAAAGGTTTTTTTATCAAAACAAATGTAATGGTCTCAATTTTTTTATGGTAATGGTGATCCATAGTTAACTCTATACTTCTAGAGACGGAACTTAACGGATTTTTTTCGTTATTTTATTTGGTTATATATTTATATGATATACTAGTGTCCCCGTTGACGCGTTAACAACGCGTTGTCTTTAGTAATGTATATGTCACTTTGTATAAACATGGATGTCAAACCATGGTGTAAAATTTATTTTATTAATTTAATATACATTTTACGCATTATTTAAAAAAAATAATTGCATTCTGCACTCCTTCTCTATATAAACTATGAGTGTGCCAAGTTTCATGCTCCTTCGTCCGCGTAATTTTCGTAAAAAGGGATCCAAATTTTTTGTTCACGTATTTATATATAGATAACATAAAAAAATAAAATTGAAAATTAAGTACAGAGTTACATATAACCCTTACTAATATTATAAAGGCGAAAGTAACTCTGTCTGTCTGTCTGTTACGCTTTCACGCCTAAACCACTTAACCGATTTTGATGAATTTCGGTATGAAGATAGAACTAAACTTGGGAAAGGACATAGGATACTTTTTATCGCGAAAAAAATGATAGAGGGGGTTGAAATAGGGGATGAAAGTTTGTATGGAAGTTCCTTATTGTCAAACATAAAATCATGTAAGATTGTTTAACTGTTTACAACTTCACCACATAAACCACTTAACCAATTTTGACTAATAGTCTAGACCTTGGGAAAGACTATAGGACCTTATCATATCGCGCGATATAACCGAATTTCACGCGGGCGAAGCCGCGGGAGGAAAGCTAGTATACTATATACCAGGTGTGAATAAGTTAATGTATTGAAAAATGCACATTTAAGGGTGCCATATTTAATTTAAATTTTATCTTGTTGTTGTAAAAGTTGAGTATTTTTGTTATTAAAATAGTTATTTACATTGATTTTTTGTTTGCTTCACATTTTTTAATTTAATAATTTTTTTAAAACTTATCATACATATTTTGTATAAAATAAATGATGTTTTTTTTAATAGCTTCACGTTGCATCCCGCACATAGCAGGATAGGCAAAGAGAACCAGAGGAGAGAGGAAAAAATTGTATATGCTAGTCTACTTATCAACCTATTAATGCCTGGTTATATCGAGTGTGTATACTTTATATATACAGACTCCATGCAAAACGATTTGCATTTGGCTAAGTTTCTCCAAATAAAAGGCAGGCCAGTAAAGGCTCGGGACACACCTTATGGGATGCGAAAATAAAAAACACACTTGTGGAATTTTAAAGAATGTTGATCATCTGTTTTATTTTTTAAGTGCGATATGCAGGATATGCTAGGAAGCCTGTGAGTTTTTGTAGTAACTATGGTAACATATGGGGTGATGGGCAGACCTTATGGTCAGTTATATATAAAAAGTTAGTAAAAAAAAGTATTTAAAGCACATTTTGTGTACTGTTAAATATTTCTTTTTGTGTCTAATATATTAATTTAGAATATATGTTACATTTTTAAAATTTTTAACTGACTTCAAAAAAGAAGGACGTTATCAATTCGACTGTATTTTTTTATATAAGTGTTGCATAACTCTTTACTGGATAAACCAATTTTGATGTTTCTTTTTTTATATAATAGTAAGTGCTTGTGATCAGGGATTTAAATGGGACCACCATTTAAATTTAGTTAAGTAGTTTTTGAGTTATTTGTAATAACATTTTAGTGTATTTTCTTTGAAATTGGTTTTTCTTTTTTGTTAAAATTATTTCATACAAATATAGTGTTCTGAATTAAATAAAAAAACAACTCTAAAGAAAGTGTTCATGAAAATTAAACACTTAATTTCATGTTTATTTTTGATACGGCAAGTTTTTTATTATATCGCTAAATTGCAACACCTGCGTGTTTCGAAATTCGACAGAGTTACAGAATTAGCGTGTGGCGCGATATGTAATTTGCATGTGACCTTCCACTGGCCTTGGATACTAATAAATATTAAATAATCGTCGCGTATCCTTTGCACTTAATTAATCTTAATCTATATGCCGACTGCACACTTCACTGATGTTTTTATAATGTAAATTGAATAACTTTTTTATACTGTGTGCTTCGATAGCATCTTTTACATATTTGCAAACACCAAGAAGCTTTATTCTTGTATTAAATTAATTTCAATAAGAAATGGTGAAAGTACTTGATTTATCCAATTTTTTTTATTTAAAATTGGCTTTTTTTTTGCTTTTTTGCCATTTGTGAGGTGCTAAGAGATCAATATTGTCAGTATACTTATATAGTACAAATGTGAAACAAATAGTTGTTTTGCTTCAAGCAAAACGACCTGTTAAGATATTCTTTTCTTCCCATTCATCCCTTTTTAATTAAACAAGAATCTTTAAATTATCTTTAAATTACAGCAAGCTATAGGAAAAGCTCGAAGACACATCTCTTTCTTCAACACCAGCAAACATTTCTCAGAACATTATTTCTATTTCCTTAGTAGGAAACGTCTGGATATTTCGTCGCCGTAAAAATAATATCCATTATTATAATTGGGTCTCACACACGTGCTGTTTCCTTTGAAATAGTTTTATGCCCAACCGGATTCCTCATCCGAGTGCTCGTCTAATGAGGAAAATATGGGATGTTTTTAAAGTTTCCTTTTTTATTAACGTTGGAAGATGATAATTTTTAAGTAGCTTAATAAGAGTTTTTTTAAGTGTTTATCGTTTATCTGGTTTTTTCAGTATGCTATCAAAAAGTAGGTATATCTAATATTTAACATAACGTCAATATATGAGCCTCGATATAGGAAAAGGAAAGTATAGAATAGAGTATCTTGACACTAGGTTCCCGTTTACTACCTTGCTATATGAGAAAGAGCGTAAGGCTGAAAAAATCAATCTTCTTGATTATATTACATTACTTATAATATTTTTAACTTCATTATACGAAATTACATGATAAAATGTTTCGCACTCACAAACTGGTTACTATTTTGTTATCAATTATCATGAATATTTAAAGCGTAGTCAAATAATATTTATTAATTGAACTCCATTTCACAATAAAGTAAGAGATTGACTGATTATTAATAATACCTCTATGACAACATTTTTATTTTATTTTCTCTCAGTATTTTTCATCCTCCATTAAATTTAATGGAGTATATAGCTGTATAATTATACAGCATATGCAAATTTCAACATTGTCACAATCAAAGCCATTATTCTTATCTCCAAGTTCGACTTTATGCCGAAAAAGACTATTAAATTATTCCTTCATTTGATCCCCATATATGTTTATCAATTTTTTAAACTTCTTATTTCGGTTTCACCCACGTCGCAACAGAGACCGTCCGGTATTTATTTGAGCAAATAGTAATTAAAATGTTTCAAAGGAACACGCGCCGATGGTGCCACAAAAAATAAACCATGAACTGCGAAATGCTTTTAGTTCTGAGACTAATTATACCGCAGTTTTGGTGCACTGATATTGGCTGTATTATGTCTATAAAACCAAAGAATCTGGGTGAATTATTTTTAAATTACTGTACAAATTTCTTGAAATTCTTTATGTCTACATACTTTGGATCCCTTTTTAGCAAAATTATGTAGGGGGAGGAGAATGAAACTTGGTATACTTATAGTTTTTATAGCGAAGGAGTGCGCAATGATAATATATTTTTAAAATTATGCATATAAATATATTACATTAATAAAATAAATGTTACACGCACTACCATGGTTTGATATCCATGTTTATATAAAATGATATATACATTGATAGACATCGCGTTGTTAACGCGTTAACGGGAACTCTAATATATAGAAATATGTGAATCAGAAATTAATAATAGAGATATTAATTTCTTAAAGAGCTAATTAAAAAAAAATGATATGTAGTATTGAGTATTGGGATATACGCCGTCATGTTACTTACTATTCAACAAGAAATGTCGTTGCCATATATTTTAAACTTTTCGTTTTGCTTTAACGGTAGCAGGAATGTATCTTTGCTAGTAGAGCCTCTGGAGACGAAGAACATGTTCCCCTATTGCTAAGTTTTGCATGTCTATAACAAATGTCAATTCTAATTCGTACATATAGATAATATTGCAGGGTAATATATATTTTATACATATTTAAGTAGTTACTTATTATTGTTTTTTTTTAATATTTGTCAAACTTATACGACTTAAGTACAGAGTTACACCGAAGAAATTATTATTAAAACTGAATTTACTTTTAGTTCATTAATAGTATATAATAGTAATAGATAATAATGACCATAGTCAAAGGGAGGTTAGATAGTTAATTTAATAAAAAAAATTGTCAGCTTAGTATTTATGATTGAATACTAAATGAATCGCTGTTGTTAAATATGTCGATATTACAAAGGATTTTGTTATAAGAGAATAACTCTTTAAAAATGAAGAAATTACAAAAAGTTGTTGGTGTAATACTAAAACCCTAAGTCATCGAATGAGGGCTTAGAAAGATATAAAAATATGTTGTTTTACTCATTTGACAATTTGATAATATTTTAATTTCCATTAGCTTTAAGAAGATTTAAAAACCGGAAAACAAAGGTGGCAATTTAGTGGTAAATTGCTTAGGACAAGCTGTTTATATCAATATATTACGCTCATAAGGAGCTTCCTCTTCAATTTGATAAACATCAACTGAAAAAGTACAAAATAAGCCCACATGAATTAAGCGATAAAACATTACTCTAATAAAACTAATTGACTGCGTTCGCGATCCGTCGCGTGAGAGGGTAACCATGCTTTTATTCAAATTTTATAATGCAGTTCGGCGGAAAGTGGGGAACGGAAATGTTAAAAGAGAACGGAGTGTCTTAACACTAGGTTCCCTGGTTCCCTCTGCCTACACTGCTATGTGAGGGATACAGCGTGAAGCTAAAAAAAAAGTAATGTATGTATTATCTGTAGGATAAATTATACTATTTACTAGACGTCATTGTCGCTATTTAAACTTAGTTAATTAAAATGCTCTGGCACGCGAAGTATATGAGTTCAAAGTCTGCTTGAGTATTATTATGACTATATAACTAAAAATATAGTTTATACGTATTTGATGTATGTGGTTAAGTCACGCAAGATCAGAGACATTTACAATTTAAATATTTTTAGTAAAAAGTCTAATCTTTTTCAAATAACTTTCAATTAATAATCATCAAATACAGATAAAGGCGTCCCGTCTGTCCTTTTACGTAATTAAAGATTTTATTGTATTTGAAACTGGTTAGAGGAAATCGTGGCGTAGCAAGACATAACGCGATTGGTTGTGGGTTCGATTTCTACTTGGGGTAATGATGAAATTATTATCATTTCTCCACTCTGGTGAGAAAAACGCGGTTAAATTTCACTTCTTAACACCCATTGTCTCGAGCTCATGCGGAAAACGAAGGACGGAGGTTTTGACACTAGGTCTCTGTCTACTACCCTGCTATGGGATGTAAAGCGTGAAGCTGTTACTAGTTAATTAACATAATTTTTCTTTATCTTCATCTATGTAAGAGTTAGATTTCCCAAATTTTATCGTCAACCTATGTAACACAATCTGTATACGGATGACCAATTAGCACCGCGGGAAACTTCGTATCGAGTTTCGAAGTTTTTGCGACTATGCCGAAACTCTATCGAGCTAACAAACATCCGACACAATGGCTTTCCGCTGAATACTTATAGATACCTTTTTGTGCAACATTTGTACCACTCCTATATCCTGTTGCAAAAACAACTATATTGTTTTTAAAATTCTTCAAATAGCGTTTTACTATGATAAAGTTTCAAACTTTTATACCTAGTTCAATTTACAAATTAGTGCTTCAAAAAATCTAAGGTGTTGTAAAGAATATGTTCAAAATATGCTTATTTTCTTTGTTAGTAAAATTGTCGGTTTATTCGATGAATCGAATATATATAATTTTATTATTATTACTTTAGGCTTGATTATTTATCCTAATTCTTCAACTAATCTTAGACTAACGGTTCTAGAAACGGTGAAAAACATCTATATTTCAATAATGTCCCAATTTCACGAAACTCAGATAAATCGATTTAAAAAACCACTTGTAACTGTCAGCGATAGCGATAAAAGAGGACACGATCCATCATACGTACATAACTGATATCATCCACATTGTATCGAAATGCACGCTACACGTAAACTTAAATATTATATTGGATTATAAGCTTTATTTATATTATAAATTAAGGTTAGAATTGCATGAGTAAATTATGTTCTATATTTTTTATGTGTCTAGATATGAAGTTAATATTCACGTAGACAAATCGGCGGCAGTTAACAATATATTGTTTTGTGTATAAATATAAACATAATTTCATCACTAGTGCAGTAGGCAATTATCATACTTTTCGCTACCGTAGCAAGTTCAAAGCCGTAAAATCGTTTCTACAGTATAATTAAATATATTGTGACCTTCTGGAATAGATGGAAAATGGAGAAACAATGTCAAGGTCAATAATTTTTTTCTGTCTAGCTAAAAAAAATAAGAGAAATTAGTACAAAGCAATGAAATGATTTAAAAACAAGTTATTATTTTAAAAGGTTAAACTATTTTACACTGGAATAAACTGGCATTAAATTTTATTTTCGTTACTAAAAATATATATTGAGTAAACATTGTTGCCTTGAAAACGAATTATTTTTAACATCAACGTAACATTTAGATTAAAATTTTATATATTTAAATATTACTTTTGTATGCTTTAGCAGCTAGTACTCATTTTATTCATGTTATGGCTGTGATCATGATACGTATTTGTTCAGTTAAATTTCATTGTAGGTCGGCTATTATACTACCACGAAGAAGGAGACGCGACACCTTAATTACCTCTTAATTATACCAAAACATATCGCTATCATACAAATTGGCAGTGGTAAGAACTGGTCATTTAAATTACTCGAACATCTACATGATGGCGTACAAAAACTGCATAATGATCAAAAAAGCCGATGATGAGGAGCAACATTACAAAATATATTTAACTTGTTCTACTGAATACTGTTTTCTTTTCCAAATAGAGAGCAGAGGGAAGGTACGTAGAACCTAGTATTAAGACAGTTCGCTCTCCGCCAGAAATCGAGATATTGCGGATTATGAAAATAATTAAGTTATGATCATTCCCTCGGAGGAGGATAGAAACCGCAAGCATCGTGCTTAAGGTAGTAGTACCGTACTGTAGTAGCGCCTTAAGCACGATGCTAGCGGGTAATGTTTGAAACACTTTGCGTATACTTTTTTTATAAGTAATATTTATGAACCATATTTCAACATACATCTGTGTTATATTTCCCAACTCCGCCACTAAGGCTTAACTCGTATCTTCCAAGGTAACTAAGCCAAAGGAACTTATCTAACTCGTTTTACCATACAATCCGGTGACACTGTAGGCACTAGAGTCATATTATACAACTATTGCGGCGTTGAGCACCGCATTTTTATTATGGCATTAACTTATAATATAAACAGCTAACTTGGATAACATAAAATATATAAGCGCTTACATACAATAGAGTTGTCACATATATTTTAACTTAATTGATCTATGTTCACATGAAAACTGTTTTCGGAAGTACTTTGATAAAATATGTAGTCACCATGACATGTGAGCGTGGAGCGTGTGCCTTAAGTGAACTCAACCATGAAGGGACTGATAAAACGGTTAAACCCGTCTCTTTGTCACAGAACTTATATGCGTTAGTTGATGATATAATTAAAAAATGGCTAAAATATTATGTTGTAATTTCTTTTCTCTTTAAACTTTTATTTACATTAATTACTTTCGTTCGTTTCGTCGAATTATTTATTTTTTTTTACAATTGTTGAGTAAATTCTATTTATATAATAAACCATGTAAATATTTCATTATTTACTCTTTACGTATATCAAGCAAAAAGTTTTTCTGCAAACTACCTTTAAAAACAGTAAACAAACTATTGAATTTCAAAAGAAATAGGTGAATTATAAATAATGTCTTATTATTACTGCATAATATAATTATGGAGCATAAAATCAGGTTTTCTTTCGCATTCCGATACCAATAACATAGTCCAGTAATCCCTGTCTAACAGTCGGCTATCACACGAATGGCCGGTTTTATTGGCTAATTATCGCCTTTCTCAATGATCACTTTAAAATCTTTATCTCTATATTGAAATGTCGTGTGCAAATGTACGAATACTTATTGGATTTACAACTGCGTCAATTTTAATGATTTTTACGACATTTAATATTTTTACAATTACGAACTTAAAGCAAAAGCAAAAGGCAAAGCGCGGCGTTGAGTTCCGCCACTCAACACGCAATGCCTCAATCTGGCGGAAAGTGGGGAACGGATTTGTTGAAAGAGAACGGAGTGTCTTAACACTAGGTTCTCAGGTTCCCGCTGCCTACCTTGCTATATGCGGGATACAGCGTGAAGTTAAGAAAAAAAAGGAACTTAAAGAGAGATACTGCCCTATACGTATATTTATTCTTCAATAGAATTAGTTTGACTCAAAAGTGTTTTTACACCGCGCTTTATGATATTAACATTGTATATATGATACCTATTTCATAATTTTTGAAACATTCGAATTATACATGGAGATATGGCGATAAGTATATCTTTTAATATTGGAGTGCCCAAATAAAGTTAATCAACGTTAAAGGTAGCACCAGCTTGCAAAGACGTATCTGCTTTTATTACAGGTATTAATATTTGATATTTATCAAACCATGAAATATTTTCAGGAAAATAAATGTACATATTAGAATCTTAAGGTAAATTTAACTTTTGGTAAATAGATGGATATAATAACAAATTTCAAACTCCTACATAAATCTCAAAGGTTGAAATTAAGCCTACACAAAATTTTATACGAATGTTTCAATATTTATAAATTCTAATATTTACAAAAGTATGTTACCTTACCTTGATACCCACATTTAATAATCGAGCCCTACGATAGACTAATATGTGGCAACATGTCAACTTAAAATTAAATAGAATTTAATACCTTAATTTTTATTTTAAATTATTAAAATACATATTTATATTAAAATCCGATTAAGGAAAATCAAAATCTATTATTAAACTTTATATTATATCAATTTTTCTTAACATAGCGTTTGAGCAAATCATTAGTCAAAGATCCATATTAAGTGGGCAGGAATACAGGACACCTTGAACATGACTTCATTATGAATTGTCAATACTCCTATCATTAATTTTGATTGATGATTCTAATGATTTATTACAAGCATTCCAAATTCCCCATTGTATATCAAAATTAGAACATTCTAAAATTATATTTAGTGAATATACGTTTATCTTCTTTTATCCTTATAACAAATATGTACCAAACATATTTGTTTTTGTTAACATCGTAATATAATCCGTTGTCAAAACGTTGACGTCGCATCATGGTGTGTCACGCATTAATAGTTTTGTTTTAAAACATGAAGTTAATAATTTTACTTTTTTTGTGAGATTCGGAGGAATATAGGACCCATCGCCTGCACAACTGTCAAAGTCAGTCTCAACACTCCCTTAAAAACTTAAATAATAATCTCAGCGTAACAACGAGAAGAAATTTTCTACAAAGGTGAGCTAATCTATCTCCGAGTCACGACAATTCTAGAGCCGTCGCCCGATCCGTCGGGTGCAGTATTCAAGCCGTAGATGAGGGAGGGGAGCTACCGCGTCACTCGGCAACGACGCCGGTCAGCCCGGTCGCGGACGGTCTTCGGCTCAGTCTGTCGGTTGATCAGCGCATGATCGCGCGTTTTCGGCATCCAAGCTATTATCGCACTTTTGTTTAATGCGCGGTGCGAACTTTGAGTAAACATAGTGAGGATCGGATTATTTGCAGTGTATGTGACGTTTGATGACATCGGATGTGGCATTACAGTGCTTTTGTCAATATTTAACCATACGGTTCTAAAAACACGAGCCGATGGTCCTTTTGAATAGTAACATGAAAATTAATGGTAAAATTTTCTTCAATATTTGCATGATGATACCTTTAATGTTTGTTATTTTTTTACATTTGGATGACTTGACCGTCTTGGCTTGCACGACGCACGATTGAGTATAACTATAAGAAAA
This sequence comes from Philaethria dido, assembly GCA_033558755.1. Lineage (NCBI taxonomy): Eukaryota > Metazoa > Arthropoda > Insecta > Lepidoptera > Nymphalidae > Philaethria > Philaethria dido. The sequence continues at coordinate 114,134 of JAKGSA010000187.1, forward strand.
TACGCAAACTTCTGCGTTAAAATATACGAGTACATACATACTTTATAAACATTATTTAAATTGAAGCAACTTAATTCTATTCGGACCACCGAAACGGCAAAACAATAGTACACCTCACATCTCTTGTATTAGGCTGAATTTAAATATGAGTTAGCTTGAACAATTGGTGCATTTAGTTAGTCGAAATAGATATATGCATAAAGGCTGTGTGTGTGACCCTGTTGCGCCTACGGGACCAGCCGCTGTGGGTGGACGGCATAGTTTCCGAACCGCCTAGAGAACGACAGTGGGTGTTTGAATGGAGCCAGTTAATAATAATGGTGAGATTTAATCACCGCCATAAAGGTTACACAACAAAGCTACAAGCATGTCTGTAGCTCGATTTGTAGAAGAAAATCCTTTTTAATAACATTTAAGGATAGACAACTAACAAAAGCTTTTAGATAGAGAATATTGGCTTCTAGAAAAATTTAGTCACTAATATTATTAATAATACTTAATTAAGCAAATTGCTTCATATTACTATTTTGAAACATTATTTCCAGAATAATGAAATAAAACATTAATTAAAATTTGAAATAACTTAAGCAAGAACAAAATGTAAAACTGATTTAACCTTGAGTTCACTGAAAATATATTTCGCACATGTCGCTAAACAGACCTCAGATGTTGACTGACAAAAAACAGAACCCTTCATAGACACATGTGTTGTGGATCTAATTTGAGCTATCTTGGTACTAAAAGTCAAACTATAGCTCCTTTTAGAGATATATTTTAGTATATTTTTCAAACCCTTTTTCAATTAACAATTAGAAAAAAATATATGAAGAGGAGGATATTTAATTTTAGAACGAATTAGCCAAGGTAACCCTATTATTACTGGCGCATCTGGCGCAAATGATAAATGTGTTCGTCGAACAAATAACAAAAAAAATCTTTCGAAGAGAAACCTACACGGACTGATGCAGCACGTGGGTCGGCAGATGCGCCGACGCATTACAACTGCGACTTTCAACTTAAAGTACTTCCTTTATCCCACAATCTCGCCAACCTTGTAAGCAGCTGTGATTTTAACTTCATTATTAGATCATTAAGATCTTTAATATAAACTGATACAATTTATGTTGCTTGAAATCATATGAAAATTTCTTTATCTATGGCTCAAATACCTCTAAGTTTCAAGTTCAAAGCAGGTCAAGTCCGGCTCGAAGGCTCGGTCCTTCGGTTTTTCTCTGATTACGATCGAGTATTTGTCGCCATTTATGGAAACCTGCGCTGGCTTCGCCTATGTATTGACAACTGTGGTATACCTGACATCAATATCAAAGAACTCCAAAGATTCTAAGTTGTCATGATTTCTCATTCCTAACAAAATTATTTTGTATCCACAGTAAAATATTCAAAATTTAGTTTTTTTTAATATATGTACCATTAAAAATAAATGTAATTGTACTTTTGAGTACAAATGTGAAACACAATACGCTTATTTCTAAATCATATTAGTGGTAAGTGTAGCCACGTTGTATTTGCAAGCATTAACAAACTTAAACAAACCAAGGTGGTAACAGCCTGCACAATGTAAGATCGTGTTTGAATAATTGTCGAGCTGTATACTCGTGAATATTAATGCGGTTTTGAATTTAAGATAAATTTAATTTAGGTGAAGATCGTAAGACGACTAGACAATTTGATTCATAGTCAACGTGTTATTTTTTGTCTTCGACGTTTTTCGCCATATGCAGGATTGGCAAAAGAAGTTGATCTCTGATTTTCTACCATCTGATTGTTTTAAATATATGATGCGATAGCTAACGGAACACAACGCTTCTTTATCTATTTAAAACAGAGAAAAATCTACTACTACTACCAATATACCGTCCTAAGTAGGATTAATTATCACTGTCAATGGTTATATTGAAACACTTTCCAAATGGACCACGATAGCGTAATCGTAGTAATAACATATCTAAAACGTTTAGTTTTAATTACCGTTTGGATTTAACAGCGGCGATTTATTATTTAAGATAATAAAAGTAAAATAACACCACCCCAATCATGCGTAAACTGGATTCAGTTAAAAAATAACCCAATCACAAACACAGGCACGCTCCTACCACCTGCTACACAGCTGGGATTTATAACTGTCGGATATAAAATATTCCCCTGAAACTCGTCAATAACTAACCGGTGCTTCGAAAATTTTAAAGAGAACAAGAAAAACGGTTATAATTATATGTTTTTTTTTTAACTTCACGCTGTATCCCGCATATAGCAGGGTAGCCAGAGGGAACCTGAGAACCTAGTGTTAAGACACTCCATTCTCTCACAACAATTCCGTTCCCCACTTTCCGCCAAATTGAGGCATTGCGTGTTGAGTGGCGGAACTCAACGCCGCGCTTTGCCTTGTTACCAAACCTAGGAAATAAAAATACTAACATTTCCTGGAGTGGGAATCGAACCCACAACCTGTCGTATTTACAGTCGCACGCTTGTGCCTCTACGCCACGACAGGCGTCTTAATAAATTAATTTTAATTATATGTTATCAGTAAAATAAAGTATGATTTTATGTATATGTTCAACTTGATTAAATTGTATAATTATATCCTTTATTTTAACTTATTTTATATAGATATAAAAGAAGTATTAAAAAGAAGGATTAAAAATATTGCATTGTTATAAATGACAATGACACAAATCCAACAGTTGATAACCAAAATCGATATTAATTAAACTAAATTAAAAATAAATCATTAATTGGTACAAGAATGAATCCGATTAAAAAATAATTATCTTCTAAATTATTGAGTAACTCCGGAAGGAAAGGACACCTTCCTTATATTTATGCTATACTTAATTTCGTTCTACCTCCGATTTTCTATTTACTACTCTAGATTAATTGAGACTTACAAACGTAATTAAAAAAAGCTAATCCATAAAACGTCGGTTTATGGTGCGATTTTGTAATTACTTTAAAGCGTATTACGGTAATAAATTGTGATGATTGTGAGGTTAACTTATATGCCTATATATCCCCCTCTATGAAAGGTGATGTCATATATGTATATTATAATATTATTTAATTATTTATTTATATAAATTTTCATATTTTATTTTCAAGCTATTACACATTACATAATTTAGTTATATATTATTTCTTTCCACAATATCCACTCACACATTTGTAGATTTTCTTTGTTGGATATCAGAACTCAACTCCTTGCGTTGTTTAATTCAGCAAGGAAAAATAAAAAAAAATGTTTTAAAAAACATGGAATGTTTCCTTTAGGTTTACAATCAGGCAACTCCAAACTACATTACAATTACTTATAAAACAATAACTAGAATTAATGTTTGAGCAACGTAGTAACGTCTAGTGAAATCTGAATGATGTCACCTTCACATAAATACCTAGTGACCAATTTATCACGCTGATTAGATAATTAATGTATATGACTTTGTGATAATTTTTGACCATGGCGCAAACGCTAATGTTATCTAAAGAAAATATGATTACATACATTCCGTTTTTATCAAAGTGTCAAAATATTTTGGACTTTTGCTTTGCATAGTTCGATTTCATTCAATTATAATATATTATATTTTGTGCAACAATAGGTTGTATAGGTACTACCAAATCAACAAACCTTGACAACAAAGTCGCAGACGTAAATGTTTACGTTTGGACATAATTAATCCTCTGTTTAGACGTAATATCCCTCCGTCTGGAAGGAAATAGGGCTGAAAATAAATAGCTCTTACACTTGGCTTCAACGAAAATAGTCGATCGCTTTCTATTTCTTAAGACCATTACCATATCCTGCGTACAATATGTTAGTTTTGTTGAATGTGTCCGTTATATTTAAACGGAACTTATTAAACGGGGGATTATAATATACAGCTTGATGTTGAAAGCAGATTTTAAGGAGCAATTTACAAATTGATTGACTTGATCCATTGAAGCTTTCAAGAAAGCGAACTTTCTGTTATAAATAACGCTGAGCTACACAATAATTTAATTAAAATTTAAGTGTCACTGTGATTTATTTCTGATTTATTATATTCCTTTTTGGTCTTCATTTTATGGTAAGGAGAACTCGATTATGTTTTCTTTATGGTAATGTTATGTTTAAAGATTTTTCTTAAAAAATTATCATAAACACAGATTGAGATTGAGATCATGCGCTTTATGGCATGTTTTGTTTCAATCTCAGTATTCAAATCCGTCTCAACTGGGGTGTTATTATGCAATATCTGCTAATTACGCCACGGAAGGTAATTTAGTTCACGCCAAAGCGATACAATATTGCTATTATATCGCATGACTTGTGTATTGTGGCTTGACGAGGGGTGACGTTACATCGTTAATCAATCCATTCTTCCTAAATAAATTTTTGATTTTCAATTCGAATGGCCGCAGTGATTACTAAATCCAATAGTCTTGATAAATTATGATGTTAATTAATAATTTTCTCGTGATTTTGAAGTGACTTATTGATAAAGTTGTACCTTTGAACTCAGCGTGTTCCCCCAATATCCTGTGCTCCGGATATGTTTTTTTTTCACAAACATATTTCAACTTTTTGTTCCCTAACTGGTTTACTTTATTTTTGTTCACCTTTAGAAATCATAGCAGATGTTTACTTTTTCTATTTCCTCTTCTATTAAATTGTGGTCTTTAGACTCAACTATGTGACAAATATATTTAGAACCGTCTAAATTTTTACTAGCTTGATAAGAACATATAAGATGCAGGTTCATATCCTGCTACATCCAAATTTTTGTACATTTCTAAATATTTTTCTTATCCTAAGTATGTAAAAACAACTTAAAGTAATAATATATTAATAACTCATCATCATATTTATCTGATATATGTAGAATTATACGTATTTTAAAATGATCTACTCACGGAAGTGAGAAATGGTTGCCTTAACATGGAATTAAATAATAATAATAATAATAATAGCCTTTATTCTCTGACCATGATACAATATTTCTTACATAAATATATTTTTCTTTTATCAGCAGCCAGTTTGTTGATCAGGATGTCTCTTGACATAGGCCTAAACATGGAATTAACACAACTTAAAACAGAATTCAGTTTCTAAAAGTATAGCATAACTCTATTCTATTCTTCATTTGTGTAAAGTCACTCGACTTATATAAACTTTACCTGTACCGAATTTCATGCTTCTCTGCAGACATACTTTTCCTAAGAAGTGATCCAGTTTTTCCGTTACGTATTAATCTATTATATATTTTAAACATGATTTAGTCAGTCCAATAAACGGATATATCAAGTAGGTTCGTCAACAAGAACTCTCGAGATAACCTGATACATTTATTGCGATCACTGTATATTATTGATTATAACTATTTACTATGTATTTTATTCGGACCACTTTCCTTATTTGATTTTATTTACTTCTTGACACCCGCATTTATCAACGCAACATAAATTAAAGGTGTTATTTTCTTTAAGCTTTGCTGCAATAAGTTAAGACAACAATAATAAGACACTATTACATTTCTTTTAAACTTAAATTATTTAAATTATAACATTTATTAATTATATATAATGCAATCCAATAACCTTCCCTTAGATTCTGTGCTTAGATGACGACGCAGGTGTCTTTCGCTGGCGTCTCTCCAAATTACGAAGACAACAAATCTGACACTTCTGAAAGCTTGTGTTCTTTAAAACTATGCCTTCTAAGTATGCTCACTGTTAAATTGACCTTATATCTTCTATCTTATACTTTTTTCTAGAATTATAATCACATTTGTTATAATATTTTGCTGTTTTCATCATTTTAGTTGCATATTGTTATTAATTTTAAGTAACTCATCAATTTTACTTTGTAATCTGTTGCATGAAACAGGCGAAAAAAAAAACAAAAAATATATGCTTTAATTGAGTACCACTTAAAGAAAAAGAAATTACATTAAACAGTGAACAGCATGTAATCATTAATATCTGCACGGTTCGCTGTCTTTTTGTTATATTGACACAAATGCAGTCCTTTATTTGCTTCAAAAAATATAAACATGAATTACAAGCAGGTACGAGTCTGTATTGAAAAACATGGCAGTCTAAAATTTTGCTCTCCATTTCGTCGCCCTCCGGCGGCATGAGGAACTCTGAGACATGTCGAAAACATCGTGTTGCTCCATCGATCTTACACAATCATGTTTATGTCTAAAAAAATGGCATGTCCTTACATAAACATTTTGTTTTGCATGTTTAAAAAATGTCTTAATTTTGTCCATCGATAACTCTTTTGAAAATTGTGAACATGGCATTTTATGATAAATTTAATTTTTTCCTTTAATATTGGGAATTATTCAGAACATCATAAATATATAAATATTTAACAGCCTGGTTATAACTATCATCACGTCCCACACAACTCGTTTAAAGAAGTTATTCGCAAACTTTGACCCACTTCATCCCAGGCAGCATTAGTCAAGGTTCCCATTTTCATCAGCCATATCTGGCTCAACTGACACTCGGTATAATCTCGCCGCCATATAAGTCTACAATTAGCTGTCATGCCCATTTTCTTTGTGCACGCTCTGACTGTTTAATTGTATGCCTCGCTTTGTTTTTGTTTTGTTTGATAGTTGCGCTGAACATGTGCTCTTTTTGCCTCATTTGTTTGAGCTTTGACATATTAGGAATCATAAACTGCGGAGAGGAGAGCACGTTTATGTAACGTTGATATAAACTGAATGTGTAACCTACAAACCTATATTGATCGTCGACATGTTTGTCTTCTTAGTATCTTTGTACTTTTTGGAAGTGTTGGATTTTTTTTTCTTAATATTCATTTCATTATCAGCGGTCACGAAGACTAAATCTTCCGCCATTTGTCAGTTCGGTGGCTATAAATCAAGCTGGTACCGCTTAATTTAAATAAGAAAAACATTTAATAGAGTTATTGCTAGGCTGTGTTGTACATTTTAAATATTGTGTTCATAGGTGACATAATATTTAAAAAGAATTTGAATTTATTGGTGCTGTTAGGTTTAACACCGATAAAAAATATATGTACCTACATATAAATTATACAAAATGTTGCAAAAACACTTTAAATTCTTCATGCAATGATATAAAAATAAAAAAATGTATATTAATCTTGAAAAAATGTATCTAAAAGTGGGTAACTGCATAATAAGTGTGGAATAAAAATTGTAACAATAGCCGTCATTATAAATGATAGAACTAATTGAGCCATTATTTAACGAGGCGCATATTTGAATGACTCTATGAGCTTTGGTGCGTGAACATTGTGTTTCAAACGATACACATACGATAGGGCAAACAGACCGCTTCATTTATAACATCAGATAGCTAATGAATAGAATATTTACCGAAACAACTATAGTTTATACAATATATAACAACAATTGTTGAACTATTAATTGATTACACCATATTATTTTTGGTTTCTTTTTTAGTTTACATAATTTAAGAGACCATGGTTGCGCTGTGGTCTCACTGTAAACTTGGTTGGGGTCCGCTTCCCACTAGAAGGAACGACAATACATAAATTATTTTTCTTCCTCTTCTGCAGTAAAATAAAGCGCCAGTTGAAATCTATTAGTCAGCGCACAATGTTCGATTTCGAGTGATTCACTCACTAAAGTCACTAAATTATCTTTGCCTATCTAATAATTTAAGATATCTTTTAAACTTTAACAATATTAAAATGATTATCATTTGATTTAATGCTACGGGTTACGCAAAAGTAGTTGTTGTAACCGCATCTGTAGGATCAATTTATCTTACTCGTTCTAATTATTTATATGTATGAAACAATCAATTCTTAATAATTTATTATCAGTAACAGACTCAAATCTCTAGCGCTTATTTTAAATTCGTTTATACATTATTTTCTACAGCTTCACACTGTATCAAGCACATAGTAGGGTAGGCAGAGGGAACCAGAAAACTTAGTGTTAAGACACTCAGTTCACTTTTAACATTTCCGTTTCCCTCTTTCCGCTGAATTGTGACATTGCGTACTGAGACAGAACTCAACGCCGCGCTTTGCCTTGTTACCAGAGCGAGGGAATGAAAATACTAAATATTATTTAATATTTTCATTTCCTGTAGTGGGAATCGAACTAGTGACATCGTAGTGGCAATTAAAAAGAGTGGCCATGAGTTTCTTTGCCTGTATCTTCTCATGAGCTCAACCATTTGAACGGGCTTTTTTTCAAGTCAAAATTGCACATTTTTTTTGGTTATTTTGTTTTGCATTTTTTTTTATACTTTTATGACATGTCCAAGTAAATGTTAAGCATTTTTATGGAATAAAGATATTTTGACTTTGACTTGACTTTGACTTTGAACCCACAACCTGTCGCGTTTACAGTCACACGCTTGTGCCTCTGCGCCACACAGACCTCATTAAAACAATTAATAAGTAATAATCGAACTGTATATAGACATCTATTTAAAAAACCTAACAATTGAAATTGTTTACATTTCAAATGTTAAAGTTCCATACATAGCGTGCTTAAGTGATGAAAGGGTTATTTAACTTGATATTTTTGTAAATTGCTCTTAGAGCTACGGTGCATGAACAATGTGTGTTTCGAACGATTCAACAAACGTCGACTTAATTTATGTTTTGATTTTATCGACTAACAATGTGAGTAAAGTCCGCGTTGAAAGCTTTGTATTTGATTTTTACCGATTTCAAAAAAGAAAAAGGTTCTCAAATTGACTGTTTCTTTATGTTTACCGCAAACTTTTTACTGGGTAATTCTTTTATAATTTTTCTCTATATGATCGCTAGTGCTGCTCATATGGGTTCATTTAAATTTAGTTAAGATCTGACAGATCTGACAGATCAGAGTTGTTCGTAATATTTTTTTTCGTTGAAATCTTAATTATTAAATAGTGCTGTTTGTATAATATTAAACTTGTAAACGTACCTAAGATAAACGTATTCATTACGTTTTTAAACTGATTGCCTAAAAATGGTAGCTAAAAAAAAAAAACTTATATATACTAGACAAAAAATTGGCCTAAAAGTTATAAAATAATTTATTTATTTATTTATTGTACGAATATTTCTCTAACATTTCATTAAATTTATGTATAAAATTTTATATTTTTATAATAATAAGGTAGCTTTTAATACCTACCATTAACCTAACTCGTTTAACAACATCAATATCATTACTGTAATGAGATAAAATAGAGCTTGTGTGTTATAATTTAATCAAAATAGGAAACCAGGTAATTGCTATTTAATAAACAACATATAAATGAAAGCCAATCAAAAGCCCGGCCAGATATGTGATTAATTTACAAACTGTAATAAATTTTAACTATTGGAAATTTGATAGCAGAACAATAAAGCGGAGGCAACAGTTGCTAGCGCGTGGTGGCCAACCCATCAAACACCTTGGTAGCGCGGCTACAATCCAATCTGGCTTTTTGCTTAGTGTCAATGCCCGCTCAATAGCAAGCCGAGTGAATAGAATCACGCCGTATGTGACAATTGAAGCGACTAAAAAAACGTATTAATCTCATGTGTTGCACAATCCGACTGAAGCGAAAGTATTTTGCTCGATTTTTTAAATTATTGCAAATGAGATGTTGTCTTTGCTTTAGATATAATATGTAATTATCGTATTTTAAAATGTGGATATTGAAGTTGTTCGGGCGCATTTTAACTGTAAAATAATTTAACTTTCTAATTCAATAATTGTATGTCATGGGATTTTTGGAATACACTGTACAGTTGTTATCGACATCTGATTATCGGTTTGACGATAATTATGGGCATGCAACAACGCGTCGGGCATTTAAATAATCGCAAATCATCTTTGACCAACGCGAGGCGTTCTCAGAAATGCAAATCAATACTCTTAAATATTGTACAGAACGGTGTTTAATAATCGATGGTATACTATATTCTTGTTACCACCTTGATTCGCCGCGGTCCGCTAACAAGGTGTGCACGACGGGGAAATTGACACTGAGATTTACAGAGTTTGTTCGAGAAGAACACGTGGCCTCATGAAATCTTTCGATATTTAAGTTATCTTAACAGTCACACTATATATTTTAAATCCTTTAAAATAAAGTATTCCAAGAACAAGAGAATGTTTAATTAACTGTCAAAGCTCTTAGCCGTTGTCAGTGAGGAATCTCGTTAAAATTGAATGGAATTACGAAAAAATTAAACATCTGTTCTTTGGAAAGAAAATAAATGTTCTCTCGAAATGCAAACGAGTTGAGTAAAATTGGTAAAATTCTGGCAAACGCCGTTGTACTGTATGTTTTACTTTTCGCGAAAGGCAAATGAGAAATTTTGATATATAGTTCTGTATGTATATTATTTTTCTTGTGGTTTGGTAATAAACACCTCATTTAGGCCTTAACAATAAAATATCCCGGAGATTTTTTTTTGTGATACCTTTCCTATCCTAAGCTTTTTTCTCATATTGACTATTTTAAAACAGAGGTCAATGATCGGATATCCGGCCTTCTTACACATAATATTATTACTAATCATACAAACTGTTTTAGAACACCGTGACAAAATAAGCACACAACGAAAAATTTTCAACTTTTAAACGAAAATAATAAAGCGTCTTTATGAATGATTTGCTTGATGGTATCATATATTATTGATGGATGATTTACGGCTTCGTTGATGTACGCTTTTGTCGTGTGTGTGATGACCCACACCCTCCTGGCCTGAGGTGATTTAGGTTTGCCAAACGCTTTCACCTGATGAATAACCGCACCCCAATCTTTGTCTACTTTATATCGACCATACGTCTTTTACAAGCGAGTTACCAACTGTTTGCATTACCATGCAAGTCTTGGGGAGCTCGATTTTGCAAGATAAACTTATAGTACTACTACTTGATACTACAAATACAATATTTTTCTTAGGAAGAACAATAGTTAATATTTTAACTTTAAAATTTTCAGCTGTC
>JAKGSA010000187.1:128103-186879 GCA_033558755.1 Philaethria dido
TAGGAAGAACAATAGTTAATATTTTAACTTTAAAATTTTCAGCTGTCAATTATATTTTGTATATTTTACAAGCGCCGTCGCTCTGATAGTGTTTATTAATGATTTGAGAGTGATACTTTCTCCGAGGTCAGGTATTGTTTGGAGCGTGATCTCGCTAATGGAGCGGTTGTAGCTCAGCGCCATCACCGTGCAGATTTCTCTACTGATGGATGGCCCTAGCCAGTCCCCCCTGTCTCGTTAGCGTTTGTAATCGATTCTAGGTTTTTGTCGTGCTTTGATTACACTTCACGTTTAACATTATTGGCACTTGCTGTTCACGTCGCAATCTATTCATCGAGGGTCGAGATTAATGACTTTTACTATGCTATTTTTTATTCATATCTAATTAAATTACTTCAAATTATAACGTTAATTATATATAGCTTTTATCGCATTTCTAATCAAATATAAAATGATTTATTTTATACTGTTTCGCTTACATCAATTTTGTTTGACGGGTTACTATAATTTATTATACGCTTTGTCTAGTACCGTATTTTGTAATATTGAAAAATATTTGCAAATAACTATCTTTGTACCGTTCATTCTCGTTTGACCCTAGCGGGACCTAAGATATTTACGGCGTTCTCGTTATGTCAACAGAGTACTATCTGTGTAATATTGGGACATAATTGATTTAGTATTACAAAGTAAATATTAAGTAAGTTAGATATGCCATTTGTTACAATCTAAGAGTAATTCTTAATAGAATTTTAGTTAAAATTATACTTTCAATAAATTGTTTGGGTAGATTTGGATTCTAAATAAACATTTTTAATTATCAACTAATTTTCTGTAAGTGATCTCGACAATGGAAATGTATGTAGTAATTCTATTATTCATCCATATTTGGTACTTCTATGTAAAAATATTTGAAGGCAAATAAAGCAGGCGATATCATTTTAGTAATTTAAAGATATTATTTATCATTTTTAGGCATAAAGGGCAAATGTGCATAATCTTGGCCAAGTCGCATTTCAAGCCAAATGTTCATGGAAATCGCATTGTCAATGGTTAAAGTTTACTCTTGAAGTAGCTGATGTAGGCGATAAACCCACCATATACGGACCACACACGCTCGCCTCTATCACGACTTAAAGTTACGAATGCTTTATTAAAATACGAACATATTCTTGACAAATTTTATGAATTGACTTTTTTATTATTGTAAATCGTAGAACTTTACACAATAGAGATTCTCTCACAATAGAGAGAAAGAAGTAATCAAGGTTAAATTGTTTTCTTAGTATATATGAACTATATAAAAAAACATCCTAGCGTAGTGGAACAGTGTCTGGCTATACGTCACGGTTGTGGGTTCGATCTCCATTTGAGAGATTAATTAGTTTTATTTTCATCTAAGTGTCTTGATACTTAAATTGCTGACTTAAAACTGATAAATGTACAAATAACATATTATTTATTCCCTTAAATTTTTGTTTATAATTGTAATGGTTGTAAAATATAAATTCTTTTAAAATATTAGAAAACACCCTAAAGCTAAAAGTTCCACGCTTATTTTTATTCTCGAAGCAGTTTTACTGTGAAAGCAACGCAAAAGTCTAGACGGTATTCTATATAAAAAATATGTCTGACATAATTTGCAAGAACGTTATTTTCCCTTATTCATATTAGTCTGAAAACTTTCACTTTTAAAGAATTTTATAATTTCATGAAATGCAAGGTTTCACATTCACTGCAAATTGCATCCATTCTAAAATTATCTTGTGTGCATATTACTGAAAACCCCATACCGTGGAAAAACGTAATATTTATTTTAATTGAAATTTAAGATTTACCAACTTTAATGATAATGGTCCGAACTATACGTAGCTTAAACTAATCATAACATTATATGTCTCAGAGATAATAACTAAGTTTTATCGCGTGTGTAATGTAGTACAAGTTCGGTATAAATAATGATAACAAAATTGTTCTGACCATATCATTAAAATTGGTAAATCTTTAGTTTTACTCAAAAATGTTAAGATTTTCAACGATATGCTTTTTACAGTAACATATACTTTTACTTTGTACTTTTACAATTGCTTGTCTGCTCACATACACCTTGATAACTTCTTGGCTTTTTCTGTAATAATTATTATCATTATATTCAAAATTTTAATGACATACTTTTTTCCCTCGTTGACGAAACCCACACCTTTTAAATTCATAAAGAATCGCTTAAAATATTTTTGATAATTTATATTTTTTTTAAGTCTAAAAGCATTTACAGCTTTAGCTCTTCAACTTGTGGACTAAAGGCAGCTTCCTGTTACAAAATTAAACGTCTAATTCAAACACGTCCTTCAAATTTGAGTTGTTTAGTTTCTACTCGAGTGTTCTTACATCACAGTTTTAGCTACTTACGAGTACATTCGGTTTTTAAGTGCTCTTCCTATTGGACGTGTTATGACTAAGAGATGGTTAATGTTTACATATGGAATACGCGAAAGCGCTTTTTAGAGCACATTCAAACAATAAATAAATTCCTAATAACTTCCATAATTTAACAAAATGTACGCATGTGCAATATATAAGAATTTTTACATATCTATCTATCTACAGGTCTCTACCTACATTTTTTCTTAAAACTAGTTACCTTATTAGCGCCGCTTTGCTCTTTTCCTTTCCTCCCATTTACAGATATTTATCTTTATTTTTATAGTGTGTTTTTGATGTCGTAGTGGAAGTTGTTTTATTTTTTTTTTGTAATAGTTTCACGCTGTATCCCGTACATAGCAGGTTAGGCAGAGGGAACCTGATAACCTAGTGTTAAGACACTCCGTTCTATTTTCAAATTTCCGTTTCCTATTTTTGTTTTATTATAATGCAAATACTATAATCAGCGGGATATGAACCCTAAAACACGTGGTAATACACAGCTCGAGAGACTTGCGAGTCGATAAAATAAGCTATACCATGCATGCAAGCATAAATATGTAAATTACATACGGAAAAGACATAGGCACATATAAAAAGCCATCATGTCACATTGCGTATAGTTTTCTATGATTTTACGATGACATAAGTTGACACAGTTCGACTTGAATCGCGAGGGTCTTCCTGGCTCGTAAACCATTCGTAATACCATAAAGACACGCTACGCGACACGCAATGTTACAATGAACTCTAATCTGTCTATACTATTTTTGATTATAGCAATGAAAAATTGTTGCTTATTTATTAAATTCTCATTAATGTAATCAAAAAATGTGAAATATATGATATATATAGGTAATAGATAACAAGATAAGTAGAATCTAATAAAGTAGTGGTGCAGAGGCACAAACGTGCGATTGTAAACGTGGCAGGTCGTCGGTTCAATTCCCACTCCAGGAAATGTAAAGTTTAGTATTTTCATTTCCTGGGTTTAGCAACAATACAAAACGCAGCGTTGTGTTCCGCCATTCAGCGCGCAATGCCTCAATGGAAATATCAAAAGAGAATGGAATGTCTTAACACTAGGTTCCCAGGTTCCTTCTGCCTACTCTGCTATGTGTGGAAACAACAAGAACATGAAGCTAAAAAAAGCAAAGACAAAAAATAAATAAGTAATTTTATAGAAAAGAACAGAATAGAAATATTTAGACACCTATAAGCTTCATTGTATCTCCACTGTAAACAGTACCTCTAAATGTATAATTTATAGCAAACTTTAGCGGAGATATTACTTACAAAGTGTAAATGAAGCCACAGGCACCTGCTGGCTGCTGCACCGAATTTCAATAGAATTCAGTCTCGTACAATGCAAACGACAAGACTAGATTGTGAATTATTCAATATTTTATGTAATAACGATCTGAAAACTTACTTATTAGTGAATGTTAACATTCATGACATGACAATTCATGTTTTGAGTGCAAAGATGTTGGTATAATATATTTTCTATGACGAACTATAGTGTACTTATTTTTAACAGTAAGCCCTATTTACGGTTCAATCAGAAAACGGAAGAGTATGACTTAAAATAGATAAAACAATTGAAAACTATAATCTTTCATTATTTTCTTCAGATTCAAGGAAATGTATTACAAAGTCACTTTATCAGAACACTTGAATGAAATTATATAGAAACGATTCATCTATATTATATAAATATTGCACGTTGCGTTATTTTACAAGAAAGTTATGAGTATAATTTTGAAGAGTATCTTCGTAAATAAGATGACGGATGATTTCATATAAAAAAATGATTAACGCCTAATTATAATAAAAAATTATAACTAAACTATTTGTTACATTACGTATCTAATGTCGATTATCAACAGTACTATCAGTATAATTAAAAATCGTTATTACACCCAAGAAGAGTAAGCGCAGGCCGCTAGTTAAAGTTTTTCGTTATGTTAACACTCAGTTCTATTGTTTCAATTGGAACTTCTCTTGGGTACGTCCTCAACCACTATCTAGAACAGGTCAAATCCGTTTTTAACGAGTGAGCAGGAAGTCTTAATTCTGTAATTGTTTGGAAAACATCGTTCAGTCGGCAATCGGTTTATGGGTGCGGCATGTTCTCGTTTCCACAATCCAATTTGGCTAAGATATTTGACATGTGAATATCTATTCTTAAGCATTGTTAAATTCTAGAGTTTATTATACACAAACTGTCTGGACGCTTAAAGAATTCACGGAAGAGTAGTCGGTAGTTAATAGTTTTGTAACTTATTTGTATAAAATGTACTAAATATTACGCCTGTCGTGGCACACAGGCACAAGCGTGCGACTGTAAACGCGACAAGTTGTGGGTTCGATTCCCACTCCAATATTGGAGTTTTTCATTTCCTGGGTTTGGTTGAGTTCCACCACTCAGCTCGCAATGCCTCAATTCGGCGGAAAGTGTAGAAAGGAGTGTCTTAACACTAGGTTCCCTCTGTCTACCGCAGGGCAGGCACATATAAGCAGTTATATGCGGGTTACAGCGTGACGTTAAAAAAAAAACAAATTTCCAGAATAATTTTTGGTACTACCGCTAATACCTAACATAACATATTAATGTTCATTACCATTATGTTTAATAGCAGAAAATTGTGCGGCATACAGCTAAACTTAACATTACTGACGTAGAGAATTTCCGTGAATAATGCGTACTAGCAATACAGTTAAGTAATAAACTTGGACTATTTATACTTGATAGTTGACAATTAACCACTAGAATTCGTGGCTTGAGTCGTGGTTGACCCGCTATTCGAACTATACACCGTTGTAAATATGAAAATGTCGATTCAAATTCAATTAGATTTAATATTATTTATTATAGATTTTATATATTATATATTATATATTTTCATTTCTTCTCTGCTCTGGTAACAAGGCGAAGCGCGGCGTTGAGTTCCGCCACTCGGCGCGCCCCAATGCCTCAATTCGGCCGAAAGTGAGGAACGGAAATTTTAAAAGAGAACGGAGTGTCTTAACACTAGGTCTTCTAGTTTCCTCTGCTTACCCTGCTATGTGCAGGATACAGCGTGAAACTAAAAACATAGATTTTGTATTAAATTATTCATATTTTTTTAACATATTACAAATTTTTATATATTTAATAGTTTCAACATATTGCAAGTTGAGTTTTATGATAAGTCAATTGTATTGAAAGGTTTTTGAATGGAAAGAAAAAAATATATAAATTAAACAAGTCACGCTATTATAATGTTAAATTATTAACACACACGCAATTTAAACACAATGTAAGCCTAATGGGTATTCCCAATATATCTTTGTTCTTTTTAATTGAAGTTTTTCGAATTAAAATAGTAAAATAATAGACAATTTGTGTGCTAAATATGCTTAATAAAATGTTTTTCTGAATGTATTTTTGACTAAAATAATCCATGAAGCGTTTATAAGTATTATAAAGTATTTTAAATATGATTACACTTGGTCGCCAATGCAAGCCAAGACTGTCCCAAGTCAACCCGAATTAGGATTAATATGCTAAATATTAGCAATCTTTCACCAGGTTACCAATAAGGACAAAAACAAAAATGACGATTGATAGAGCAGGTCGCCCGCCGGCGCCTCGCCGTACCTCCACGTACAGAAGCTACGATGAACTCGGTATCATAGATAAAGGAAGGCCACTTAGATATCGGCATGGCGGTATCGAAGATTTATCGGGTATCGAACAAACTCGAACTCACAGATCTTATAATCCACATGATTTGGATGATATAACAGTTATAAGCTCCGAGGAGATACCCAAACCGAAACGAAAGACAATAGAAGGCCTAGCGAGTGGTTTTAGAAGAACATTTTCTGTTCGAGCCAGAAGGGAGCCGGAGGGCATTCCCATGGATACTTTTAACGTGACTTGTGAAGAAAATTTCGCAACAGTTAGAGGTGCACCATTTGGAAGACGTAGATCGCTGTCTAGAGACAGAGGATCGTCTTTGTTAGGTCGAAGTTCTTCAGAAGGAGACGTCAGGTTACCTATTCCTCGAGCTCCGCCAGCTAACCCGACACCCAGGCTCCATCGCTGCCTCCGAGCCCTTGGGGGGAGCTGGAAGAATCTTCTATTATGTGAGTCTTCGTGACTTGTAGCTTCAGCTTTACTCATTAACTAAACTCATTCCGCTCCAACGATCGTAACCATTAATAAATTATCCAATTAATGAAACTAAATAAAAGTGTGCGTATACATTACTTATTAATTGTGACCTTTCGAAATCCGGTGGCATATGGTTTTCTTTTATTTAAAAGGTAGTTAACCGTTGACCGCGGCGCCACTGGCCGAGATTATTATTACTACTGCGACGGTTACAAATGATACTGAGAAGCTTAGTTTAAATCTGTGATTAACTGCTAGAGCTTTAACAAATTAAGCGGTTCACTCCCATTGGCAGTGAAGTTAATAGTACTCTTGCATTTCAAAATTAACACTTGATAGTTTTGTATTTGCATTTAAATGAAAAAGTAAACTTTTAAATTAATTTTGTCATAAAATTAAAGTCCTTCTATTATGTTTTAATGCTAAATTCCCTTTAAAGCTTAATTGGAAAAGTATAAGATATTACCAAAGTAACAAAAATTCTATGAGAACTAAAAATATAAATTTTCATAATAAAACTTATCAAGTAACATATTTACAATATAACTGCCGCCTTAGTAAAATTTGTGCATGTAATTTACATATCGAAATCGTATGTTTTTACCTTCATTAACGCCCCCAACATTTATATTTAACATGGTTTTTATCAGAGTTATTAATGTATCGTAATCTCTTGTTTTATAGCTCAGTGTGGGATGAAAAGTTATAATAATCTGCCTGCAGTTTTCAAATACGTTACCAATGCATGTGTTAGTAAATATCTACTTATATAGCGATTTAATAACGTAACTAAGATCACTTTAGTCGTTTTATTCATTTCAGATTCTATATATTAGCTCATTTACGACTAAATATTATCCTATTAAGCATCAAATATCATTTTATGGTTTGTAATATATGGTTTAGTACATGTTGACATTATTTGATAGGTAGTTAATGTGTTTGCTAATCTACAATTATATAAAAAATACCAATAATTAAAGCAAAAAACATGAAATTAGAAACATTAAACGAATCTATGTTTGGCAAAGTGAGGGTGTCATATAACGTTTAACTTTCCTGGCGTGTTTAACCCTGTATAGCGAGTGGTCTCATTTAGGAAATTGCCTTTTTAATTTTCCGTTACACTGGGCTCCATAGCCTTCAGAACAATGGCGGGGTTGAAATGAAAGTCGTCGGCTGTTCTAGTTCCGCTGATGACGGCTAAAGCGTATATCGCACAAAGCAGTCAGTGTAGGAGAGTGATGTATTGAGAAACCATTTTTCGTATCAGTATGCTAGAAATTTTGAAAAATATATATGTTTTGGTTTTAAATTTTTGGCAAACAAGTAGTTTTATGTAAATTTTTTACTAATTTTTATTTAAAAAGAGAAAACGTAGAGATATGTAATGAAACTCCTTGAACAATATTCGGGTAGTAATTATAATTTAGAGATATTGTTGTATTATTTTTTTTTATTTAGATTAACTTTAGATTGGCTTTAGACTGTATTTTATAATTATACGAAAAAGTAAGAAATTATTTAGTCCTTTTCTATTTTATAAACTAGAATTTTATAAGAAATATCTAAAGATATAAAAATATATATCTATATTCTTTTATATTTATTATACGCGTATAAAAGATAAAGCGAACAAAAACAATGTTCATCTTACATCAAATTACGCCTAATTCAATATTCGACCCACAATGTCGCTTCTAATACGCTTTGCGTAGTGGAAGTGATACGTCTAATATCAGGGGGGACCTCGTAGCGGCTTGTCAGCGTTTATACATCTCTCCATGCTGACAGCAAGATGACAATTAATTCTTTTAGGGAGTACTCTTGAGGGAAATACTAATTATATTTATATGAAATTAATTGTTCTTATGTTTTTACTAGATAATTGCCATTTAAATGTTTTCCACAATTCTGATTAAGTTACTCAGAGAAAAGAGAAATAAGAGAAAAATTTTAAAATTTATCTTTTAAGTATTTTACTATTTCATTGTTTTTCATATTTAACTTTTATTAGCAGAACAACAAAATATTATTATGATTACCATATTTTCATTAATATATAGCTTATATTCAATGCCAACTTAAATATTTACATTCAATTCTTTAGAAATTGCGTATTCCTCGCGTAGAATAGCTTGTGCTATTTTTATAGATGGTCGTATAGTCCGTCTCACGTAGGAATGGGTTATCTAGCAGGGTCACGTACGACCCATGTCGGTCGGTATCGCCAGGTTACGGGACATGTCGTTAGCCAAACAGATAAAGTTTGATGCCTTGCTAAAATTACGTAAATGTACGTACAAAATGCGTATTTTTTAAAGAGAACGTAGCCTTTTTATTAATATTAAATGTTTTAATAAATATGAAACTCAAGAATTTATGTTGTTCAACTTGATGTGTAATGCGGCTTTAATAGTTCCTGTAGCTGTAATTATAATATGTTTAAATAAAGTAAAACATTATCTTGCCTACATAATCTCTAAATAATCATTACTAATAGGCGATATAAGGCGGCGGCGGCCGGATAGGTGGCAATAGGATTTTAGGCGTATAAGTATTTTTGTAGCTGCATGCTATTTCCTGAAGCTGGGTTTCCATTCACTCCGTTCTCTATTGTGGACCAGAGTTCGAGAAATAGCGTGTCCAATAATAGAATACAACACTGCGCTTAATGTTACTGGAGCAGTGAAATAATAATATTTTAATTAACAACGTTTCTCCAAGTGGAGATTGAACCTATAATCATTATTTCTATAGTCAAACGCTATTCTACTGAGCCACTAGGCCTCAATGGAACTTAAATTATTAAGGTCAATAACTATTTCTTATCTAAATATTTTAACTAATTTCTCAATTCTTAACCAAGAATACGAGCAGATTACTAGGTCACTCCGGACGCCTAGAGTGGCGCTGTTAGGCTTGTAATACTCAACGTAAGCACTACACTCCGTCCCATCTCGTAGAACATTTCTAACTTGATCTTGTCATTATAGTACCTTTAGAATAATTGTGCTGAAGGGTGAATTTAAAGCTTAGTTATAATTATTGTTTCAATCTGATATATACTTTGTAATTGCACATTTTATTGTAAATTAATGAAGTGAGCGGGGTTACCCAGGTATATAGAAAGAACTTAGCCTAAAAACATTCCATTTTCTGAATTTATTTAACATATTAGGTGTCGGAACTTAATAACCTACTTAGTCGTCCTAGAGCGAGAAAATGAAAAAGAGAATTGTTTTCGGACTGTAAAAGAAAAAAAAAACAGATGATACGGAAGACGTAAAAGTATTTCCCTAACAATCTGGTTTTACCAAAACCGGCTAGACAGAATAGGCGTAAATTATCAAAATATGAACATGAATAGTACTGACAAAAGGTAATCCAGTGAAGCCTGCTACCAAATTAATTCAGCATAATAACAATTAAGGTGACAGAATGAGGCTTGTCCCATCTCAGCGATCCTCGTACAGATCTTTGTACTTAATTCCATATTAAACCTCGGATGATTTTAATCTGTGAAAGATGTTTTGTTCGCTTTGTTGAGTTGTCTGAATACGTGTACTCATCCCTTAAAGTAGTAAATCTTGGAACAAAAGAACATATTAACATATGTTATAAATTAATGAATATACGTATTGTTGTATGTCTAGCTTGCGTTTTGGTATTAATTTTGCTTCTGATATCAATTAATAAGTTGGTTATTGAAATTATTTGTATTTTTAGAAATCAATATTTCCTTTTTCGATGATGTGGACAAGTAAGAATAGGTTATTTAAAGGTTTCTGCCTAACCGCAACAGTTATCTTTTAATTACAATTGCATATATGCTTATATTCAAAAACATCTCTATGGTCTAGTTAGGTTACAAAATTCTGCTTTTTATATATAAAATAGTAAATTTAATAAAAAAGAGAAAAATAAAAAAATAATACCGTGTTCGTGAGCATCACATCACATTTTTTATTACAAAAATGTATAACATAATACGGCCATTTATGAAGCAGCTCGGAAAACTTCAATTGCACGTAATTTGCTTTAACGTATGTAATAGCCGTAAATCATGAGCTCGTTACTAAGACACCTGCATTTAGCTAGTTGTTGCGGCATAAACAGTTTTATATTCACATCCTACTAATGCGGTAGTGGATAGGAAACAGCAGATCGTTATATAATTGGATATATTTGAATTTAATTTTGTTTTTTTTTTATTTTTAAGCGTCTCTGGAATTTTGGGGGATAATATCAGATTTTATTGTTTTTCATTGCATCCATTTTTATTTACCGGGATAGTTTAATTTAGGAACTAAGTACCTATGCCATACCTTGCTTTACGAAGTCGGGGAAAGGTTAATATATTCCCCTTAAATTCAATTGTGTCATGTAATTAGGTTAATATTGGTCTACGACGATGTTAGTGTTTTACAATAATTAAAGTGTGAATAATCCAATATTTTAAAATATTGGACGCAAATCAAATATATTAAAGTATGTATAATATTTAAAATTTATTACAAAACTTTTTAAAAGCTACTATTGCAATACACAAATAAAATAATTTTAATCAAAAATCCTCTCAACAGGAAGCCTAATATCAAAATAACATCAACGCAAAGTCTCATCTCATCCGTCACCAAACAATAAAACTGGTCACAAACCTCCGCAAAAACTTGACATTTTAATAAATGCCGTATATCTTTTGTCATTCTAAAAGTACCTTCCATTGTGATTTAGACATCGAAAAAAATATTCTTGTACTTTTATAAAAGCTTAGGCATTCGTTTTATTCTTCTACAAATACCTACAGACTTGGATTAAATGACTCGTATAAATACGTTGGTGATGTGGTATACCATGTATAGATATTGTGACTCAACATCTTACTCTATATTATATATATATATTAATATAACAGTACTGTAAATTGTAACGCCTGTCGTGGCGCAGAGGCACAAGCGTGCGACTGTAAACGCGACAGGTTGTGGGTTCGATTCCCACTTCAGGAAATGTAAAATTTAGTATTTTCATTTCTTGGGTTTGGTAACAAGGCAAAGCGCGGCGTTGAGTTCCGCCACTCAACCTGCAATGCCTCAATTCGGCGGAAAGTGGGGAACGGAATTGTTGAAAGAGAATGGAATGTCTTAACACTAGGTTCTCTGGTTCCCTCTGCCTACCCTGCTATATGCGGGATACAGCGTGAAGTTAACCCGTTTAACAGGGTAGTAAAGAGAACATGGTGCCAAGATATTCCATTCTGTAGTTTCACGTGCAATGGCGGAACCCAACGCCGCGCTTTGACTTACCAGAGCCAGGATATGAAAATAATTTAAATATAATTATTTCTTCAAGAAAAAATTGAACCACCAACACTACACCAACGCGTTTACAGTCAGGCACTGTCCCCCGTGCCACGATCGCCATCTTAAAACTTGTTTATATATAAACTATAATACCAACGAAAAGACATGTTATCTATAAAATATATTATGTAAAAGCTTAACTTAAGCTGTTAAGGCATTTGATCTAAAGATTATTACGGGGGTAATGATACTGGATCAATAGATCAAATTTTCTATAGCAACCCCCAGTGCTCGCTCCATTATAATCGTACACGTGTGGCGCGGATTTATCCCGCGTCGCAAGGTGTCAAAGAAATTTAAATTCTTTCTTTATGCATAATATCGATATATTTTGGTATATTATTATACTTTGGTTGTGAGATAAATAAGAAAAATATTTTAAAAAGTGTAAGAAATTTCGCTTTATATCGCCCAGCACTCTATAACTAAGTAATATATATAAGTAGATACATGGACTTAGGTTCTAGTTTTTTTTGTATTTACTGTGTAATTCTTATTATATTCGCTTTTTATCCTTTGTGTATGATTCACACAAAATTTCACAAAATAATGATCATGGGTTTTCAATTCAATACAAAAACAATGCAATAAAATTCACGCTCTCTGTAATTCGCAGCCACGTCCATATAATTTGCCAAATTGTTTTGCCTTTGAACAATTCTCAAGCCAAACCCTCATACACAAAAATAATATTAATATCGCAAATCTCCAAATCATGTTGAAAATTTGTTGAGTTTGGAAATATCTACGCTATTTCTTTTTATTAAAATTGAGTTCGGAAAGTCAAAGTATATGTATTCAAGGGCACATTTGCAGACCGGAGGGTACACACAATGGGCCAGGACACGGCAGAACAATACTCGGTATTGAAAAAGGGCACATGGTACCTTAAATAATGGCCATCAGAATTCGACCTGACTGGCTCGTGTTATTTAGGGGAACGTTTTTTTGCGCTATTTTCGTCGTACGACCTAGGTCGAGGACGAATTACTTGAGGTTGCAGAACGCCGGAGTATTTTTAATTTAAATACAACGGCATGTTCAATCTCATATGATAAAATATTTTGTTGACATTTTTGAATAAGCTAACGAAAGCGAAATTCTAATAAGTATATAATATATATCCTTGGTCATAATAATAATTCTTGTATTTTCTAATGGGTAGCAAGTAACTGCTTAGACTTAAATGATAATCACTCAATTATATTGTTCGCTATGGAATTACAATTTCTTGGCCACCTTCCCATCGTCTGCAGAATCGTATGCGGTCACGACTGACCCAAACAAGTGTCATTACATAAGTTGCTAAGCTCGTATCATTATTTCCACGCTTCGTCATTAAGCCTCTGTTTCTGCTTTCATTTAATGAGTATACATTGTTTTGTTTCAGGTAAGTTGATGGAGTTTATAATGTGTGCAGTATCACGAAATGGCTAAGTATTTATTGTTATATTTTTAACGAAATTTCAGACGTTTTTACTTTAACTACTTATGATTTACTTTCAGCGTGAAGACTCATTATTTTAATCGTTTTAATTTGCAATTTTGTTAAAGTTAAAATATCTTTTAAAATAATATTTCGTTTTTATCTTGATTTGATAACGTTATTTGAAAGCGTCTCCCTTTTGTAACTCCACGCTGTAACTGTTAGGGAGTAAACACATATGACCTTTTCGATTGTTCAATTAATCTAACATGAAAATGGAAGCTTTTTCACTTTGCTCTTTTATTATAAAACTTCAATGAGCTTCATTTAATTCATTTAACTTTTTCAAGCTTATTTAAGCATATTTTTCTATTTATTTATTACATACATACATAGGTTCACGCTGTATCCTGCATATAGCAGGGAACCTAGTGTTAAGACACTCCGTTCCCCACTTTCCACCGAATTGAGGCATTGCGTGCTGAGTGGCTCAACTCAACGCCGCGCTTTGCCTTGTTACCAAACCCAGGAAATGAAAAATTCCATTTCCTGGAGTGGGAATCGAACAACACCACAACCCGTCACGTTTACAGTCGCACGCTTGTGCCTCTGCGCTACGACAGGTGTTATTTATTTATTATTATTAATATTTTATTGTTTTCTATTTCATTTCTTTATTATAAATACTAAAATTGTCTAGTAATAACACAAATAAATATACATATTCTATCTTTTTTCATAATTGAAAATAAATTCTTAAACATTTGCTATATATACCTTAAGAAAAGTTCTTATCCGTACTCTCAGATCTCGATAATTGTCAACCCTTTTATGTTAATAAGTCGCCTTAATTTAATCTGCAGCTACTGGTTTCCGCGCAACGAGTTTTAAAGTTCATATAGTATTCATATTGAATCAGATAACGTATCGATAATGAGCCTAACATATTATTATAAATATAATTTATATTTAAGAGTACTTTACACTTCATTATAAATATGAAAATATTAAATATTTAGTTTCGAGTAAATAACCCAGATTTTACGATACATACGCTTCTAGTAATAATTGTTTCTTGACAAATCTTTATTGATGTAAAGTCCAACTACCGTTAATTTTTAAAAAATCAAGCCGTACTCTAACCAGTGAAAAATACCGTTTAACTCGTCTGTCATGGTTTATAGCATGTCACATGAAACTTACAAGTTTAGATAATTATATACCTCATAGTAAAATTGAGGCCATCGTGGCATAGGTACAGCACAGGGAGCAGTGACTCAAGTAATAATGGGTTCAATTCCAACTCTAAGGGCACGATTTATGCTTAAATGTTTTTAATTTCCTCGGTCTGAAGGACAAAGAGAGTTATTGATTTCGGCCACTTAACACGTCTACAACGTTATGAATTCGGATAGAAAGAGGAGTACGAAGTGTCTTGTCACTTTATTTTTATGTTCTTTCTGTCTCTACGAAGCGTGAAGCTGTAAAAAAATTATAACATATATTGTGTCTGTCAGAAAAACTTTCATAGGAAAGTAACCTGAAGATAACGTATTAGATAAAGCACCGCCATCTCTCCAAGTGTTTGCTTGACGAGATTAGATACGTCACTCTTAAATAGCTTACATATATATGTAGCTGTGCCTGAGAGTAACGACCTGTCTTGAATGCTTCCGAAGGATAAAGGTGATTCTTGACCGTCACTGATAACATTTTTATGTTTGTTTTAAGTCGAGAAAACAAGGAACATTTTGAAAATTTTAAAAAAAATATTAATATTATTTAAGTGTTAGCATTTTAGCAAAATAATATATTCCTTATTGCACTTTGTAAGAACAACTAATATAGTATAAACAATATTGTTGGCAAAGGTGAACTTGTTTCTAATAGAAATTTCTTCCAGTCACCCTATGGGTATGAGAGCAAGAGTAAAACATTTGCAGGTATAAAAGTGCAAAAATCTTTATTTAAAGAAAAATATGCTATACCTCATTGCAATCCGATGGTAGTGTGAGTGATATTTGTTTTATAATTCATTTCTTTCCTGTATTTCTAACGCATTATTTATTATAAACAGTAATGGCTTCCTACACTTCCTTTTATAAACTTTAAAAATGCTAAATTTCATACTCCCCCATCCACGTAATTTTTTTAAGCAGGGATAGAAAGTCCTTTATTGATATTTTTTTATTTACGTTTGAGAAAACTTTATTACAAATAATATTCATGTAGAATTTGTAATAATTTCCTGTTGTACACACAGTTTATTTAGTTGCTTACAGAATAACACTATTATTTTCGTGATACGCCCAAGGCAAATAGATATTGTTAAGAAATGTAGCTATTACATGAAATCTATAAGATGTAGGTTAAGAATTTATACAGCTAGAGTTAAATATAGGAAGGAGCTTATTCACTCAACACTTATAAAAATTAACGAAAATAATTCTTTTTTTTAGATGATAATATAAAATGACAGTTATGTGAATGAAAAAGTAAATAAACACGATGATAAATTTGGCAAAATTTAGATACAGATCAAAAGTTAGATACGTATTTGCCTATACAAAAATTTATATATGAAACAAAAAATATATGATTTTAATAAAATATAATTATTTGTAGCAAATAGTAATTGGAAAAGCCTGGTAATCCTGGCAAAGTACATGTACCTACCATTCCCTAAAGCCCACAATGAGTAAGAGCCCTTGTTTGCGAAATACAAATGCTTAATTCTCACTAATCCCGGTCAATCCCTTATAAAAAGAAATACTATATACAATAAATAGCAATGTATCAAAAGATATTACGGGGCTCTGACTAAACAATGGATTTTGTATGGGGAAATAAATCCACTAATTTCTATTAAAGGTATGTTGTTAAAATGATAATAATAATTTCGAAAGAAAATGACTTGAAATGTTTTTTAAGATTTCCACAAGATTTTAGAAAAGTAAAATAACATTACTAAGTTTAACTCTACTGCGAGGCATCTGGATTTCTTATAATTAATCATTTGAAGAACATACATACATACATACATACATAGTACTTCACGGTGTATCCTACGTATAGCAGGGTAGGCAGAGGGAACCTAGTGTTAAGACACTCCGTTTCCCACTTTCCGCCGAATTAAGGCATTGCGTGCTGAATGGCGGAACTCAACGCCGCGCTTTGCCTTGTTGCCAAACCCAGGAAATGAAAAATTCCATTTACTGGAGTGGGAATCAAACCCACAACCTATCGCGTTTACAGTAGCACGCTTGTGCCTCTGCGCCACGACAGGCATTAAAGAGGCGTTTGAAGACAATATGAATAATATATATTTCTTAAATGTTAAACCAACATAAAATAAATACACATTATTTTTAATGCTATCAGCAAAAAATGTTAGAAATCTGAAATAATGCCGGCAGCTAATACAATCTAATTTATAAAAGGTAATTATATTTTGTGTTCGTATCATACTATAAGTAAAAGATCGTAAAAATAACAGCATGGCATAGCTCCAGGGGCATTTAATATTATGAACTATTATAAATAATTTTAAGAAGCTTACATATCACTGGATGTATTTTTATTAGAAGTTATAAACTTCAGCCACATTTAATAGTTATCGGCTCTAAAAGTAATAAAGTATAGTTGACTTTAAACTTATTTGAGGAACTGAACTTTGTTAAATAGAAAAAAGAATATAAATAAAGTATTTTTATTCTGTACAAAAAAAAACTTTATTTTATAAAAAAAATATTTTAAAATATCTCTTTTTTTGCTTCACGTATATAATGTATGCAGGGTAGGTTGAGGGAACCTGAGAACCTAGTGTTAAGACACTCTGTTGCCTACTTTCCGCCGAATTGAGGCATTACGTACTGAGTTATTAGTAAGAACTCAACGGCGCGCTCTGCCTTGATACCAAATCCAGGAAATGAAAATACTAAACTTTTACATTTGCTAGAGTGGGAATCGAACCCACAACCTGTCGCGTTTACAGTCGCCTTTGCGCCACGACAGGCGTTTTTAAAATATCTAATTCGATATTGTTATAAAGGCTGTGATAACTAAATTGACATAAAATTTATTTGTTAAGGTACTTAAAATATATATCTTAACATAATATTTTTCATTTTAATAATTATTTTTAAACCTTGGTTTTTGTAAGGTTTATTTCAAATGTAATAAATCACTTAACTTTTATTTCTATAAGCTTCTGGTATCAAAACATAAATCTTCTGGCTGAGTGTTCTTGCACCTAACCGCTTTATTATCATTTTAAAGTATTCCTATTTTATGGCACATAAATTTTCCATATCTGTAGAGATTCTGCTACTCATGATTAAAATATAAAATTATCCAAATTGAAATATTCGACAGACGTTGTCTTCCATAATAGTCTTTATACATTAATAATCTTAAAATAGTAATAAAATAGATTTAGAAATATTTATTATTTAGATAGACTTAAATATAATAAAGAAAATAATGTAATTGACACACATTTTGACTCCACCAAGGTCACTTATTGAGTAGGTACTTGAACATAATTGTTGTTGGCTTAAAACTCATTTGAGTATATGTTTTATACTTACTTATATAGAAACACTTTGAATCAGTAAAAGTTTAAAAGAAAAAAAGGAAAAACATACATGTGAACATTACGCATATTTTATATGGAAACGCTATTATTCTTAAACGTCTAATATAGCAATATAATATAGTTGATAGTAAAACTCATAATCAAATGTCGTAAAACTTCAAAAATAATAACAATAAACATCTTGAACAATTTCATTATTTTATTTTATTTTACTTTTATATATGAGTCTTCTACTGAATAAGTTCCAAGAAACTATTTTTTTAATTTTCTTACTAAGTCTTTTAGAAAATAATAAATAACTATTTCATATAAATAATACAAACATTATAATAACAGTGCGCTTATACAAATAAACAAATTGTAGTGACTTCGTGCCATAAAATAAAACATGTATTGGACTATTCCAACAAACACAATTTGCTTTTCACATACGCATTACACTAGAATCAAATAGGCAAATATTGATAAAAGGCAAAGCTCATCGACTTGGCAGATGTCGTATAACGCACCCTCCTATAATTTAATGTAGGGGGAATCACAATAGCTATCGATTCTTTTGTGCCCCTGGGAAATCGCCTCTTCATCACGCTTCTTACACGATTACCGCAAAACAAGAGTTCAATGTGAAGAACTTTCAAGGTGAACTTCAATGGACCAATCAATATTTACAAACGTCTACAATGAACGCAACGTGAATAATTAATAGTAAGGCTTAGATCGTTAATTTAGTATGTGTACGTATTACGTACGTTATATTACAATTAGTTTCATCAAATTTGGTATGGTTAGCTTGGTTTGTGATTTGTGGTTTGAGTATTGTATAGAAAAAATAATATATTTATTATAAATAAATTAAAGAAGTACCATTTCTGCTAAAAGAACAAAGTAACTTAAAGTAGTCTATACCGGTGCTTGTGCTACGACGTCTTTAATAGAAAAATGAAAGTATTTATTATACTTAGCTTACAACTTAAAATATATTTATATTCAATTTAATATTTTATCGTATAGATATACGATAAATATATTATTTATATATGCACATTATAATGTAATAAGTAATGGTTCAAGTCTCGTCAATTTCGGTACAAGATGAATGGTGTCAGCTGGCATCATCACGTTTCCGCCTGCAACCGCATTGTTTCGTACCATCATACTAACTCAAGTAACCTAACTCTGATTTCAGAATTGACGTTCATAATTAATGGTTTTAGGGAAGCTCCTAATGTTCCCGAATTGTTGATGAAAATCTATTTTCCCGACGAAATGAACATCTTGCTTCTAATTAAATCAGAACCTCGTCTCAGGCTATTTTATTTCGACTTAGTGATGATTTCTATTCATTAATTATTCTAGCTTATGTTTAATATTTGTATTACTTAATGTCTATTTGTTAACGTAAAGTAAGTTTTTGTAATTTTTTTGCTCCTGCGATTTAAATTTTAAATAAAGTGTTTATACTTTAATTTCCGCTTTTGCAGAATAAATACATAAAATTTAGGTAACTCCATAGAGATTTATCAAAATGAAGCATCTCTATCTTAATTTTTCATTCAGTTCAGTCGGGGCCTGAAATCCCCCGAGTTTACTTTTACTTAACGAAACCTTATTCAAAATAAACAGCTTGGTGTAAACGGGAGACGTGCCCAAAATATGAACGCCTCAATGACTTTGTATTATTTCCACTGACAATAACAAAACGCGGTCGAGAGCTTTTAATTTCGTTTTATTATAAAATGCAGATAGGTTCAGTGTAATATTTAAGCTGTCTTGTGTTACGGACAGCGGTTTAATTAAAAGTTTTACACTAAGAAATTTCCAGTATAAACACGAATAAGAATTTCACGAGCAGATATTAACCTTGAATGTTAAATAAAAACTTTTCTCAGCCAAGCAATCCAAGCAACGTCTCAAACTTTAACTATATTCATTACGACTGGAATCAAATATGAATGAATAGATCGCAAGCTTTAACAAACTGAAGCATAAAGGTTATCAACTTTTTTCTTTATTTCCTGGAGCCAGTATATTGAATTTCACTCCCACACAAACTTAACTGAAAGGAATATTTTATCCAGTGTAGAAAGAATTGTGATACCAAGAATTTTACTTCGTTATATATGCAAAACGGTTTTCTTTAAGATCCTTTGTAATAGGGCCTTAAACGAGCGCACTAAAAATATTTGTTATTCTAATGGCCACGTGTGGGTTTTTTGAAGAGATTTGTATAGATTTTATAAAGAACGTTTCATTTTTCTAAATAATATTATTATAATTTTGTCATAATTTGTATTTTTATATACCTTACGAATACCATAAACAAAGGCGGAAGTAACATTTAAATTAGTACAGCCGAATATTTATATCCATATATTAAACACAATATTTGAGAGTAATATATTAAACCCCTAACTTAATAACTTTAAACATTATCACTTGTACATAAATCTTTGTACTTTGTAAATATAAATCAAAATTTGGAGTTAATAATGATATTATATGGCGCAGGCGTAACAGGTTACCAGCCAACATTTGTTTTAGTCAAAATGAGGTAGTGGATTAGTGACACTCGTATTGCGTGCCTTATTTATGGGAGAACATTATCATACTTCAAAAATTGTACGTTGTTTTGCCCTGTTCTAAGTTACTTCAGACGCCTACGGACATGTTTGCGTAAACTACGAAAGTAAAAATATTTGCACTTATTTGACTTTTTATATAAAAACTATACTTATGAGATATGTCTGATTATTTCTTGTAAAATACATATAATAAATATCTTCTCTTTATTTTGCCGCAGTCGGCCATAAATTTGTAAACTATATATAATTTTTTTTCTCTTAGTATATTTCACGTATATACCTTAAATCTTAAGATAACGGGATTTCTTAACAGTAGGTTTCCTCTTCTTGGAAGGTATTTGCAGGATACAGTGTAAAAGTGATACATCATTACTTTTTCTACTATCCAAAGTTTAAACTAAAACCGTCCTCTCCCTTAAAAATACCTACAACTAATGTTAAATTGAATGCCCATTTTAAGATGAATTGATTCAGATTATCAATTAAGCTGGAATCCAGAACAAGGAAGACTCAAAGCGGATGCAAATTCGTGACTTAATCGATTAATTTGTCTCACATTATCCGTTAATTGTCGGAACAAATTGTAGGATTGAATTATAATTGGCGAAATTGGAATGCGTACGAAATCATCTGATCGGCCACACGAGGTCAAGGACTGCCATTGAACTGGATCAATACGACCTTGGTAGAGCTATTGTCATTTTGTAATAGGTGTATGCGCTAAAGCTTTTAATAACGCTAACGAAGATTAGATAAAAAATGTATACATATATAGTTTTAATACTACACTGTCTGCACTACATCCGCATATGTTAAATATTTTTTTGTCTTAATTGCAATTTAATGATTAGTAAATGGCTTGAAATAATTATTTATATATTTCTTTAAACATTTACAAAAAATGTGGTGCTGTTGGAAAAGTATAGTATTGAAACACGACACACTTATTTTAACATACTTATGCACCTTAAGATATTTAAAATTATCGGTCAGCAGAAAACTAGAGTGACTTGTATTCGCGTTCTCTCTGACTACGCCCCATATGCGGAGATGCAATGATGTACCAAGCTTTTTGAATTAGATTATTTTTTAATTTTATAGAAATATTTTTAACGCCTGTCGTGGCGCAGAGGCACAAGCGTGCGACTGTAAACGCGACAGGTTGTGGGTTCGATTCCCACTCCAGGAAATGTAAAATTTAGTATTTTCATTTCTTGGGCTTAGTAAAAAAGGCACTCAACACGCAATGCCTCAATTCGGCGGAAAGTGGGGAACGGAATTGTTGAAAGAGAATGGAGTGCCTTAGCACTAGATTCTTTGGTTCCCTCTGTCTACCCTGCTATATGCGGGATACAGCGTGAAGTTAAAAAAAAAAACAAAAAGAAATATTTTTGTTATTAAAGAAATAATGTTCAGTTCAGTTTTAAGCTTATTCGCTTCGAATATCTCGAGCATGTCAGTTGGACACAAATCGTTTCGCCAATGTCGCAAAACAAAAAATGCAGCAATCGTACCGACATGATGCTTGCTTGAGATTTTAATAAAAATCTTAGTTGTCTTTTGTTTTAATTATGTATGGATTGTTTTTGTCATTTTTATATGAATTTTTAATTTAAGTAAAGTCAATTTTAATTACAATATAAATTGAATTTGCAAATAGGCCGCTAATATATGATTTGTTTGTTCATCTAAACAAAGCATGTTTCTCTGAAAACTTTAGCAGTAAAAATAAAACAAACATTTTATAGTTTTATAGTATGTCTTTATTTTCTTAAAGTTGATGAGGTAGACCTTGATGGCAAACAAGAGCAGGTTACCATAATAGTAAAGGGCTATGATAATGACTTCCTAGAGACGGCGTCTGACGAGTCATTCTATCGATGTGGAAACTCATGCACTTAATAACATTTTTAAATAATGATAGTCGATACCAAATTGTTAAATTTTTACTGCTAATAAAGTTATATTGACAAAGAGCAACCTTTATTCTCGATAAAATCATATCCTTTATTTTTCTTTAAAATACTATATATATTTATGAGTACGAGTATATTATAAAAGCTTAGATATATTTTTGTCATAATGTAAATTTGTTTTAACATTGCTAATGAGCAGCAAATACTTTTATTGTGACTAAATTAATATATGTAATCTTAATAAAAAACTAATAACAAATAATAATTCTTTTTCAGCTTCACGCTTCTTCCTGTAAAACAGTTCGAGCATTGCGTTTCTATTCTCAGAATTTAATGCCGCGCTTTATCTATCCAGAGCGGTTAAATGAAAATCATTTAAATATGTTCATTTCCCTAAATAAAGATTGAACTGACAACCATCGTGACTACAGGCAGCCATTGTCTTATTGCACCACGTGAACCTCTATAAATTTTGTTTAATACATGAATGATATAACTTCACTATATAAAGCAATTTTTTGAAATTTTAATATCTTCTTTTAGATATAAATGAGCAAAATCAAACAATACATAAATAGTAAATAAAAAATTGATTGATTACAGCTATTTGTTTGAACAAGTTGTTCAGAAAGTAACACGTAATGTTTTTATGTAAATGTATTTTTTGCGAAATTTCGAACCCACGACTCTCGACTAAATAGCCAGTACCATTCAGTTTCGCTGCCAATATACCACAATGGTCATGAACGTCAGACACTAATTAAAGTAAATGGAGTTTAGACATCGATTTATTTATCGATTGTCATGGTAATTGCAATTTACTTTACTATATAGTATGTAGTCGTTAATTTAACATAACATTTTCAGGCACTCGATTTAAGCTCTTTATAATATTAAATGATGAATATGTTGAATTTACGCAATTGTTTAATTAACACGAATTTACATTTTTTTTTATATATATTTTTTGACTCGTTGATATTTGACACTCGATGTAACGAAAAAGCGATAGTAAAAATACAAATACATACATACATGTAGGAAAGAATAAGATAGTATAAGATATATATAGTATTTATTGTATAGTAGTTATTTTTATGTTATTCATACCAAAAAAATAACATAAAATACAAAATAAATTATTTTATTATGACTTTCTAAGTCATAATAAAAT
The DNA here is from genome assembly GCA_033558755.1 of Philaethria dido. NCBI lineage: Eukaryota > Metazoa > Arthropoda > Insecta > Lepidoptera > Nymphalidae > Philaethria > Philaethria dido. Next base: position 151,745 of record JAKGSA010000187.1, read on the forward strand.
AAGAAATAGGAAGCCAGTTCTAAATTTTTGTAATTTCGCTTCTATCTAGTGTTAAATATATACACACATTTTTTATCCAAGTTTTAATTACAAAATACAAATTCAAAGTAAACCAAGCTACTTATCCCTGTCAGTTAACCTTCCCATATATGTAAAATTAACGAGCATGTAACTATTCCTAGACTTTAACTCCCAGTTAAAATTCCTAACCAAATAACAAACGTATTGCTATTTAAAAGCTTACGATTACCATCGGATCCATCTAGTATCTATCAAGGTCGGCCCAGTAATATATTATCATGTAACGGTGCAGATGTTCGCGATAAATACCCATGCCTAATGAGCCTGTTGGGTGTAATTAAAAATGTTAATTTGGTGTTAGACCATATTTGTACCATAAACGACACCGACTCATAGTAAATCTAAGATGGTAGTAAATTGTAGTACGCTTTCTATTATATATTATACCTACCTAATTTTTAATTTAAATATACATGAGGTGTTAATGTGACAATATATCTATAATTTTAATTGGCATGGAAACGAGTTTCTTACATAAAATTTAAAAACAATAAATATGTAATAGTTTATAAGGGTTTTCTATAAGGAAATTATTTAAAGAAAGAAACGCTAATACTGTGTCCTTCTTCCCTCGATTTGTATCATAAATTTGATATTTACATACAGACATAGCTTCACGCTGTATCCCGCATATAGCAGGGTAGGCAGAGGGAACCTAGTGTTAAAACACTCCGTTCCCCACTTTCCGCCGAATTTAGGCATTGCGTGCTGAGTGGCAGAACTCAACGCCGCGCCTTGCCTTGTTACCAAACCCAGGAAATGAAAAATTCCATTTCCTGGAGTGGGAATCGAACCTACAACTTGTCGCGTTTACAGTCGCACGCTTGTGCCTCTGTGCCACCATAGGCGTTTAAACAGGTAAATAATTAAAAAACAAACGGTTATACTGTGTTATTTTTCCCTCGAATTATATCATATTTTTTTATTTACGAATAGAAAATAATATTTGAAATGGTTTTATCAAAACCACCGATAAAATAAGCCATATAGGAAGAACAGAAATACAGGAATAGTGTTAAAATACATACAGCTTTCACCTTGGTGCCTTTGTTTATGCATTGAATTGAGTTCGACAGTCTAAATAGATAGCATCACGTGAACACGGCAGTCATAAATATAACATGGAGGACAGTACAATGCGTGAATTTACTGCGTTTTTATTTTACGAGTATCACTAAAACATTTTCGACCCTACAATAAAATAGTCTGGCATTTTTACACCACCTGGACGGAAAACGCATGTTTTTAAAATAAATTTAGCAAACACAAGTGGGTTGTTTGAAACCTTTTCACTTGTGACGCAAAGTACTTAATAAAATTATGAAATACGTAATGCACAGTTATATAGAGAATTCTCCGGCTGAAGGGGAAATGTTATTTTCTTTTGTTTATGTTTCCACTTGGTATCTCTCTAACCCGTCTCATCTCGATCTAGTTATGTAGATAGTGCAACGTTTAAGCAACAATGTACTTGTAGTAGCTATACTAAACGATAGTTACGTAAGTGTAATGCTCGACAGTTATTAAAAAACGCACTTTTTATGTATTTTATGCCACTCAGCACGCAATGCCTCAATTCGGCGGAAATTGGGGAACGGAGTGTCTTAACACTAGGTTCCATCTGCCTATCTGCCCTATGCGGGATACAGCGTAAAGCTATAAATGTATTTTTTCTATAGATGACATTTGTCTATTTCTTTATAATGGAAGAGATCTTTCAACCTGTTTAGCTTATTGCCTTATAGGTAGTTATAAACTTCGATTAAATTTATCGGTTCAAACTACTTAAAAAACTATTCTTTTATGCATTTAGTGAACTAGCAATATTTGTTTCAGTTGGTTAAGATTTACACTGTATTTGTATGTAAACATAACTTTAAAAGCGGACTATAATGTAAACTACTAAACAATCTAAACTGCGTCATGACTCTTGCGATCTCAATTTCTTGTCAGATCGAATGCACAAAGCAATACATTTAGTTTACTCAATTCCAAAATTGAATACAGGTTAGGAGACGACGAAATATTATATACAATTTGAAATTTCATTTCCATAATGTTTCAAGAATATCTTATTGTAATTCTGATATTATCATAGAGATTATTATTATTTTATGTGAATGGTCGACTAAATGTGTATTGAGAAATTGAAATAATAAATTTAAATTATTAAAATACAATGTAATTAATAAAATTTATATTAAAACTTTTAATATAATTATTTATATTTATTTAAAAATTACATACATACATACATAGCTTCACGCTGTATCCCGCATATAGCAGAGGTAAGGTAGGCAGAGGACACCTAGTATTAAGACACTCCGTTCCCCACTTTCCGCCGAATTGAGGCATTGCGTTTTGAGTGGCGGAACTCAACGCCGCGCTTTGCCTTGTTGCCAAACCCAGGAAATGAAAAGATCCATAGAAATTTGAAATAAATTATAATTAAGAAGCCAGTCGTTTTTCTTAATTAAAATTCTTCGTTTTTCAAAAATATGGGACCATAAAAAGTATTGCCATCAATTTTTTTTATTTCCATTTGTTCATTAAATTTTCTTCAATTAGTAAGACAAATGAAAATAAGCTGAAATAAATAAATAATCTACTTTATAAAGATTAGTATAAGGTGACTGTTCGATTAAACGTATTTATATATGTAAATTCTTAAATAATGATACTTTCTATGTAAATTAGTCTTTTAATGAAGTAAGAACCAAGCTATAAATACAGCAAGTTTTACTGGTTGTGTCGTACTTGTCTTACAATGACAATAGTTCAAGATTGATGTCCTCTGTCGAAGTTGGTGGCGTAGGTAGTGCATTCCGATCTGTGTGGGCCAAATAACATCTGTGTAAATTCTTCGTGTCGAAACATATTTTATTGGCCCTGGACGATACTTCCTTAAGCCGATTTCGAAAGTGTTTTATGATTATAACATTTCAGATAAGTAATACAACTCTCGTTTTTGCGCAGTGTTCTTCGACTTTTATTGTTTTGAGCATGATTTGTTGACTTAAAGTATACCAACCTCTAAATAAGTATGCAAATGATAGATTTTAAAGATTCATGAACGTTTCGGAATAAGCAAGGCACAAAAATAAAAGTGCAGCCGAAGCTTTGTTCGGGACACAATGATCGTGGATACCGCCGACGCCGTGATGTCGGCTGATAGCCCGTTCGAGCCCTGGTTACGCAAATATTCCCACCTAATTACCAGTTTAGCTCGCACGGATTTAAAACTACGTAAAAACAGATAAGATTTTGTATACAAATTTACTGAGATCTCGACTTGTAATAAAAAAAGTAGATAAAATGTCTCAATATTTTTCTTACAATTAACACACCTAAAAAAGTTAACTGACTTACTCAGTAAAATAATATCTGAAAGTTAAGAAGTTACAACATGAACCATGGCTATCGAATAAATTTTGCTCGCAAATTGGAAGACCTTAAGTGCTTACCGCTCAACTCGGCACGCACCGTCAATGAAGCCGCATTGCGAACAATCACGATACCAGATTTAGGTTTACCTTCGACTTTCAAGAACGCTATAGACTACAAAGGAACAGAGTAGGCGCAAATTCATTTTCGTAATTGGATAACAAATTACCTATGTTACCTTTTTAGGAGATTAGCCAGTGTAATTTATAACAAAAGCTTATCTTGAGCTGGATGATTAAACGGGAAGACTTACGTAGCTTATTATGGATTCTATTAATGTAAAGCTATTTTTGATAATTTTGCTATATATTTTTACTTTATTCTTTATGCCTTATAAGGAAAGCCAAGAAAACACAGTGAAAATCTTATCATACCGTTCTCCAGGTAGTTACGACATTTAGACACAGGTGCAGTGTAATCCCGTATTTCTTATGTACTTATATTCATGTAGCTAACTTTTTACTGCTAAAGAATGTTACTTATCGAAACAACCACATTTCTGTTGGTCTTTTCAAAATACAAAAAATACCATGTTGTTTATAAATACGTATAATTTCTTTAACGACAGGAATACTCTTTGACGGACTGTGGCATTAAATTCCATCCATTAAGCAGTTCCTTATAGGTGAAGAAGAAAAGATAAAAAATACATGTTTGGTAAAATTGTACATATTTGCTGTATAATATCTGAGAGAGTAAATAAAAACAGAGTAATTTGAAATTATAATAATTAATAATGTTTTTTTGCAGGTAAGTCTCAATGCTCCGAATTTTGACCGCAGTTTTTGTAAGTGATGATCAGATTAATGCTTTGCGAAATGTTTTTATGTCCAACGACAAGATCCGGTTACAATGTTTTTTTTATTTAGTTTCGAAACAAACAGTAATTACATTACAGTTAAGTCTATGATCTATGTGATAGGTTACCAGCGGATAATTTAAGGTTGTCATTTCAAAGTCCCTAAAGAGAAAAATTATAAGAAAAGTTTTATTTTGCTGTTATGTCGACTATCTTTTATAAAACATAGAGTACCAATGTAATTGAAATTGTATTTATTAATGGCTTTTTAATCTTTTTTGAGTAAGGTATAATAATTATAACTTTTCATATCAGTGCATGCATGTAAATAAAATTAAAAATAATATTCTAATGTTCACTTAAAATTTCCTCCAGGTAAAATATTAATTAAAGATTCTATCCTAGTTGAATTGTCTAGTATTAAAAATAAATTATATGTATCCATTGTATAAATGTAAAACTGAATAAAACAAAACGAATATTTAAATGATTTATTCGGATAGCTGTTCCCTAGTGACTTGAGCTCATTCATCTCGCGCTCACGTCATACCTAATTGCAGTAGATTGTTCTAACATATTATCGCTGACCGGTGTTGCTCCGTGACGCCATGCCATCTGTTACAATCACCAATTTAGCTTGACCTACCTCCCAACCTCCCTGATTTCACATAAATCAATGCATAACCACGAGTGTGGAGCTCCTAATAAATGGTTAGACTTGACAATGAATAAATTATCCACTTAGCATTTCCGTTCATCTTCACAGTTTGGTTTGATGAAATAGTAATTTCTAATTTATAAACGTTTAATTATATTAATCATTTTTTTCAATAACTATATCATATTTGCATAAATCAATCGCGTTGAAAAAAAATTAAGCACTTTGATAGTTAAAGCAATAATGAACTTTTTTAAATAAAATGAAAGACTTTTTTCGAAATATGGGTTTTTTATTAAACTGTTGTATGAAATGGCCAGATTTCAATTCCCAGTTCTTTCGAATTTTTTATTAAGGTCCACCTTTTTTAAATAATTCATACCTATCCTTAACGGCGTTTTAAAACAATATAAAATAACAATAATTTAAGGATTTATATAAGTAAATCCTACATTTAATAATAAATATATAGCTTAGCTCGCACATTATGCTCTAACAAGAACTAAATAGTAACAAATGCTCAACACCAACTGCTAAATACAGTTTAATTGCAACTATAGTAATAAATCATGTAATGCGTCAAAAGATGATCATACAACCATGTTAAACTCCGATTTGATTGATATTATAATATATCCCAGACAGCTGTTAATATATTGCAGTACAAGTAGGTACGTGAGGCGCCAATGCACCCCGTCTAGACAAGTTTAAACAACCAGCGTAACTAGAGCCTTCCATATGCCTTCACTGCGGCTAGGGAAACAGGGAACATTAATTATTTCACAGGTGCCATATCTAAACGATGATTAAATGATTATGTGGGGTATCCTTCTAATTTGTGTCTTTTGTTGTTATAGAGTCATTATTAGTAAATTAGTAGCTGGAGCTAGAACTGCGAATATATTCTAATATGATTGTAATTTGAGAATTCTAAGTTTGATTTTCGTGAGATTCATTTATTTTTTCAATAATAAAATTTAAAAAAAATTAATTACTGTATTTAAAAATAATTTACATCAATATCATTTTTGAAGAGATAAAAAATAGATTGTATCACAAACAGCATCAACTATTTATTAACGATCAATTTTATACAAGTTTTTACGACGTATTCATTAGGATCTATAAAAAAAATTGCTTTACAAATTGCTTACATTCTACCTGTTAATATTACTTATATGGATTACAAGGGTTGCATTACTAATTTGCCGCACAACTCCTTTATCTCTCCAAGCAATTTATATCTTTATGCAAATGATAACTGGGTCGGGATTTGCATGAGAAATTGTTTTGCGACCAAGATTATGCAGATGCATAACGGTATATAAGTGTACCAAGTATGGAGGCCATATGACGCGCGATTTGTTGCACTTTATCTTGATTTCCTTTTATTGTTGTTTTACCATCCCATGACATTGTAAAAGTTTTAAGCTCACTACTATAAAATGGCGCTTTTTATTACTTTAAATTTCGTACCTGGTACAAATTTATATAATTTTGTTTAAATGTCGTTGTTTATAGACAATATCTTCGATGAAAGCTTATGATTATTTTTTTTGTGTTTAGATATCTCGCGTAACTAGTAGGGTGAACAAAAAACAGCAAACCTGAGTCGATTCTCTACTTTCCAAGTAATAATGAACACTGAATGGTTTGCGGAGCCCAACTTTGTATAGTCAAATCAGGAAAACAAATATACTTTAAATGCATACAGTCAGGCAAATAGTAACTGCGGTACGATAGAGTTAAATAATTTTTTAAACCATCAAATTAAAAGAAAACTTAAACTAGCCGATAGGGCTAATTATTTTCAAATCTATATATTAATGCGTGAAGCAAAAACTTTGGACCCCTTTTTACGAACATTACGCGGACGGAGGAGCATGAAACTTGGCACACTTATAGTTTATATAGCGAAGGAGTGCAGAATGATAATATCTTTTTAAAATTATGCATAAAACATATATTAAATTAATAAAATAAATATTACACACACTACCATGGTTTGACATGCCTGTTTATATAAAGTGACATATGTACATTACTAAAGACAACGCGTTGTTAGCGTGTCAACAGGGACACTAGTATATATAAATTTCTGAATACATTTCAACAACTTGTATCTTTTAAAATATTAGCTTGTCTCGTCTAAGAAGAGCTACGGCAACTGGATTGCGGATCACGTCGCACTTTCTTGCTGCTGGAAACCCGATCTTTGCGCTTCTCAGAACCAGCTCTCGAATCAAAAGCTTTGTTTTTGCAACGGCGTCATGTTCGCTGCACGTCTAAGTGATCTCCAATTGTAACGATGTCAGTGCCTTTCATTTATATCATGTTTTTATTCAATCACTAAATTAAATAGAATTTATAAGTATTGAGGCCTGTCGTGGCGCAGAGGCACAAGCGAGCGACTGTAAACGCGAGATGTGGGTTTGATTCCTACTTTAAGAAATGAAAATATTAAATAATATTTAGTATTTTCATTTCCTCGCTTTGGTAACAAGGCAAAGTTGAGTTCCGCCACTCAGCACGCAATGACTCAATTTCGGCGGAAAGCTATAAGTATTGAAAATTTATTCAAATTTAATGTGTTAGTAGAAATTATTATTTATGATCTTTAATTAAACAAAAATTTGCTATGCAGATTTTATAATGCAAGCACTAAGTGAGCTAAAAGGAACTCTCATATTTTTATCCCCTAAGGATACCTGTAAGGAACTAAAATAGAATATTAAATCATGTTATATTCTTTTCCTGGATAGAATCATAGTCGAAAGCTTGTGTTTCATAGAAATCGGTTATTTTTTATGTAATATCTAAAAATATTAGTATTCCACGCGTTTTTGTAGTTTTAATTTAAAGTTTAAAGCAGGTATACAAATTTTGAGGAAAAGATAAACGATAAAAATGCACGTGAGTCATTATGCAGTAATGTCCGGCTCGCAGCGTCATCTGATAGAGGAAAAAGGTAACACCTACTCAATACCTTGTGTGTCGATACAAGTGCTAATAGACAAAAAACGTCATATTTACACTTCTCTGGAAAACCGCAAAAACAATTAAACTGTAATTTATTGCTAATTTATTTATATATACAAATTTTAAGCGTTTTTGTTTTTAATATATCTTTATAACTAAAGATTTTAGGAATGTCTCTTGAAATGTATTATAATTTATGAACTACTAAGTCATTTATCAATTTTTTTTTTGGTTTTATAACATTATTCATTGTATGTCAAGTACCAAGTACTTACCATTGTACGAAGTGGTTACGAGTTCGGCTCCCATTGGAGAGGATGCTAATATTTAAATTATATATTTTTTTCAATTCAATCTAATGAAGTGCGAATTTGGGCATGATGGATAAAGTTTTTAAGATACGAACCGGAGACCTTTAAATTCTGTTAACAAATCCGATTCATCTGCTGTCGGCTTACAGTGCCTTTTCGGTTCTTCTCAAATATTATCGCCTAGAAAATATAGTTTACTTTAAAACATTTAATAAGTAATTACATCATGATTTCCAATTTAATTTTAGGAGATAAAGCATAAATTGTGTTAACATAAACTTAAATTATACGTAAACTGACGATTAGGAGATATAACTTAGAATCGCTATCACCGGCTTGGCTGCATTTCAGCAACTCCTTTAAGCTAATTTATTTAGACAATTAAGACATTTATTAGCCATTGTAGCTGCGCTTTGTATAGACATTCCAGCTTAAGTTATCGGAACTACGGTATGGCACGAAGTGTATTCAATTATACTTCATAACATCGCTTTGTTAAAACTCGTTACCTATAATTAGTTACAAACGTGTTTTTTTTTGGTAAAATTGGGATAGTTGATGCCTGTCGTGGCGCAGAGGCACGAGCGTGCGACTGTAAACGCGACAGGTTGTGGGTTCAATTCCCACTTCAGGGTATGAAAATATTAAATAATATTTAGTATTTTCATTTCCTCGCTCCGATAACAAGGCAAAGCGCGGCGTTGAGTTCTGCCACTGCCAATACCTTTCGGCGGAAAATGGGGAACAGACATGTTAAAAAGAGAACGGAGTGTCTTAACACTAGGTCCTCTGGTTCTCTCTGCCTGCCCTGCTATATGCGGGATGCAGTGTGAAATTATAAAATAAAAATAGTTAATTCTTGCAAAAATATTCTATTCAAAGTAAATTTTATCATAATATTTTATATATGGAAAAAACCGCGTAAAAGAAGTTCAATATTGACAAGTCATGTCGGCTTATTAAGCAATATATACTAAGTATTTTGACCTTGCACGAAACATTTTAGTAATGTTAATATAAAAACTAATAAATTACTAGCTGCGGCGTTTGTTACTTTAGAGATAATATAAGTGATCGAAATACCCGTACAAAATTGTAACACCTACGTTAATGGGACGTCCTGCGGTCACCTCCTGCCTGCACTTTTAATTTAAAATTATGTAACAAACATACATAAGAAGGTAAAGAATATATGAAAATATGATGATAAATAAATTTCAGATTAAGTATTTCGACTTTTTAACGTTCTTTTTTATTATAAGTGCTGTTTCCGTAAACAAAAAGCCCTGTGCTAATAATATTTGTTTTACTTAATATTTTAAGAAACTGATGCATATGTTTTCGTTGAAAGTATCATCAAAATGTTTTGAAATCACAAAATGTGACGTACCTACATTTTTTTAGAAAATAATACACATCCTTCTCAGCGTTCAAAGCACTATCCTGAGCGGTAAGATTAAAGAACGGCAAACATTCACCATTTCCTTGAGATAAAACCCATAAACTGCATCGTTAAGATAAGGAGTGTTAATTTCATAAGAAACTATTAAGCGGTAACCCTCGTAATATAAGAAATTAAAAATGTTATCTACTAGAGAAAGCTGGTTGCTTCATCGTCATCAATTACGTGTGCGTTATTGTGGAAATTCTCATGGTAGATATGAACTTAAAATGGCTATTAATATAACGAATTTATATTTAGTTCACTTGAAATAGTTAACTTACTTAGTTTTATATTTCTAAATGTGTTCATTTTTATATCGTCGTTATTGGACTTTCAATATTTACATGAATATGCATATTTTTTTAAATTTATAATTTGTTCTGTTTACATTTTTTAACTTCACGCTGTATCCCGCATATAGCAGGGTAGTCAGAGGGAACCTGAGAACCTAGTGTGAAGACACTCCGTCCTCTTACAACAATTCTTTTCCCCACTTTCCGCCGAATTGAGGCATTGCGTGCTAAGTGGCAGGAAATGAAAAAACTAACTTTTTCTGGAGTGAGAATCGAACCCACAACCTGTCGCGTTTACAGTAGTTTCTGTTTACATACTTCACAATAATTAAAAAATCTAAATAATATATAAGTTCTGTAGATGTTTTTGATAAGTTAAAAGTGGTGGTAAATCTGAGCTTCTAAATAAACATTCGAGTAGTAATTACGCAAAGTGACACTGATAATTAAGATCAGTTTTTTCAGCTCCGCAACCAACCATGACCGTGCGAGCCTTATGCAAGACAAAATTCTTATTTATGACATCTTAAGCAACGTAAATTATATCAACAAAAATTAGCGCATACACAGTTAAGCTATAATATATCGTAGCGACAAGAAAATATAGTTGAATACTTTGTTCATATTTCAACAGGTGCATTTTTTGTGTAAGAGCACTCCTTTGTAGAGAAGGTAGCGATGACATGATACGCTTATTTATTAAACGTAATGACACCAATGAACTAAAAACAGTACATAAACGCCTCCGTCTTAAAGATAAACCCTGGAGATTAACAATATGACAAGATGACGACAAATTTATGGTAATTAAATGTACTATTTTGAAGTAAGTATAATAATAAATAATTGAACTAATGAGAAGTGATTGATAAGAATGAGATGAATGTGAATATTTGATTATAGTAATATAATTCATAATTTTCACATGTTGACAACACTATGTCACTTTAGATTTGTCAAGGACGGAGAGTGGAAAGCAGATTTGTGTCTAGGTCACTCACATCACTCAAAAAATACGTAACATTCTTAGAACAACCAATTTTAAATATATAAAAGTAGATAGATACATGTACTTGCAGTCCAATTTCATATTAAATAATGTCGATGATGTCTCATTAATATAGGCGCGTTCATTGAAGATGATATCGATTTTTTCTAAATGACATCTATATAATTTGACCGTGTATGAGAGTGTTGAGAAGTATTGTATCTACCGTTACGGAAATATATATTTTGAATTAACACCTACATCTGATAGGTGCCCGCTCAGCATTCAAATTAGCCCCTGCGGCGTTTCTACTAAAAATCTACTATTAATTGACATATATTACTTTTATATGTTATTTATACTTCCATCAATTATATCAGGGTGTGACTGTACTATACTCTTTATACATTTTTTTTATATTTTTACAACTACTTTATGACATACACAAAACTATTTATAATAATTTGTTTTGAAATAAAACGTCCTCATATAAAATTTAATAACTATATTGACCTACTTGTAACATTTTTTTAAATGATTCCAGTCATTCGTTGTTTTTAAACATTTCTTATATGTTATCTATATAATTATACAAATTGTGAAGTCTAGAACCATCTTACAAATCAACAACTTATTTTACATTTAAGTAGCTTAAATTATACATTGAAAGATACAAAATAATCAGACGAACATTTCGAGCTTTACATCTCGTATGCATGCCGGATGCGCACGCGCACCATATTATTAGCGAAATGCTAAATAAAAATATGAAACCTGTCGGCTCACGACCCTAGGCGAGTTGGTTTGGACTAGAATCCTCGTTATGTTTATTTAAATTATAGTAATATATTATAAAGCGGCTTATGTCAGTTATAATGTATATACTATTCAGGTTTAAGTCCCACTACATTCTATTTATTGTATTTTTTATTCATATACATGTATTCTTAGTGAGTAAATAATAACGTTTTTTTAATGATTGATAGGCTAATGTTTGATCGCATCAAGCCTGATTATTCATGATTATTCATGCGGTCTACGGTGACACACCCTTGCCTAGATCATACTTGTTGACTCTCGATTTGAAGACCCCCAAATTGTACGACTTAGGAAAAACAGACGCCGGCAATAAGTTCCATAGTCTCACTGTGCGAATAAAAAATTTAGACTTTGTCGCTTTGTCGATTTTAAAGCCTAATCTATTGAAATTCAAAGCTGTAATTTAAATTAATAATGGTAATATTAAATTATTTCAATGTACACAAATGTGTGTTAATGACAAATGCGGTTTCCCACTGTGCCAACCTTTATCATTACACCTGCTACTGGCCGACGTCATTTTATACTCTATATTATGTTACTTCTGAGACTTGTTTGTTATGAACATATGAACATTGATTTTGAAGAAAAATATCTTATTTAAATTACTTAATAATACTTTTTTACCTATATAAAAATAACAATATGGTCATCGTTGTGCGGTGGGACTCATGACGATTGTGGGATCAAACTGTACTGCGGTAAATGATTTTCATTTCCTATTCTAGTTAGACTAAACCCGGCGTCAGGTTCCACCAAAGCACATACGATGCCTCGAATTTGGACGGAAAGTAGAGAGCGAATCAACATAATACTGGATTCTTTACATTTACCCTGCTATATGCAGAAATGTTAATGTCGATAGATAAAAGATCTATCGACACTTGCTTCTAGATTAGCCATTGTAATTTATTCAACGCACAAAATAATAATTACCTTATATTATTATAAAACTTTATCTGCTATATCTAATAATACTATAAAGTTAGGTAATATGATAATAAATTCGACCGTTTCATCGCTTCGTGACTACACTGATAGGCTAGAATGCAAATTATCCTTAATACAGATTGCAAAAGAACTTATTAACAGGTAATGGCAAGAAAATGTACTTGTTTCTCTTCTTGTTATATCAATTTGCGTAATCATATGCTTTAAATTGGTATGCAAACTTACACATCTCTATGATTGTGGCTGAATTAATAAAACATAAATTTTCCTTCAGCTTCTGTTTGTAACATGGGAATTCTAATTAAATTGTAATATAGATTATGGAAACAACTATATTGTGATTATTAATAAAAAAAATCTATTATATTATATTATTGTCGTAATCGCTGCTAATATGACCAAGTCTGGAGTTAATTATTAAGGATCAATTTCCGTCTCCGTTCCAAACGTCATCTGCTTCTTATTTCATAACAAAGTAAGCAACTAACAACCATGTATGACAAGTTCAAGAGAATATAGTAATTATATTATTTAAATATTTAATAATTTAGTTTTACCCACTATTTAGCATGCCAGTATAATTTGCAATGAACTTTTTTATTTAAGCTCATTTAATTGCACATCACGTTTCACGTAGTGCTCGGGGCGTAAACGCTAGCGAAATATATATGCTTAATAAAAGCAATACCAGAACTAGTAGGTAGGCTATAAATTGAAATGAAACGTTATTCATTACCATTGTGCTCTGGTAAAAGTATTTAGTAATGCAAAGGTATTTGATTTGGTACAGATATGATTGTATTATATATTATAGATACTTGGGATACTTTATCTTTTTTTTTTTAACTTCACGCTGTATCCCGCATGTAGCGGGGTAGGCAGAGGGAACCAGAGAACCTAGTGTTAAGACACTTCATTCTCTTTCAACAATTCCGTTCCACATTTTCCGCCGAATTGAGGCATCAAAAAATTGGATATTTTTTCCTTTTTTTTAATTTACTTATGTACCATACAACAAAATATACAGTAATTTAAATGATAGAAAAATGTGTACAATGGATAACTTACCTCTGAAAGAGATCTCTTCTAGAAACCCTCGATTGCGAAAAAGTTTAAGGTATTGATTTATTTTTTTAATTGTTTTATATTTATATAATATTCTTAATAACTTATTATATATTTAACAATTACTAATATAGAAAGACGTTAATGAAATAGTAACTAATAAAGCCATTGGAAAACGTAATCGCAGCAATCGATCTAATCAGATGTTCATACAATCTTGCCAGTTAAAAAGATACGTACAATCTATCTAACTCTATCTGTAAATAAATAAATCCTTTATATCGTAAGAAGTAAGAATCATTGGCAGTGTACGCAGAAACCCGTAATTCGTAGTATAATTTGCTTGTCCGCTCTGCGATTATACAAATGACTCGGATAGTATGGATTGGTAACGGAATTCTTGACATATGTAGAACCTTTATGCAAGTATGTATGTCTATTAAAGTATGTATGTCTATTTTTTAAGTTACTGGTAAATTTAAATTAATATAATTGTTTAATATTTTTTATGCTTAAGGGAAATTTAAGCTACTATGGCTCCAATCGTTTTTACTCTTAATATTTAAAAATTCTAGTTATTCTAATCTTTAGAACTAGTGATTTAAATAACTTATCACGAGAGATAGCAGAAATCTACATTATACATCTCCGAGACATATAACTAACATTTGTAATCTGATATCCTATTTTCCTTTTCTCATCACAAACTTTCGCTTAACGTATCATTTATACTTGCTTACAACTAATTTTAAATAGTTTTAAACAACTTTTCATAATAATCTTAATCCGTAATAGAGACATCAAATAGCCTGTAAATGTCATGAAAGATACACACATGTCCTGATTGCATCTCTTTAACATCAAATCAAAATTAAACGCTAATTAACGTCCATGAGTGAAGTTGTTACATCCACATAACAACTAGCAAAGTTTTCATTTGCTTATTGCATTGTATTCACGTTAGAACAAAAGGTGTCACATAAAGTATGACATATATACGTTATTACGAGACACTCGCGTAGTGTAGTGTGCGGCTCTCCACAGCTCCTAGCTGCGGTAAGCACCGGTGTTGTTTACGATTGTAGATACGCAGATAATGTCAAGAACCCATTACAAATATACGTGATAAATGTATACAATTGTTGAATTCTAGGAATTGTTTGTAATATTTTTGTTTAGGTATATTTTATTATTGAATGATTTCGCCAGCTTATTATACACTTAGGAATTGAGATAGATTATATTATTTTAAAACATGCATGCATGCAAATATGTAATTAAATTTTTAATTACTCTATCACGAAACAAAATTATGAACCCTATATATAGTTATTGCTAAAAGCTTATGTTAAAACCATTTTAATAAATAAATTTGTATTAAATAAGTGAATAATTAATAATTGAAAAAGCTGTTCTTATATACAGATGTGAAGTTATAATAAGTATAATATCAGTGTCGCGGCGTCCATACAACTCGATTCCCACCGGCTTGCCTAACTTTTCAAAGTATAAAGACCTAAAAAAAAAAAAAAAAAGCTCGCTATGAAAATGTGGAGTTCGGCTTCCCTAAAAATTACCGGCTTCCCTAAATATAAATCGGCTTCCTAAACTAAAATTATCACCCCTCGCCACTAACGAGTATAGTTAGGTAAAATGAACCTTATGTTAAATAAAAAAATCAATTGCATATATATTGTAATGTTGCAAAAGATAAAACTATTTTCATTGTAATACATATACTTCTAGGTACTACTAGATATTATTAAAGGGTATCAATTACTTTCTGCCAATTTAATATTTGGAACTAACGTTTTAAAAAATGAGATATAAGAAACATATTTAATATTTATAAATGTTCGTGTCTTTACTAAACAAGATACCATTGCACTCAAGAGTCCTCATGATAGCAAATTCGTTCAGATTGCGTAAAGTGGTTATTGTTGACATAATTGCCACTACACTTATATTTCTAGGCGCTTCTACGCATTACTTAACATTGTTTAGAATATAACTATTTATTTGTATATTTACAGTTAATTCGCGTCATATAACACCTATTTAATGAAGTTAAAATAATTATACATAGTAATTTTTTGATATTGTAAAATGTTAATTATACTCTTTAGGATACGAGAAACATTTTAGAAAATGCATACATTACACCGCAGTGGGACTCGAACCCGCGCCTCGTGTAACTTGTTCAAGTGCTTTGTATTTTTTAATATATCGTTCATATCAGCTTAGAGTGTAAACTAGCTAACTTAAAGTTAAGTAAATATCATATTATATATCATGGGAAACAAGAAATATTCTTAAAAAAATATGAATATATTTCATAGAAGACTTTCTCGACGTATTTTGGCGTAAGCCACGAGCTTTTGAAGACATGTTTTTGACAGTTTTACTCGTCACGCTTTTTGACACTTTCGAATGGTATAAAAAAGTCATAACAATAAAAAATAGACTTAGCAAGTGTGACTAACTTCGTCGCCACCGTAAGAATTGGAACGTTGTGGGTTAGAATCCCACTCCGGAAAATGTTATTGTTAGTCATAACACTAAAAGCGTTCAGTGTTGCCACAATACAAAACTTGACAAATAATTTTATTATAATAAAAGCGGATTATAGAAATTAGTCTCTTCATATTTAATATACCATTTAAAATATTGCAAATGACGATAAAATCCAAGCAAATTCTTGATATTGCCACAATCTTTATACTGTTATATCAAGAAACGATACAGTGCATAAAACGAAATCGACCATACACCGTCGCCTCGCAATATGCGGTTTGCTGAAATTATTGTATAATAAGTGTCACGTAACGCGGTGACGGTGCATACACACGGCGGGATTATGTAAATGTAGGAGGATGTGGATGAAGTTTAGAGAAACTATACCGGTGATGATAATGGTGTACTGGGAGGGTGCTTAGGTGATTTAATTATGAATTTAGTTTAAATGTTAATTTATATACTTTATTTTTGGCTAGTAATGTATATTAGAACGATTTTTTATATATGGAATGAAATTTATTAGTTATATTATAAATAATTTTAACCCCTGTCGTGGCGCAGAGGTACAAGGGTGCGACTGTAAACGCGACAGGTTGTGGGTTCGATCCCCACTCCAGGAAATTGAATTTTTTAATTCCTAGGTTTGGTAACAAGGCAAAGCGCGGCGTTGAGCTCCGCCACTCAGCACGCAACGCCTCAATTCGGCGAAAAATGGGGAACGGAGTGTCTTAACACTAGTTTCCCTCTGCCTACCCTGCTATATGCGGGAGACAGCTTGAAGCTATGTATGTATGTATAATTAAAGAAGGAAGGAAGGCACCATTGTAAGCGTGATAGTTGTAGATTAAGTTGTTACTCGGAGGAATAAATATTTCAATTATTTTTATTTCCCTGATCTGAATGTAGCGTATAATTAAATTATATTATCTGCCAACCCTGCTGTATGAGAAGAAACATGAAACCGTTAAAATAATAAAGATTTTATTATCTGTATCAAAGAATTAACATAATATTATATTATGAGATCTTAGTTTTCATATAAATAAAATTTATGAATAAAAATACTTGTGGTTAATGATCAAGGTATCATTAAATAGAATTAAATCCTTATGAGAAAAAAATGTATATATCAGAATAAAATAATCTTACTCGCTCTTGTTGCTCATTAAGCAAGTTACAATTCATGTTATAATATTTTGGCTTGTTTCATCGGAACATAATACAGTGGTTCTTTTACTTGTAAGTCATTACAGACGTGCACCGAATGAAGGCCAAGCTTATTTTATTTCTATTCAACATAAATTGGATCAGCCGTATCCACGTGGGTGGTCTGTTTCTCATAAACCTAGGTTTTAAGGCTTCTACAAACAGTTTAGCCTTTCAAATAGCAAGCTGACATGTTTTTCTTTCCATATATGACCAGTTACAATGAGGCTATGTGTGCACAATTGCAATTTGATCGTATTATTGCCCTTTAAGTAGTGTTTTATTGATGTCCAAAAGTGGAGCTGTTTCAAGTTTGGATAGAGGCTTTGTATCTTTTGATTTAACTTAAGAGCGGCCTAATCGTTTGAGATAATAATTGAAATCATACCTATATATGGATAAGTAACCCGTATGCAAATTTGTTTTATAGTACAAATCCTATATTCTCAGTATCTAAATTCACATGCAATGTCTTTTCAAAGCGTTTCTCAAGATTCATGCAGAAAAGACTTTGCATACATCACGACGTTACCTTTCTATTAAATACACCACTTATATGGTAATGAGCTGTTCCCTTCAGTGATACGGTAATTATGTTTGTATAGGTTAAGTCCTTTCTTGGCCACCTGACGCCGACATGTCGCAAGTCTATTCATTTGACGTCGAACATCTTTTAGAAAATACGCTTTTTCTGATACGATGGTTCTTTTGTAGAGACCGAATATAGATATACTAGGAGTTATTTAATTTTATTAAACTTTATCTTACTTTATTTGTATTTGCTTCCTAAATTTGAAGAATTGGTTCAGTCGGGTCTTTTGTTCTTTATACTTGCATTGTTTCACACATCATTACTCTTCATATTTCAACTTTCATTAGATTTAATGCTACTCAATAACGCACACCCCGTTTACACCTTGACGTGACGGCGCAAATTAATTTGGTCCCAAATGACTTGGAAACCCAGAAACAGCAGACATTTCCCGGTAGAGCTAAACAATCGATTGCTACGTTTGAAACAAAGTCCTTGATATTTGTCTGACCACTTTGAACTTGTGTCATTATCATACAATAATTATAATAATAGACTTAGCTTGTTGTTGATGTATATTTGTCTATTGGTTTGTTTTTGCAGCGTATTAATTGTCTTGCACTCGCATATAATAATGGTGTATATAAATCATACCCCTTTTTTTTTATCTTCACGCTGTATCCCACATATGGCAGGGCAGGCAGAGGGAGCCTGAGAACCAGTGTTAAGACACTCCGTTCTCTTACAACAATTCCGTTCCCCACTTTCCGCCAAATTGAGGCTTTGCGTGTTGAGTAGCGGAACTCAACGCCGCGCTTTTGTCTTGTTACCAAACCCAGGAAATGAAAATACTAACATTTCCTGGAGTGGGAATCAAACCTTGTCATCAAAACTCGCACGCTTGTGCCTCTGCGCCACGACAGGCGTTAACACACAACATACACATAATAGTAAAAGATAAAATAATAAGTTTAATGACAAGATTTTACAATAGTATATAAAAAGCAGCGACGTATTTATAGTTAAAGCACTAAAAAAGTAAAAAATAGCATGTCAGTATAAAGAAGCTTAAAAATTTGTCTATTAAATAATATTTTTAAATTATACTAACAATAAATTGAAGTCACTTATCCAATAAGTCAATTATATATTTTAAAATACCAAATACACGAGATTGTTAATATGAACGATTAACTAAGCCCTGTTTCCCACAGTGGTTGCACAAGCAGCGTTGTGGATCACTAATCTTAGAGGATTATACTTACACGGATGGCTCTTGATGTCATTGTCATATGAGATCCGATTCCGCGGCGCGTTTCCATCTGTTATTATAATTAATGATTTAAATATTAAGCACTTTCAAATGCATCATCAATCAGTTCTTACATTGTTACACGATTATCGTTTTGTTTGGTTTCAATTGTAGGTACTTTTATTTTTTGTAAATTAGTTACTTTATCGAGAGAAAGCTTTTAAAGTATTTGTCTTGCACGATCTCGTATTATTTAATTTTTTATACTTATATTATTACTTTGTTACCAATTATTCGGAAAGGTTGATTCTATATGCTGAAACACAGGTTCCCTAGTACGGGGACGGTGGCAGCCATAAAAATAAGTAGTAGTAGCTAACCAACATTAAACAAAACATTGTTAAAATTGTAGGGTAATGGATTTTTTTTTTAGCTTCACGCTGTATCCCGCATATAGCAGTGTAGGCAGAGGAAACCAGAGAACCTAGGTTAAGACACTCCATTCTCTTTCAACAATTCCGTTCCCCACTTTCCGCCGTATTGAGGCACTGCGTGTTGAGTGGCGGAACTCAACGCCGCGCTTTGCCTTGTTACCAAACCCAAGAAATGAAAATACTAAATTTTACATTTCCTGGAGTGGGAATCGAACCCACCTGTCGTGTTTACAGTCGCACGCTTGTGCCTCTGTGCCACGACAGGCGTTAATAGAATATTTTACGTTAAGTTATTTATATTTGCTCAGTATATCTTGTTCGTCTTCCGTCGTAACTATTTACAAGAATTGCATAGTACAGACATAAAACATTAGCGTTCTTGCTAGAGTTATTATTGCCATTAAAACATCATCAATAAAAATAAGATTTTTCAATGAACAATTACATCAACTACTTAGCTCGCGAGGCACGCCAATGTTTCATTCATTATATCATCATTTTATATCCGTACTCAGACTCTTTATTATTTTATTTTATATATTTAACCTTTAGAAATAAACCACTGTTTTTTTTCTTAATCTAATTAATGAAATCATGCTGCGAATTTAAGCTTTTATACTATTATATGATTTAAACACCTGTCGTGGCGCAGAGGCACAAGCGTGCGACTGTAAACGCGACAGGTTGTGGGTTCGATTCCAACTCTAGGAAATGTAAAATTTAGTATTTGCATTTCTTAGGTTTGGTAACAAGGCAAAGCGCAGCGTTAAGTTCCGCCACTCAACACGCAACACTTAATTCGGCGGAAAGTGGGGAATGGAATTGTTGAAAGTGAATGGAGTGTCTTAAAACTTGGTTCCCTCTGCCTACCCTGCTATATGCGGGTTACAGCGTGAAGTTAAAAAAAAATAAAAAAAGAAAAGAAAAATATGATTTTTAAATATTTTATTTAGCTTCACGATTTTTACACAAAGCTCCAAATAGAAAAAACATAGTTTAAATTCACTCTGTTCCCCATCGCTCGAGTTTACAATCACTGTCTTATTGCGCCGTGAAGTGTTTTTTTTCTAAAAATTGATAAAGGTACAATACAATATAAATATACTCGTAAAATACATGAATTTGTCCAACAATTTTAAAAATAAAAGATATTCTGGATTTTACATTCAACATTAAAGAAAAATCTTAGATAAACATAATCTAGTAAAAATGTCACATACGAGAAAATGAATCCCTAAAGCAGATTCTCGCCCGGAGCGGCGCGCACGCATACATTATTCAAGGGACGAGACCAGTCCGTAAGCGTGTAATTACAACGTTGAATATATTACACTTCAACTTGCCTTTTATAAATTACTCGTCATAAATATGTTAGAACACATAATTGTGGGACAATTGTCTGAGACACTTCACATCTTTTACTTGGACGAATGCTTCACAAAAGAAAATATATTTTACTGGGGCTTACGCAATGAACTATATGCTCTTCAATAGTATCTACCTTTTGTTGTATAGATATTGTTTGTTTGTATATTACGTACATAAGAACTGCTTATACACGGAATGCCGTACTTCGGAAAGTGGGGAAAGGAAATGTTAAAAGAGAACGGAGTGTCTTAAAACTCGAGAACCTCTCTGGTTTCCTCTGCCTACCCTGTTATGTGCGGGATGCAGCGTAAAGCTAAAAAAACGACTTAATTGCTATATTTAATAATAAAATATAACTTTTATTTAGTGTTTAATATAAATGTAAAATGTCGAAGTATATACGAGTACATTAACGGTTTGTTCTTTTTTAATAATATGAATCAAAATTCAAATAATTTTATTTACCTTAACTTTACCTCTACACTTTATTCGAGAGACAGTAATCACGTAATTTTCCTCTTTTTTTCTTGTACGGTAATATTGTGTAGAAAACCTCCTTTTCTTCTAATTCTTTAAATTAAATAATTCTTTAAATTCTTGTTATGAAGTACCATGAAAATTTACATAATAAAGAGCAATTAGACGTGTCAGCAACAACAAAAATACAATAATAAGTAAATATAATAAGGTCATAAAATATACCTACTAATATTTTTTTGTTATAATAAAAGTAAAATGGCTATACTTATAAATCAACTTAAATAAGACATGCTAAATTATTTTCTTATATCAATGAATACTCATTGAATGTAAAAAAACATTTATGGACCAGCATATAAGTATATATGTTTGTTATAATAAAAAGCCGTTCTTGTTTAAAGCTATAATCAAACGGGCGATAATATTTGAGTGACTGAGCCTAGGTGCATTAATATCTCAAGTAATGAGGCGTTAAACAGTAAATCATCTCTTTAAAAATAAAAGTACTCTTACCACTTGAAGAGCGGAGTCGGTTCTCATTTTATTTTTAAAGTCATCTTTACACAAAGCCGAATAAGTATCTTGTTGACATTATGGATAGGGTTGCCAGTATGAAAGTGTATTTATGAATATTTATTATAATGTTTATGTGTGTTTGTATATATGTATGTGTGGGTGTACTGTTGATGCGTTTATATTTATACGTTGTTTTTTCCTCAAGTAGGTATATATTCTTTTCACCCTATTTTGATAGGCTCATCCATTAATTTCTGCCTAACCATTGCACACTTAACCTGTTAACTGACATGACGACATTTTTCGTCATGGAAACTAATCGTAATATATTGAACGCATTACGAACGAACGCATTTTTTTTAATGGGACAACGTAGAATTTGTCTGTGAAACGACTTAAACAAAAGTTTATTCCTCGGTTAACAGGTTAACATGACGTAACAGTACGTTGACGACTATTCCAAAGCTACAATTTCTATCTAGACCAACAAAAAAATATTTCTTTCACTGATGTAAAATCGAACCCACAACCATGTCGTACAATCGGAAACGTTCTACCTGCCACGTTGTTAGTGGCAAGTGGGTGCATTGTCCTAATAATGTTGTTTTACTTTAATTTGACATATCCGTTATTATCTCGTTTCAAAGTATATTCTCAACTCGTCCTAAGCGGACCGCATCCGCACCGATAATTAGATTAATAAACAAGTTTTCTTTTATCTATTAGTTTTGATGGAGTTACAACATGAAGCTTGGACGGTTGTGAAGGATCGATATAAAATAAATTACCATATAGGTGTTACATTTATTATTCGAAATATTTGTCTATAAAATTTAGATTGGATTTATAATGTTTTGTAACAATGAAGATATATTATAGTTTAAGACGAGTACAAGATGTCTAAATTATTCGTCAGGTAAGTTAATAAGCAGCTATAATTCTAGACTTGGTCCGATGCGTAGGTGCAGGTCCGTGAGAGCGAGTGGAAGCGCCGTGTGCTATATCAGGGTTGGCTTGCTTCTGTTTATTTGCGTTTTTAACTTTATATCTACATTGTATCTACAATATATATATATATATATATATATATATATATATATATATATATATATATATATATATATAATATAAATATATACTTTATCTTATCTACGAATTATTGTAGACAATAATTAAAAATATTGAAGAAATATTTTTTTTGTTATAGATAATCGATAATCATTTTTTTTTAATAAATGATAGGCTTTTTTTTGACCACATCAAGCCTGATGTTAAGCGTTGATGCGGTCTATGATGACACACGCTTGCCTAGACGATAACCAAACATAAAATGTTATAGAATTAAATATTTATATAGACAAAAAGGAATCATAACAGCACTCAAGAGATAATCTTTCTTATAAACATGTAGAAATAAAAATTTGCACTAGGTTATGTAATTTCTTCATTATACTCGTAGCAACCCTGTTTTAGGCCAAAACGTAGACTTGTTACTTTACTTGTATTTCTAGTCTTCGACAGCTTGATAATGGTACCTATTGGAATATAAACAAGAATCATTTTCGCAAATATAAATCTACGTTTTTGGTTATTACATAAATAACAACTTATATTATCTTTCATATATAAACTTTTATCTTCACATTTTATGTTTATAGGATTTCATCCTTAATGTGTCGAGTTAGATATTACAGCATTTGACGTATCTTGTACATAAACTTGTCATACTTTTAAAAAAATATGTTATAGAATACAAACTCATATTCAAAATTATCTATTCTTTTTATTTTTTAATTTTGGAAACCACGTAAATATGGTTTGAAATAAATTTCAACGGGGAATGGAAATGTTAAAATAGAACTGAGTGTCTTAACATTAGGTTCTCTAGTTCCCTCTGCCTACCCTGTGCGAAATATGAAAGAAATAAATAAATAATAAATTTCATTATTTCATTTTTAAATGTGACAATCGTAGTATGCTAAGGTATTTATATAACTTGAAATTTTAGCAATATATGAATCAGAATATAGCTTTACAGTGTAAACGTGGGTGAAAGCTGATCATCATTGTAGACTCAATACTCAAAAATTTTTATTCAGAAGTAAATTTGATATTAGAAGTTTATCCATTTTGGTACATTATAAATTTCGCCTCTAGTTGGAGAAAGATATTGAAAGAGGTCATATATCATATATCACTCAATTATCAAACTATCTGATACCTAAAGAAATCTAAAGCATTAATATAATAAATAATAATATAATATAGATAAGTTCGTACACTTAAAAGGATTTATCTTGTTTTATTAAAAAACACACATAAATTGCCTCCATTCTGACGTGATTGTTCACAGAAAATACCTCCTACAATAATCTGTTGACATTGACAGAGAATTCTCGTATTCTCGTATAGGAGAGAGTTCGCGAAAGGTCACTATAAATTTGTAATGTTATAAGCGGTCATAATATCTTGACGTTTTATGACTTTTATTCCTTTATTTGAACCAATAAAGTAGATAAGATGTCAATAAATGTGCCAATTTTTATAAGTTATTCGGTATAGTATACAGAATATATGATTTTTTTAGAAATACCATAAAAATACTGTTTTTAAAAAAAATTTTTTTCATTTTAAACCATTGAATTTTAAACATGCAATATTTTTATTGTAATGTGACCTTTATACGTTATGTACGATTTTTATAATATTATTATAATACTTATGTAGATTTTAGAAGATTTATATACAATAGTTTATGAATAGGATTATTTTGGATGTATTTCCGTTAAAAAAGACTGTATATCTGTATACATATGTACATTTATTAAGGACTTTCTAATATTATAGAAGCTCTCGTGATGAAATTAGAACGAATGTGGTGAAACGAAACGGTATTTTTTTAGCTTTACGCTGTATCTCGTACATAGCAGGGTAGACAGAGGGAACCAGAGAACCTCCGTTTTCTTACAACAATTCTGTTCCCCATTTTCCACCGAATTGAGGCATTGCGTGCTGAGTGGCGGAACTCAACGCCGCACTTTGCCTTGTTACCAAACCCAGGAAATGAAAAGATTAACATTTCCTGGAGTGGGAATCGAACCCACAACCTCTCGCGCTTACAGTCGCACGCTTGTGCCTCTGCGCCACGACAGGCGTTTCGTGCGTGTAGGCGAAGGGTGGGAACAAATTATATTTGAAAATGTATTTATATCAATACATATATGTTATCCGTGCTAGGTCTAGTCAGACTAAGTGTATCTTATAGTTCAAATGTGTAAAAAATATAATATGATTCTCAAGACGCAATTCTTAAAACTAAAATAAAGTCAGAATATAATAATGGGCTACGTTTTAACGGTCTGGAGCGTGAACAAAGAAATGTGTAAAGAAAAGCTCGCTTTAATTGTGGAACCACACCATTGACTCAGGGTTAAATGACCCGATGCCATCTTCAACATATATTTAAAAATGTATC
This sequence comes from Philaethria dido, assembly GCA_033558755.1. Classification (NCBI taxonomy): domain Eukaryota; kingdom Metazoa; phylum Arthropoda; class Insecta; order Lepidoptera; family Nymphalidae; genus Philaethria; species Philaethria dido. Next base: position 177,357 of record JAKGSA010000187.1, read on the forward strand.
TCTTCATCGCAAACTCGTAAATATTTATATGTAGCTTAATAACATTTATTTATATGACCTACAACAAGTTATTACAGCAGTTAACATAGCTATAGCACTTGTACAATATTAAAAACAGCAAGTGTTTAATAGCATCGCAGGTGAATGCTTTTTCTGTACCCTTCACTGCCACCCACGGGAATGAACCGACGAACCGGCGCCTGCCTGTGGGTGCTGCATTCCGTACCCGCCCAGTCCAGTCTGTCACGAAGATAGACTACCTGTCCATTCTAAGAAATACAGCCAAAATTAATCGAAAACTAGGTATGCTTTATTTGATTGAAACAATCTACATTGAATATTAAGTATTCCCAGTAAAATGTCAAGTTGTGAAATTATTCTAACCAATTTTAGAATTACCTATCTCCTCAAAAACTCATTAGAAATATTTTATTAATGAAATTAGAAATTGCTCTGTTCAAATCTATAATATTGTTATCTAAATTGCTTTGACCTAAGCCTAAAGACACTCGACTTTAGACCTTGACCTTGCCCACAATTACTGTAGAAGATCTTCTCGCCAGCACTCAAATAAGTAATATCCTAAGATTATTTTGAAAAACATACGTTTATATGTCAGTATAGATAATAAAATAAAATATTATATTTTTATAATCTACTAGAGTCTCCGTCGACGCGTTAACAACGCGTTGCCTAGCAACGTATATGTCACTTTATATAAACATGGATGTCAAACTATGGTAGTGTGTGTAACATTTATTTTATGAGTTTAATTATATTTTATGCATTACTTTAAAAATATATAATACCAAGTTTCATGCTCCTCCGTTCGCGTAATTTTCGTACAAAGTTTTTGCTTTATGTACTAATATATAGATATATTTCCATTCCACAGAATTTTTCATACCAGAATTTAACCTGCTACTAACCTAATCAAGAATCAGGTGCTTAACCGTGAAAGCCTACTTTGCTAGTTTTACTGTAATTTATAGTCAAACAAGTCCAATTTATTTTAGACGACCTTGATTAAAGTCTAGATAATAACACAAATTACATAATCTGATTTGGAATTATAATGTGAATAGGTCATAATCTATTAACTAATGTTTATTTATTTAATCGTAATGTTTTGATTAGAGAATTAGTTGTTTATTTTATAGTTAAATATGATTACTAGTACATGATAGCTTAACAGATTTAAGAATTTTAAAGCGGATTTTAATAATTATTGAAATCGCAATGTCACTTTGCCTACCTAAATCGAGGATACGAGAATATTTGCCAACTACTATATCAATTACAACTTTTATCATATGAAAATAAGAGTGTTTTCGTCTTATACATTTTTTTTAGCTTCAAGCTGTATCCCGCATAGCAGGGTAGGCAGAGGAAACCTGAGAACCTAGTGTTAAGACACTCCGTTACCCATTTTCCACCGAATTGAAGCGTTGCGTGCTGAGTGGCGGAACTCAACGCCGCGCTTTGGCTTACCAAACCCAGGAAATGAAAATACTAAACTTTTACATTTCCTGGAGTGGAAATCGAACCCATAACCTGTTGCGTTTACAGTCGCACGCTTGTACCTCCACGCCAAGACAGGCGTCTATACATATTAGTATATGTATGTTATACAGTCAGTGTACAGGTTTCTTTTGTAGTACGCTTGTAGCTAGATTCATCCTAAATAGGCATCAAATTATAAGTTTTTGCTGAAGTCCATACAATTTGCAGGTATGTTTTACTTTCAATTCAATTACTCACCAACGAGACTATCAATAACGTGGAAAGTTGAAAGCACTTTGGAAGTTAATTTAAAGTTTGTATTTCCTAGTTTTATTTCAACTCATTCTGTCCACGCCAGATGCCTACAATGAAATTGAACTGGGACCAATAAAATAACAAGTGCAGGTTTGAGAACGTCAAGCGAACTTTAAAGATGGCGGCTGGGACACATTCTGCAGTTTACGAGCAATTAACTTTATTTCAGCGCATCGAGAGGCCGCGTTTTATGGACCCCTTACTTGCCAGCTATTCCATTCCCAATTGCATTTCTTTATATGGTATCGAGAAATGTATTGTGCGTCCTCGCTGTTCGGATGCGTAAGGCGAAGGTTTCACGATGTTAATCAATTTTCTCTTTCATTACTAAATGCGGCGCATTTTACGTTTTTCCAGCATGTGATTTATAGCGTCAACTATATGTACTTACGGTTTTAGTTTTTTTTTAAATTGGATCTCAAGTGTGCGAGGAATTTAATAAACCTTAAAATAAGAAAGTAAGTTTTTATTTCTGGTTTTTAATTAATTAGTGAAATAAAAATATGCGATGTGTAACCAACAAAACACTTGTACCTTTGTAATTACGTAAAGGTACAATGGATTTATAAATCTATATTACGTTTGATTACGAACAGAAAACAATGTAGATAGAACAGTAGATATATATATATTATTTTAAAGATTTTTATAACAATATTACCATGATTAAATTTAGTAGGCAAGCATAAATAATACCAATAAAAAAGTTAGTTAAGTGGATCGCGGTTCAGTTGGTAGAGTGGTTAGAAAACAGTTTGTGGTCATTGTTTTCAACCGTCGCTCTGACGTTAAACTGCTTCTGACATCGCATAATCAATGCACCAGAAAGTGCCCCATTGGAAAATCGAGTGTTGCTTTCGATTACCAAGCTCAGTAAGGTACTTTGTGACGCAATATTTTTATGTTTATGCAATTTTTTTATTACTATTTGTAATAATTTACATATTTGTAAGTAACATACACATTAAATGTTCATACATAATAATAAACGTCAGTTTTAATTAAAAATTTAGTCCTTATTTTCTTATTTTTGAAATGTACATGAATTCGACGCTTTAAGTAGATAATGTAATTCACATTTGCTGCCTTGTACTCCACGAAATGTAGCGAAAGGTAATTTCAAGCCTAGTCTATAGATTAAACCTCGTAAGATTTCAAAATATTAAAGCTTATTGTTCGCTTTTTAATGAGCTCGATTTAAGCAAGTTTTTAGGAAAAGTTCAATTATAATCTACGATCGTACGGTTGCGTGCTGTTGCGCAAGAGCGTAGTACTGGCGCCATCTACCATGATCTATAGGCGCCGTTCGCCTCTCATTATACACCTTATCGCGTCAATGCAAATCCGACGGCATTTTAATCTTAGAAAAGCTCGTTTTCGAGCAAATACTTTACTTGTTTTAGCTTAGACAGAAGAGTGGGCGGAACGATTGTGAAAATCGGTACGCTTTTTAAGTGCGCGTGGGCAGATAATTATACGTCAAGCTTTAATCCGTGGAGTAATGCAGTCAATAATATTGTGTTTGAACAGTCTAATTTTTGTGATTATTAATATAATATTTTACTATCTACCGTATTCGTTACTTTGATGATTACGTTATCTGAGCTTTTAAATTAATTACAACCACCATCTGTAAAAATAACCCCATTTTAATATTTCTGATACACTATTTGAACATTTTCAAATAAATAATGCTTAATTTATATTTATAGTCCCGTAGAAGATGAGCCTCGTAATTTATGAAGCAACAAAAATCCTATAAAAAGCCAGTAGTAATGCCTTGGGCAAACATTGAATTACATTTATTTTATGTTTGCTATTTGATTGCTGTGTTCTTAATTTATTCTGACAGTCATATATTCACTTTTTTCTTCAACACAAAAACTAATCGCATTGGCAATACTATCCAGCTATTAATATTTAAACTTGTCTGTCATCTGAACTTTTTGGTTGCTAGTTGTGTTGTTTATATATCGAATTATATTTATTTATTTTTTCAGCTTCACACATAGCAGGGTAGGCAGAGGGTACTAGAGAACTTAGTGTTAAGACACTTTGTTCTATTATGGACTTGTTCCTACTCTCCGCTGAATTGAGGCATGGCGTGCCGAGTGGCGGAACTTAAGGCGGCACTTTGTCTTATTACTAGAGCGAGAAAGTGAAAATACTTAATTTTTTTTTTCATTTCTTGGAGTGGGAATCGAACCCACAACCTGTCGCGTTTACAGTCGCACGCTTGTGTCTCATCGCCAAAACAGGACCTCACATTATATAATTAAAAGATATATTATTTAATCATTTTCACACCTATACCAAATACACACAGGTAGGTAGATAGACCCTAAAGAGAAAGTGCGTCTATTAATATAGTTTAGCTTTTCTCCAATTTGTAGTAGTTGGTGAAACCCAAGCAGTTAGTTGCTTTGTCTAACCGGAACGCGCAAACATTTATTTTATTGAATTAAATATAAATTATCCTCCGTAAAGATTATGACCTCACGCCATGACGGCATAATATTTACCTACTACCTAGCCTATAATTAAAATAATAATCTTTAATAATAAATAATATATTTTGTTACAGGTAAGTTGCCCCATACGAAGCACATACAGTAAGTTTATAAGTTAATCATAAGAGACAACGAAGAATAAATTGAATCACAGCGTCCTGTATCCAGTTTAATAATTCAAATATAACGCGGTGCCAGCTATAAAGGCAATTCTAAAAGTTGCCGTTGACTCGTAAAATCGGTAGGGAAAGGGAAAAAATGTTTACAAATCATTCTAAGAAGCCTTTGCGATTTTCGAAACGGAAATTGGTACCTATACACAATGGTGTAGGGAAATGAACGGATTTTAAATGGACCCTCGCGAGAACCGTCGGTTAATACGAAAGTGAGGATAATACGAGGAAGAATTTGATTTCGATGTTGAGAATTATTGAGTTACATTATATTATACAAATCGGTAGTGAAATCGTATTAAGAAAAAACGTGGTAATAGCTTGTATAGGCAATCATACTATTTTTTTCTCAATTTCATGCTATATACCGCATAGCAAGGTAGTCAGAGAGACCTTTGTGTAAAGATACTCCGTTATCCATTTTATATATATAATTATTTAAGTAATTTTAAATAAGCTAACGATATAAATAATTATTGGTCATAGAAAAAATATCTACGTATTGAGTTTAAAGAATTTTAATACTCGGAGAACGGAAATGTTAAAAGAGAACGGAGTGTCTTAACTCTATGTTCTCTGGTTCCCTCTGCCTACCCTGTTATCTGCGGGATACAACGTGAAGTTAAAAAAAAATAATACTCGACCAACACTTATAATAAAACAACTAATACAGATAGAAAACCTTACACCACCTGCTATCCTTAAATCCTAAACGGTACATGTATGAAGTGAGATCTAATAAGTCCACTGAGATTTCCAACCGCGCTGTATTACCTTTTTATTATTTCGCTTTTTCCTTTTACCAGGCCATATTTCATTGTGTTTCTGAGAAGCATCTGAGCGGCCCGCGTGGGCTTAGTTATGTTCCATTTTAAAATTTCATGCACTTCACGTTTAAAAACCGGTGATATAGTAGGTGAATATAAATTATAAATATATATTTTTTATTAATGTATTTAATAATTATTTAATGGTTAGCTTTCGTGTTATTATAAATAATTATAATTAAAAGAAAATGAATTACATAATCATCTTGGCCATCATAGCGCAGTGGGACGATGTCTGACTGCAGACTCGATTGGTTGCGAGGTTTATTCCCGGGAAATTATACCCGGGGAATGATAATATTATTTTTATTTCTCTGATCTGGTAAGACAAAGAATTATTTTGAATTTCGCCACTTTATAGGTAATGTCTCTTTTTCGAGCGGAAAGTGGAGAACGGAGAGACACTCCAAAACACTAGTTTAGTCTACTATGCAGAATAAAGTACAAAGCTGAAAAACAAAATAGGTACCTAAACATAAATACTTATTTCCCAGAACTTATTTAAATTATGTGTAAGAGGGAAGCAAACGCTTCAATCCGCCTATTCCGCTAGTTAACGGCTTGGCCAATTGGGATTACTTCTTCTTCGAATGGTTTTAAAGCCTAGGTTTTTTTGGTTATGACAGGTTACGAATACGAATAGGCATGAATCATATTAAAATTCTAGACATTTACTTTCTAAACGGTTTTTAACTCTCTATATTTGTAATCATGAATCAAATATGAAATAGATATATATTTTCGAAAATTTTAACAATGATTTATTATATCATTATGAGAGCAAAAACAGAATATAACGCTTTCGTTTAGATGTTAGACAGATTAAACATATGAATAATATTGCAATAAAAACTGAACTTTAACATTTAATACAAAAATAATATTAAATCCTCAAAAATAAAATGTTGGAGCTGAATAAAAAATTAATAGCCAATTAATTTGATAAAACGTATAATTAATAAGTACCTTACAGAGAGTAATTTTAAAAATTTTATTTTAACATTTATACTCCTAGAGCTATGAAAATTTAACGATTTTAATCGAAAATCCGCGATTATAAAATTCATTTTATATCACACAATGCTTAAATAGCTTTATATTCATCGAATATTAAAATTTTAATTCCCACCATACTACTTGCATGCGTTTCGTCCTGATCGTGCACATTTCTGTATGCATGTGCTAGAGTGAAAAGGAACACCTTTCAGACGTAATAAAAGCGGTCCTCTGGAAAATCAACAGAGCGGTGTACGGAGGCAATTCTTTATAGAATAAATTATGCAGAGCTCTGGCCACTTATTTAGACGCAGATTTCATTTTAGTATACTGGTGTATACACGTTGAAATAAATTAGCTGTGGTACCGATTTGTCGCGGGCTTACTTTGTATGGTGCATGCCATTTGCATATAATTGAGTAACATTTTTTGCGCTTTACACTGTTATAATGTACTAAAATATTGTCGTAAATATAAGCCTTTCTAAATAGTGAGCAAAAATCACAGAAGGAATGCAATTATTTAAATGTGACGCAATTTTATAGCGTTTGTGACATGTAGTCCAGATGAGGTAAGTGTTAGAATGACACTGCTATGGTTGTGTTCTTTTATAATATATATCTATATATAAATACATGAAGCAAAAACTTTTTACGAAAAATATGCGGGCGGAGGAGTATGAAATTTGGCACACTTATAGTTTATATAGAGAAGGAGTCCAGAATGCTAACATTATACACACAACAAAATAAAAGTTACACACACTACCATGGTTTGACATGTTTATGTCTCACACACAGTCACATATACGTTGCTAAAGTCAACGCGTTGTTAACGCGTTAACGAGGGCACTAGTAAATATTATTTTTTGAAACTCTATATAGACTCTTTCTGCCTATCTCACATTAATAAAGAAAACGTGTGAAAAAAAATCTTCTATTGACCAATAAAATTTTAGTATAAGGTAGCTCCGCGTCACATATGAAATCTTATTAGAGAAAAGAAAATTCACTGGGACATTCTGAGCAATATCGCTTAAATTACTCGGGGGAATGAAGTTAGAATCCTTTCAAGAGTGAATTGTTTTAGGCAATTCGTTTTCTTGATTGCTTTGTAATGTGAATTTTATGGTCACTTTAGGCTGTTATAGGTATAGAATAATTTGAGGAAAACTTAATAATTATTTTTGAATTTTGTAGTTATATATTTCTTTATCTTAGAACGCCTCGTATCTAAAAATGCGTCCTATCTCATCTCAAGGTACATCTCAGCGTAGCTACTACAAGTTACTTTATCCTATATGTAAAACAAATAGGGAAATAGTATCAACAATATCAGCACTGAAATATACGTCACTATGGATATCACTTGACTATCACGTAAATAATCTTTTTTTTGTCATTTAACGAGAAAAGCTTATATAATTCAAGAATGGGTAAATTGGCTGTGACTGATTAATTACGTCAAACCAATTAAACTAAACTAACTAAGCGCAATCTTAAACAGGTGCTTCCCTAAATTAAAGGCCCTAAACTTCTAACGCAAGGGTTAAAGCTGTAAGAATTCAGAATGCTTGTCGCAATCTCTCTCCTTTATTGGAATCCATAATCTCGAAAGGCGGCCAAAAGTTAATTTAGTCTAAATGCTCGACGACGACGGACTGGGCTCTTCATCAGAGGAAAAATTCGACGAAGTGATGTTTCTTACGAATTCCTTATCATTCCCGAGACAAACGACAGCGTCTTACGTCCATTTTGAAATGAATTTTGCTTTAAATTCGTTTTGAAGAATTTCGACTGATGTTCTGGTATCTTATATGTAGTTAAAATATAATTATATAAATTTGGAGTAATTACTTGTGATGGAATGCGTGGAGATAGTAAGATTGATGATACATTTTATTTGGAAAACTTAAATTTATTTGTTTTCCTTTGTATGGTAGCATTTAAAATAAATATATACGTTATGTAGATATATATGGTACATGAAGTTTTAGATGATTTATGTATTTTACTAGTGTCACTGTTGACGCGTTAACAACGTGTTGTCTTTAGCAATGTATATGTCACTTTCAGTACAGTTTACAGTGTCAAACCATGATACTGTGTGTAACATTTATTTTATTAATTTAATATACTTTTTATGCATTATTTTTAAACAATATGGGCATTCAGCACTCCATCTCTATATAAACTATAATTGTGTCAAATTTCATGCTCCTCCGTCCGCATAGTTTTCTTAAAATTGATTCAAAGTTTTTGCTTCACGTATTTATATATATATATATATATATATATATATATATATATATATATATATATATAGATAGATAGATTATTTATACATAGCTTACTGGTTGTACATAACAAATTTCAAACTTGTCCACTTAAAGCAACTAACCGTAAAATTCATATCCATTAGAACGTTAGTAAAATCATTATAATCGAAGTAAGAATTAAAAGTAATAGTTGTAAGCGAAACGTAATTACAGAGATGTAAGCATGACGATGTCACCGAGTGTCATTAACATAACGTCCCGCTAGCTAATGAGTCAACAGATTGTGTATGTACTGTACGTAACCTCATTTACAGTAAATAAAAGAAAAGAAATTCTATTCTTTACATTGTATTTGTCAATCACAAATTGTGTCACATTTTTTTTTTAAAACATCACTTGGTTTTTTTTTAACTTCTCGCTGTATCCCGCACAGAGCAGGGTAGGTAGATGGAACTTGAGAACCTAGTGTTAAGACACTCCGTTCTCCTTTCACTTGGTTTTAATTTCGAAAACCAAAAAGAAGGAATAAATAATAATTTATTATATATTTTAATACTTCCTATCTGTAATTTTATGTAACTTTATAAAGTCTACTAACACTATTCAAATTTAGAATGCCGCATTTCTAAAGCGTGAAGCTTTTTCCCGCGTAGTAGAGTCGGAAGAGAACATAATAAAAAAGACGCTACGTTACAACATTACCTATTAAGTGGCGGAACTTATGAGGGGTCTTCACTCTCCTCCCTGGGGAGGAGGGGTGATGGCTTCAGGCTCTTAGGCCTATGGCCATGGAAGTCTTCTCCGTCCATAAATATGGGCGGGTCATCGGGTTGTCCCATAGGGCCTCTGTAGGGGTTCTGTCTACAATTTCGGTTCCTTTAGGGAACCGAGGAAGGATGGTAGTCGTAAGGGGGAGGGGGG
>JAKGSA010000187.1:191876-253137 GCA_033558755.1 Philaethria dido
TATTATTTTTTAAAAACCATTTAATAATATATTTTAAAAATAAATATTCTTCTCATATAAAGAATCGATTTTTATTATTTGCATAAAAATGAAATAATTTCGAACAGGACATCCGTTTATGGGCAAAGTTCCAGTTCTCAGAACATAACATATCTGTCTTTAGATGATGATTTTTTTTTTTATATTTTGAGATAAATATGACACTATGGTAATTTCGCTGCTCTTTAATATTCCATGGGGCCTCAGGACTCGTGTCTCGCTTTAAAATAAAATTCACGACTAAATGTAGGAGCTTCAAAGCCTTTGTTTGGTAATGTTATGAGTTTTTTATTGGCTTTATATTTTTATGGATTTCTAAAAAGGTTACATAAGCCCCTATTTTGGTGGTTCGTGGAAACACAGTAACTTCATGTTTAATATTAAAGTTTACTCATTGTTTTGGAAGATGCAGATATGTATATAAGTTTTCGCATTATAGTTTATACCGTTGCAACTTCCCTTTGGGAAAGTTGTAACAGGAAATTATACATATCACATGAAAGTAAATAAAAATCGTGGATTTTTACAAGACTTTTACGATAAATGAAATATTCCTCACGAATCTCAATTTAGTCGATATAATGCGCCGTAAACGTCGAGATTGCTTTTTATTAAGACATCAAAATATCATTTCGACGTTGACTGAGGTCCATGTAATGTAAAACAAATATCAATTTGCATATGTTTGACACCGATGTGTTGCGGATATGACATATAATATAGCTATTATGACTTAAAATACACTTTTTTATTTCTTGGCTTTGATAAATCTATTATGTTGAAGATGTTAAATGTCGAAATAACTACGGATTAATTAGCATAAATTGTAGAGAATTTTAAATAATTAAACTGCATTCATATTAAAATCTTAAATATATATGTAATCTTTTGGTATTTAATTTAACAGAAATTTTTAAAAAGGCACACCGATGTCAATAATTATAATTCTCCGCAGCTTCCATTGAAAAAATATTTAAAAGAGCACACAACGAGAATGGCAGATTACATGATGCTGTTCACGCGTGAATAGTAATTTTATACCGCCACATTCGTATAGGCTCGTTTTACTTTAAAGTTATCTGATATCATGCTATTTGGTTTAATTCAATAACCCACATACAGCTCGTGAGGCTGATGCTGCAATAGTTTGCTATTATGTTCTTTAAGGATCTACCGCATTATGCCGGGTATAGTATGGTTTAAAGGCATTGCACGTTACTTGGCAGAACTCAACGCACTTGATTTAACGCGACTAGGAAAACTAAAATATTCTAAATATTAACATACGGCCGGCTACACGAAACGATAGAGTGCTTCTTTATTTTTAACGATACAGTCTTTATTCCAATATCGATGTCAAAAATCGTAGTGCAATTAATAAAACATAGTGCATTTCGGAAGAATGCAATTTCTCAGTGAACTTTCTTAAGGAACAAAGAAGCTTGTGAACAAAAGGTAAAGTAAAAGCAACTAAAGCATTATGTGAGAAGAATTTTGTCTCCCTATTCGCTGCACTGCGATGAATACCGTGGACGCTATGGCAAAATTTCGATCCGGTACATAAATTCGGCACGCCCACGACGCGAACAGGGTTGCCATGCATTTTCGATGAATAATCTACGTACAGACTGTAAAGATCGCCGCTTTCAATAGCGCCGTGAAATCTATACACATAACCTTATAAAATATTAAAATCAAATCAAGTTAAAGTTTGACTTGTAGGGGACGACGGAAAGCAATCTTGTGAACAATTAACTTAAAGTATTATAGGAACAATATAGATTTACAAACATATTCTGAACAACGTCTAGACGCATTTTTATACTGCGAATATCTCGTATAGCTCTTTTATCTTTATCTATATTCGTTATTTCTTTTTTAAGAAATGTTGTTGTTGTTTAACGCCTGTCGTGGCGCAGAGGCACAAGCGTGCAACTGTAAACGCGACAGGTTGTGGGTTCGATTCCCACTCCAGGAAATGTTAGTATTTTCATTTCCTGGATTTGGTAACAAGGCAATTCGCGGCGTTGAGTTCCGCCACTCAACACGCAATGCCTCGATTCGGCGGTAAGTGGGGAACGGAATTGTTGTAAGAGAACGGAGTGTGCCCTATGCCTACCCTGCTATATGCGGGATACAGCGTGAACTTAAAAAAAAAACAATTATATTCGTTATTTCTTCTTTGAGAAATGTTATTCCGCATAAAAACAAAACAGCAGTATTTAAAATTCTACAATACAAACTTAATAATTTCAACGCAAATAGTACAAAAGGGCCTAATAATAGAGTCACGTCCTTACATAAACTTATTAAAAATATGGCGCGACATCGTACATAATTTCGTGGGACGCTACAGTTGTCATCTCGTTATAATTCCGCGTGGGTTGCATCTTGCACAATGCATTTGATACGTGACGCCTTTACGATGTGCCGATTTGTACTGTGCTTGTTTGTTTTTGTTTTAACTAAATTTTGTTTAAAATTATTATTTCTGTAATGCCGTTTTTAGTAAAATATTTGATATGTTATATACTCAATTCGGCGGAAAGTTGGGAACGGACAAGTTAAAAGACAACGGAGTACTAGGTTCTCTGGTTCTCTCTGCCTACCCTGCTATGTGCGGGATAAAACGTGAAGCTAAACAAAACAATGAATACACTACTAGAGGTGATAACGCTGTACGATTTCAATTTTTTTTCTTTTTAACTTCAACAGCTATAACCCACATATAACAGGGTAGGCAGAGGGAACCAGAGAACCTAGTGTTAAGACACTTCATTCTCTTTCAACAATTCCGTTCCCCACTTTCCACCGAATTGAGGTAGTGGCGGAACTCAACGCTGCGCTTTGCCTTGTTACCAAACCCAAGAGATGATAATACTAAATTTTACATTTCCTGGAGTGGGAATCGAACCCACAACCTGTCGCGTTTGCAGTCGCACGCTTGTGCGCCACGACAGGCGTTTCTAATGCTTTGTTATATTAACTAATAAATAATGTTCAATAAATTGCGGTTAGGATTTACCTCTCTGTTTGGGTAATTGCTTGTATGCAAAATACAATTGAAAAGGTTGTAAAGTAAATTATTATTTACTTAAATAATTATTTACTTTACAGCTACAGCAACGTATCACTTGAATAGGCTTCTATATCCACAAGATACGGGAGATATGTTATTAAAAAATATTTTAAATATTCTTGCATCTTGGATACACACACATATGCATAAAAGAAAATATTATTAACAAGTCTCTTGTCCAGTGTCTGTTACAATACCTTTAATATATGTATATATACAAGTGCACACTAATACATGGGGTATCGTCACGTATCGTACAAGAACATTATCGTAAAAATTAATTGTCACAACCGAATTGTGGAACGATACGAGAACGATGCAGCTTCAAATTACCATTGAGCCGCATTTACTTTTATGCCAGACAACCTTTATTAATTTAACTCAAATTTCGGAATGATATTAAAAAATATATTTTGGCAGTAGAAAAAGTATTTTTAGATACATTCACATTAAGTAAATATTCAAACCAGATGTTAAAGCAGGATTTTTTAACAAATATTGAATTTTGTCATGACCGACAAAGGCAGAATAATATTTTTGTTGTAAAAGTATACATTCCCCAAAAAAAATGTGTATTATTTTACATTTTTTGCCATATTGGAATATCTAAATACATAAAGGTTCCATTTACAATATAGATATGCTATATTATAAATTCAGCGAAGAGTTAATTTAGCGAAATTCTAAAATTATATTTTAGAATTTCGCTGTACATCAACACGTCATTAATCTTTTACGAACTATTCTATTCTTCGATGTCTAAAATCGGCTAACATTTGGTACAATAACAAATCATGAGCAAATTAACTTGTCAAGCGAAGCCGCGGGCAGTTTTAACTTCTTTCAACTTTTACGCTGAAAAGGGTTATTTGAGGTCATCCGTCATTTCGATTTATGAGTAATACGAGATGCCTCTTTGAACTTCGATCATTTACAATCTATAACTAACAAATTAAATTAGAAGAACAAGGTACTTTAAAGATATAATTAACTTCTAAAGCTTTATCATCTATGTATCGTATGCACACAAAGTAATTTAATAAAAAATAAAATTTCATTTCCCTTTTACACGACTCTTCTAGTATGTATTCATATACTTGCAAAGTAATTATTATAATTGTAACATACATTTTAATCATAACCTACATTCTGTGGCCTTTGGCGTTGTTTGTAAAAAGAGATTTAAAAAATAGCATAAAACATATAACCCTACAAATGATGCAAAGCTACAAAAAAATCATTAAAATAAATGGCATATGAATGAACACGTATTGACCTTTTACGATGGTACAGTATTTGCGTCGGTTTTAATGAATACCAATAAAGGAGAAACTTATTTTAACGAAGATAAAATTGTAATTCTAAAGGGTTTTTCAAATATTTTTCCTCGACAACTGCGTATCAGAGTAGAGTATCAAATTTAACTGTCATTGATATAATTATAAGATCTTCATATATTTTTTAATTAAAAAAAAAAACTGAATGTGAGTACAATTATAAATACTCATTCCAGTTTCAATTGCACAATATAACAATTAATAATTTACAGTACTTAATATTACTGTAACTATATTAATAAATTATTTTTTATGCCTATCTTTTATTACCAAACTTTGTGGAATATGAAGGATTATTCTCAAAAAGTTTTATCTCTATCAACTTTACTATAACATATCAACCCCAATGCTACTAATACTAAACTAATAATTTGAGTAAAAATTGACTTCTATTCTATATTTTTACTCAAAAAAAACACCTTAGCAATCTACGCAGTCACCATGCGGGTGGATGCCGGAATAATATAAGCCCTTAGCTATTATAAGTTTTCTCCCGGGTGGGACAATCATCGTGTTCAGTCAAGACCATATCAATTACGACATGATAGTGTAAAGTTTTAAAATTTAAACGATATGTAACGGAAATTAAACAAGTCTATTATATAAAATGTTAATTGAAATCAAGTTAGGTACCTACAACGCGATAAATAAACGAAATCAATAAAGTTATAGATCCTTAGAATGGTATATGAGTTTGTCATGCAACAAAGTTTATTGGGTTTTGTAGACGATCGCCTTTCTATCCACCATTCTAAGCAGTATATTGGATTGCAAATTTACCATTACTGTTAACGTAAAACCGCCGGGCAATTCATTGAGACTGGGCAATAAAAATTCAAGCACGCTACGTAGTTTCTGTTAAAATTTATAATAGGACATTTGACAAGTTTTTAAAAAATATGTCATATCGTTCGTTATACCTTAGTACAAACCAAATTTGAATAATTCTTTGTTAATTTCTCTATTTTCTAAAAAAAGCTGCCATTAAAATTTACATACGTAGATACATAGCTTCACGCTGTATCCCGCATAAAGCAGGGTAGGCAGAGAGAACCTAGTGTTAAGACACTCCGTTCCCCAGTTTAATTAAAATTTAAATTGATAAAAAATGCGAAAACACAGTAAACGCCACGCATATTGTCAAGATTTACCTAGTTGTAAATAAACAAATGTGCCAAATAGCAGCTACGCTTAACAAAAATATTGTTTCAAACTGTCATTATAAATGGTGCGTAATGCCACAATGTACTAACACGTCTATTAAAACTAAAACACAAGAGAAAATGTTTTAAGCATTCCTCGGAACCCTAAAATAATGAAAAGTGGTGCGCTCGTAGAAACCCAAAACATTTTGTTTTTATATTGTTTTTCGCTTTATCCTATATTTAGAGATAGATTGTATTAGTATAAATTTATATTAATTTTATATTAAAGAAATTCGAAGTGTATTTTTTTACTACTACTATATTATAAAATCTCATATCAGTGAATGAATTAATGAATAATTTCTAAAATAGGTAAGCTTTAATCTACCAACCGCTTAATGCCAAATATCTTAATCCATATAACTTATACAACAATTTGTAAACCGCAAATGAAAGTTACTAATAAAAAATGATTAAAGCTTTTACCAAAATATTTAAATGAAATATCCTTAAAGGATCGTCTACTTTATATGTTTGTCACACTACGAATACATTCATCGATGTTAATTCGACTTAGCCGTGCGAAGATTTCCGCGTGAAATCGACTTAATGTAAACGCTTTATGTCTGTCTGTTTGTCCTAATGGGTCCCTGAGTAATGTAATGCATTCGCATAGCGATTATGGCACTTACTTTTATGTTCATCGCAGTCGTTTGTTTGTTCTTTTAGAACCGAAATGGCCCTGTATTTACATACAATTTACTAAATAACATCTTAAATATATTAAGAACTTAATTTACATATCATATTTGAATAAACAAGTGGTCATTTTTATTATTGCTAAATTTGCCCAGAAAGCTAAACTTTGCTATGGATATCCTTTAATATTTTCTCAATTTACCAACTTGTCAAACTTGACAAATGTAATGGAATATTTTAACCGTCTACTTTATAATATATCCATAGCGAGTGATGTTTATTGGTAAGCAACGAAATCTAGATTTTACATGGATTGTAATTAGCTACGCCTTACGTGGCATTACGCAATGCGAAGGTAGCACCACACCTTTACTTAAAAGTAGTTCAACTTGTTTATGTATATATTTAAATTCAGGTATTTTGTAAAAATGTCTAGAAATTTCAGTCATTCTTTTCTATTCATTAAAAAAGAATTCTTTATACTTAGGTATGCTAATTTGCATTGTAGACGGTTTTTATTATCATTAATTTATCAGGATAATCTATGCGTTTTTTACTTTTGCGCACTCTAGAAACTTACTTTGGAAATTTGTCTAAACATACTATTGTACAATATTTAAAAAAAAAACTTCCTCTGACAAGGATTGCTACGCAAAAACAAGGCATATATAACAATAAGTACACATCTTTATAACGCCATGACGCTCATAATTTAGAGGCTCAAGTTGAAAACTTTACTTAAGTGCCGTATTATACGCTGAACAATAGCACAAAAAACAAAGGACATCTTAATTAATCGTATTAATAAGCATCTATTATAACTACACGAAGTTAACAAGGAACAGTGCAAATGAGTTAGGAGAGTCAAAGATCTTAACCAGACGCCAGAAATAATGAACACTAATTAGAAGACCGCAATAGCGGAGGCGGGACGTAGCGCCTTTCAATTTGCTTATTAAAGGGTCAACTAGGTCTGTGATCATGGAAAATAGGTAGAATTAAGTTACAAATAGTATGTATGTACCAAAAACTGGAGGTCATTGCTAATCAAGATAAAAAATATTTATGTATAATAAATACTTGAAATATGGTGCTAAATTTTAATTATTTTGTCCTTTTTTAACTTCACGCATTATACGCAGTAGACAGAGGGAACCTAGTGTTAAGACACTCCGTTCCCCACTTTCCGCCGAATTGAGGCATTGCGTGCTGAGTGGCGGTACTCAACGCCGCGCTTTGCCTTGTTACCAAACCCAGGAAAATGAAAAATTCCATTTCCTGGAGTGGGAATCGAACCCACAACCTGTCGCGTTTACAGTCGCACGCTTTTGCCTTATAAAATATGCTAATATATTTCATAAATATCTGTAGCAAGTCGCTTTACGTAGATTTGCTAAAGGATTCTTTAGCAAATCAAAACGAGGAGGAAATTTAAATTGCTCCGATCCGTTTATCTAAATTGGTTTGATTATGTTATTGACTCGATTAGTAACTTAGTGCTTATTTAAGGTGTGTGATATTTAAGTTTACTTAATGCTAAATGTAATTCATGCTTTAAGTCACTTACTTTATCTACATCGGTACCCACGCCCACGTTGACGTGCTCGCAATTGCTTCTTGTACTTTCTTTGTGCTATGGAAATATTGGAGTATCTTTAACTTATAATATTTTATGATACCATGCTGGCGCAGGTTGGACCTCTTTGACTGTAATATGATGGTTGTAACTTCAAATAACGCTTATGACACTTTTTATATAATTCCTTTGTTCTTTCTAACATTGGATCTAGATTCTCTCCATCTACCCCTCTAAAGGTGACAGGTGGAACATATGTAATATGTATATTATACAGAGGATGGCACAGTGGAACACTGCCTTACCGTAAACGCGGTGATTGCCGGTTCAATCTGCATTTGGGGGAACCATTATTTTTGTATTATGTGTTTTTCCGCACTCTAGTAAGACATAGTGGGGTAGATAGGTCACTCTTCTGTCGCAAGATAACGGAATATGTAAAAAATACAATGACTTCCTCATTGTAATTTAAAGTAGAAAAAAAATTATAAATATAAAAAAGCACGTTACATTGAAATATATTCCACTTATAAAATATAAATATTGCGTAAAGTAAAAACTAGACTATAAAAGGAAATGGGCTTAATTAAATTTTTACGTAACAGACAACTTTGTCAATTTTAATGACATTTTTTTCCGTAATTTTTCCAAAAATACTTAACATATAAAATTAAAATTTTAATTTATTCATCTCAGTACTTTTGTTCCATAAAGTTCTGTATACATATATGTATGTATATATATTTATTTCGGTTAAGCCCCGTGCATGTAACATAATTGAGGGCGAGTCGTAAATCGGTCTATATCGGTTATTGAGTGGGCTGGCGCCAAGGATGCTTGAAAAATGGCCGCATGAATTCACTAACAAGCCTCGAAGTTCTTCGCAATGTTGAAATATTGACTTATAGATCAAAATATGCTAAGTGGAAAGTATCATATAATTTTTTTGACATTATAACCAATTATTTCTCAATTGAATTTGCTTAATAATTCGTATAAATTAGCAATAACGTGAATAAATGATACGGCTGGTTACTTAGCTATCGTAATATAAGATGCGAAAATAAGGAACTCTATTAGAATTATGACGAAATCGACATTACGACTTAATCTCTTTAGCTCTACCTTGCTTAAATATTTAGCATTATGAAAAGGTCAACCGAGCCGTATTACACTATGCCCTGTACTCATTTGTGTCGGACGTAATGATTATCCTATTATGATATGATAAAGTGGTTTAGTAGTTTTGTACTTTGAATATTTGAAACATGTTGAAAAATAGGCATTATTTTAATATTTGTGATATTTTTTTGAATATTTCGGTTACGTACAGATATGTAAAAGCATTTTTCGGCACATATTGTCCTGCAAATATTTAAAACTTTTAATTTTAGTGCCTACAGCGGCAGTTGCGATCGTTTATTTCAATACGGACGCATTCCGGACGCCTGTGCTGATAGCGTTACGTGCCACAGATAACATAAATCCAGCTTCGAACCGGGACTCCCACGTATTTAAGACCTGTTTACTGTAATTTACATTATTCGTTATGAGTTCTTTAAAGGTAAATAAAATTATTTTATATTTTAAATAATTGTTTTAAACTAAATTATCATATATTTATATTAATATATCATATCGCCATCAGACGCCATCAAGGCTCGTTGGGAAATTTTTCATAGCACGGGAAGGTTGTAAATCCGATTTTGAAAATATTTCCGTTCCATGACTTTATGAGACCAAACACGGAGTTAAGTTGCGTAATCCAATACAGAAATTTACATGTTTTTTGTTTATACATATAGAATAGATCAGTAATTTATATGTATAATATTATGATATTTTAACAATAAACTTTATTATATTTATAGAATGCTAGCGCCTTCCTCAAATTCTCAAATCTTGTGTAGATTTTTGATTGAAATATCTCGTTAGCATTGCTTCAAAGAATTAATTTTGTTAAGGAATTTTTGTAACGCCCCATGCTTCCGCTGTTAAGAAAAGTTTTCCTTCATACTTATTACCAAAAACTTTTATAACTTCGTTCCGAACTGACGTATCTTATATTTAGTTATGGGTTTTTTAATACAATACTTTAAATTTGTAGCTATATATACTATTATACATTTTTTTAGCTTCACGCTGTATCCCTCATATAGCAGGGTAGGCAGAGGGAACCAGAGAACCTAGTGTTAAGACACTCCATTCCCCACTTTTAAACATTTACTAAGTTAAATCTCCTTTTTTTATGTAGGTTAGATAACAAAATCGATTTAATACTATAGATAACATTAATTAACATCGATACCATGAGACATTGCTATAAAGTTTTAATCGCGTGAGGGTTTTATGCATGTGCTGCACGAACAAATCATTAAAAAGAGCAATCTGAAAGTTAACTTCCTTTCAATTACTATAGTTGTAACATAGAATAATTGTCGCGCTTAGCTTTAATAAGGTGAGATAATAATAGATTTCTGGTGATGATGAAATTTTCCACTCCGCTATATGTATTAGAGGATGTAACACCAAATATTGCTAGCTATATATCGACATTACCCCCTGCCTATTTTCCCTCAGGCTATGGCTGATTTCCGCTAACTTAGCGAATCTCTTTGATATTCAAACTGAAGCAAATATTTCATTATACATGTAAAATTTACACACATATTATGCTTGATATATTTGTTATGATTAGATTAATATCGATTTTATGTATAGTTTATGAGATAATCGTAATTTATAATATTAAATAACATGCTAAGTTTGGTATATTTGAGTATGCAACGATATTGTGAAATAAGCTTGCTTGAAATGGATACTTCTAGGAAAATGACAATATGATTTACTTGAGTGATTATTACAAATGTCTAAAATATATATTTCACTACAAAATATTACTACAAAGCTTTGAGTTCAGAACGATTCCGTTTGTCAGATAGCTTTTGACCTCAGCTGTAATCAGATGGTGGGCGGTAATTTATTTGTAATCCATTAGATTCTAATGTTAGCTACAGTACAAATGGTACAAACAAAAGAATTTTTAATTAGTATAGTTGATAAACGGAAACGCTATACAATTCCCATTGCATGGGTTATTATCGAATTTTCGAGCTAATGAGACAGGTTCAATACGTCCAGATAGGTTCAATGGGTTTGGAATTATTGATATTTTACTGACATGTGATTTCCCTAATATGGATAGTACATTGCATAGTTTTGTTTGTCCTCACTCTGTTTAGTTTTCGTTTAATATGAAATAACCCAAAGTATGTTTTTAACTTACAGTTAAAAACATACTTTGGGTTATTGGAGTATAATTCGGGTTTCTTTATATAATGGATTGATAATCTAAATCCATACATATAAAATTGAGTTCAAATTTGCTATAACCTCCTTGTTCTCAAAGCGATTATTCATGTATATCACTCGAATCCACTTAATGGCTGACGTGGGCCATACAACATTCAGCGTTTATTGAAAGCATAAATAAATTATTGCCTATAGATTGTAAATCAACGGACATCAGAGAGGATTGATGGGAACTGTGATATGCATCAGTTTACAAATGTTGAGTTGAGGTGAAATAATTTATATAAAACTCGTCCAATGCTTACTGACTGACAGACAAAGCACGGCCGAAACTACTAGACGTAGAAAGCTGAGATTTTTCTTGTAGATTTCTTTGAAAGTGCTTGGAAGCACTAAGAGATATTTTTTTACAAATGTCCTGCACAGCTTAATCTAACGAAGCCAAATATATAAATAGAAATATCGAAAGAGCGATAGAATCCGCACAAATAAAGTAACGGGCAAAAAATCGACAACTACTAATGTTGAACGTATTCATTTCCAAGTATGACATGAATGATGATATAGAAATCATATTCATATCGTAATGTCCCAATCAATTTGGCAATTTCTGAAAGAGAGTCTTTGTGAAATTACTAAATACGACTTATCACTTTAGTACCATACAAATAGCACAAATTACATTCTGTAAGCTTAAGAAAATTATTCGATTCATCTGTATTCTATAGAGAGTGGAGATTGGACAACGTTTATGTATATTGTATAACAATATCTATACTCGAGGGAAAGAGGATCAAGGTGCTTATAAGATAGACTCCCTGTCGGCTAGCTAGGGTTGGTATGCACTAAATTATCTATTCGTTCATTATATATTCAGCGTTATTGAAAAATTACCTATAGTTTTAGGATGTATTAATTATTAATTTCTACATAATAATTTAAAAAAACAAATGCTATGTAGTTTAGTTTAATAATATTTATTACAACAATTGAAAGTGACAGCCCTACTCTTAGCCCGATCTCGCATACAATGATACATTTATCGTAGATTAAAATCTGCCACAAACAAATCGCCACGTTTTACTCTTTATGTACTATATTCATTTTATAATCTGTAAGTAGCTTCTCTGTAAATAATCTTTATAATTAATTTGAATCTTTTAAACGTATGGTAATCTTAAGAGGATCTCATCTTAATACCTCTTTAAATATCTATTAAATTTTAATACGCTGTTTCAAATGTCCATAAAACAACATTTACGTTATTTAAATTTTTGAGATAAGTCGTGAAGTCATTTTTGATACCGTTAAAACAAATATTGCTGAGAGTTATAATAAGAAATGGTTAGATATTGCTTCTTTGAGAGCAAAATAACTTATAAATTGACATCTCAGCGTAGTAATTTTAAAAAAATTGTATCGTGTTATAAAATCACACACGATCATCCGGTACTATGTAAAACACTGCCTGTATCGACGTTTTCTACAATAAATATATGACAACATATATACTTTTAATTACATACAAAAAAAATATTTGAAAAAAAATATAGACTAGATTTTTTAAGTCAAAGTATTTTTTTTAAGTCGCAGCAGACAGACACACTCACCAACCATAAGCTTTGAATAACTTAATTACAGATGGCTAGTTAATCCATTTCGTTAATTTTCCTCTTTTCAAATACAATGAAAAAATATATGCACTACACATAGATTTACTTATATTGAGGTTATTCTTATATGTGGTAATTAGTAAAACATTTTTTTTTTTATTTTATAGACTAACAATTAAAGTAAAACTTATTCAAAGTGAAACTTCTTAGAATAATGGCAACCTTTATTGGAATAAATGTAGTTTACAATAATACTGAGAAATAAGCAAATGCAGACGATTTATCTCATTCATACAATAGTCTGACCTCGCTTCGTTCACGACTGACACGTTTCTAAGTAAAATAAAAGTTATTAATATTACGTGTCAATGTTTAGGTAGCTGTCTAGTCATCACAATAATACAGTAGGATGTAAAAAAAATAATTAAATGGTCTAAGAAATACATAGAATCGACAATTTCTCACTTCACTTGGTCACACACATCCTAATTAATATAAGTAAACTTTTGAAAAAAAAAAACAATTTTATAGCTTACAAAGCAACTTTCATCTCTTTCAACCTTTCATCTTTTCTTTTATTTCTATTTAAAGCTCCTTAATTCAGAGCCTCTAATACCGTAACGGAATAAAAACAGAATTAATGATGACAAATCACCTCATTTTCTGCGTGAAAACGGCCGCCATCAGCATAGAGCATTTTTTTATTTACATTTTGACAAACATTGACACCAATCCGTAGTTAGTACAGCCGCGGGCAGACTTTCTCCTCAAAATCTAATGCTCGGCGCCAAAATTCCTGGCCCATGATTTGTCTAGTGCTTTAGATAAAAAAAACTTTTGTTTTTTTACCAAACACTAATGACTGCGACAGTAATGTACTGTTAAAATACTTTAAACCTCTACAGGTATTTAGTTGAAGGGTCTCGTGTTTGTATACATCAATACATCGAGTACTTGCTCAATCTCTCGATCTTCTCGTTCTTAGGCGATTTTACGTTCGTGGTTAGAGAACAAATCATTATCAGTTATTAACATCTTGACCTACTGACGAGTCACGATCACTCAGATTTACAGCACACAAGCATAATATTAAAACTAACAATATTTCTTTTATTGCCCGATACTGGTTTTACACATATCGCCATTCCCTTTGATAATCGCATTGTAAATCGATTAAATTTTATGACACGCTAAAGTCTACAGATAGCATATAGAATTATATTCTTTTTAGAAACCAAAAAACAAATTTATTGAAATAAATGCGGAAATTATTCTAATAACGTCATTTAGACGTGTTTTCCATTTAAATGGTTCTTGTGGCGCCATGGCTGATACCAACAGTGTATACTGGTTATAAAATTTTGAATTTTGATTTACTTTTTGTGTCATTGTTAACCTTGTATTTTTTATAGCTAATTTGTGATTTTTTATTGTTTTCAGGTGAGTTTCAAATTTGAATCTGCCAAAGAATCAGTTGCAACAGTATGTATGTATTCAAGTACTTCACTATAATCTATTATCTTATAATATTTCTTTATTGGCCTATTTGTTTAATTCAAAATGAGATAATTATTTTTGATAATCATAAAAGACATAAATATACCAAGTCAAAGATCTTTTCCTAGCTTAATTAATATACACGAGTCAAATTAAATTAGTTTTATTGCATTCACTAATTGCTTTAATAATAACTTTACCGCTTAATAAATGTTTGATAATAAGTTGTTAGCAATTATTTACTCGATTAAATTGGTTGCGGTATAATTTTGAAACACTCTAGATGGCAATTACGCGTACATTTTGAACTTAGTTTAACCGGTCCTTAATAAAAAATGGATATTTGACTTTCATATAGCGTGAGATAGTAGTTTAAATGTTATCCCTAAAACCATTATATTTTATTAAAATATTAATGACAAGAGTTGTAAATCTGAATCTGAAGTGGTTTTTAAAGTAATAGAATAGCATTTGTTTGCCTCGAGATTACATATGAATAATTACTAGTGTTCCCGATGACGCGTTAACAACGCGTTGCCTAGCAACGTTTTTGCCACTTTGTATAAACATGAATGTCAAGCCATGGTAGTGTGTGTATTATTAATTTAATATATTTTATTAATTTAATATATTTTTATGCATTATTTTAAAAAGATATCATTGTGCACTCCTTCGTCTTCTTCCTTCGTCTTCTTCCTTCCTTCTTAAAAAGGGATCCAAACTTTTTGCTTCACGTATTTAAATATAGATTTATAAAGCTTCAAAGCTTTGAAGGCAAAGATAACCTAGTGTTTAGACACTCCATTCTCGCTTATTTGCTCCTACAAGATACTTATTTCTCTACGGCAGTTCTACATCGATTTTTACGTAATTAATTAGTAATAAAATGTTTCTAAAACCAACTAAATACAAAAAACAGTAATTAAATCAATTATATTCTACAAATTAGGTTTTAACAACTTCATTATATCCAGCTTCGGTATTTCCACTTAGCGCCACGCACTAAACTCGGTTTAAAGTAGCGCAAACATTCCATATAATGTATGCAGGCTCTCCTAACGACGCTTTCCTTCACCGTAAACCATGATAAATGACATATTAAGAGATAAACACAGGTGTACGATTTGTAACGTATATGAATATATCAGTATGAAGTTTTAAAGTGCAATTTATAGTTACCTTATATGTTGATATGGATAGGTATGTGGCTGTATGTAAGTGTTATAAAATGATGAGCAAGTAAAGAAATTTATAATATTACATAGCATAAATTCTTAGGCTGGAAACTGGTACTTTCGAATCGTCAATTTACAAAAGATGTCAGTAGTGTCAGTACTAATGGAAGCTACCACCGGCTCGGAAGGCAGTTCTGCTGAGAAGAGCCGGCAAGATACTCAACAGTTGCTCTTTTCAACTGATGAGCCCCCCAGGGGAGCGTTAACAGAATTTCATTCCACATATCAACATCATTGTAGTATTCTTGTAATATGTTTTTAATCTTAGCGTTAAATTGTTGAAGTGGCAGGTCTGTAATTGTTTGTGGAATTATTAATTTTATACTATACGTTGACTCACTGATATATAGAAGCTTAAGCAAGCAAGATAAAATAGACAAATTAATACTATTGGACGTAAGAGACACTCGAGCAAATATATTATGTACTGGGTATAATACAGCTAAATTAAAACTGTAATTAGTACCTTGTGCCTCTAGGGCGACGTGCCCTCATTAAACGGTCAGGTATAATTAGCAATTTTGTAAACGGCCTCCTTTATTAATTTACATTTAAAAAGTACTAAACTTAAGCTAGGCTCTATTTTAAATAATTAGGTAATTTTCTAAAGCGGTGTTTGGTATTTGCACGCAAAAGTTCTAATACGTACTCATCAGATATGAGGCCTGTCGTGGCGAGAGGCACACGCGTGTGACTGTAAACGCGACAGGTTGTGGGTTCAATTCCCAATCCAGGAAAAGAAAATATTAAATAGTATTTAGTATTTTCATTTCCTTGCTCTGGCAACAAGACAAAGCGCGACGTTGGGTTCCGCCGCTCAGCACACAATACCTCAATTCGCCGGAAAGTATTACAAGAGAACGGAGTGTCTAGGTTCTATGCCTACCCTGCTACGTAATGTATGCTATGTGATATAACGCGAAGCTAAATAAAAAGTACTCATTCCTGACCTTTTCTTAAGTAATTCAATTTGTTATTTAAATACTCATTTAAAGTGAAAAACTACTTGTGACAGGAAATAATATTCGATTCGCTAGAATTATAGAAAACGTCAACTCGTTTATTTATTTTGTTATCTTTATTAAATCAAATTATAATTAGTCGTCACTTAAAATCAATTAGTATACAAATGACAACACTATTTTATGAATGAATAAATCCAATTTAATATACATTTGATTTTAAATTTCCGTTTCCGTGGTCTCATATACATTTCTAGAGTACAGCAAGATCTAAGCTAAATGATGAATATATGTATGTTTTTTTAACTTCACGCTGTATCCCGCATTTAGCAGGGTAGGCAGAGGGAACTTGAGTACCTAGTGTTTTTAAGTCACTCCGTTCCCCACTTTCCGCCGAATTGAGGCATTACGTGCTGAGTGGCGGAACTCAATGCCACGCTTTGCCTTGATACCAAAACCAGGAAATGAAAATACTAAAATTTAACATTTCCAGGAGTGGAAATCGAACCCACAGACTGTCGCGTTTATAGTCGCACGCTCGTGTCTCTGCGCCACGACAGGCGATAATGTATGAAATGTGCAGCTATTTTTTTCTAATAACCCCTCTTCATTCGATACGCCAATAAAGAAACGAAATTTATTTCAAATCACTTGTCAATTTCAGCGTGATTAATTTTTTATACGATTGTTAGTGGTGAACAAAAAATGTGGAGTTATAAAAAGACTCTTGGCATACAAATTAGACAGTGCTACAAACCAACAATACGTTCTTTTTTGTAGAAGCAATCACTTCTAAACTCTTGTGAAAGTCGAAATGTTTATTGCTTAAGAAAGTTATTACAGTATTAAATTATATTCAAAGCGGGTAAGGCTTACGAGATAATGTTATATTGAATAATCATAATTTCACTATAATTCTATTAGTGAGTTATTTATCTTGATTTTTGCGTGATGGAACTTTTGTACATTGCTTGTTTATATATAGTATTTAGCAGTGGCGACGCGTGAATATTAAAATAAAGTAAATGATGAAATGAGATTAAGGGCATATATTTAGATAAGCCGGTATATATCTAGGGAACCTGGTATACCTACTTAGGGAAGCCGGTATAAGACGTTAAGTTTTTTAGCAATTTCACTATTCACTTTTGCTGACGACCTTTTTTTTAGATGGTTTTAGAGAATGTTTTAAAATTAAAATTAAATTAAAATAAAAAATTAAATTTACAAATTTCCTGGTGACTTTTTTTTGTTTAGGTCTCAGACTTTTATGGAGTTTGTTGTTAGCAAAGTCATTCCTAATTTTTTTCAAATAATTTATTGTCATTTATATAAGGTAAGCCGGTGGAAACCGTGTTATATAGACAACTCGCCTCTGGTACTTAGGTATTTTTTTTTTTATCTTTACGCTGTATCCCGCATATAGCGGGGTAGGCAGAGAACTACCTGAGAACCTAGTGTTAAGACACTCCGTTCTCTTACAACAATTCTGTTCCCCACTTTCCGCCGAATGGAGAAAGAAGGCTGAATTTAAATAAGTAGGTAAAAAAATACTATAAATGTAATTAAAAATTACAACTTTAACAATTATACTAAGAAGCTTTTAAATAATACAAAGCTTAATTATTTCTATGTAAATGCCAAAAACATGGGTTCGTCCATGTAACTACGAGATTCCGTGACATGTTCAAATTATGCGTAAAAATTTCAATCTCCGACAGAATTCTAATTACATTAGCTCGTTAACTGTTATATATGAACTTATTGATAAAATAAGGTTACATACAATTCACTTTACATTTATAACAAGTTATGTCGAAGATTGTCATATTTGTTCTTGTCATTGAATTATAATATTAAAATGAGATTGGATAAATAATAATGTCTTTAAATATAATAGTGGCGACGAGATAAAATTGTTTTTACGTAAAATTCATGTACAAACATGAATCAGTTACACTCAGTTAAATTCCACGAGTACCAACCCGGGAATGAAGATTTTCGACATTACATAGACAGATTGAATTACTGTTTCATTGCGAACAACATTGTTACGGATGAAGCTAGAAGAGCTAATTTTTTTACTGTTTGCGGAGCACAAGTGTATGAATTAGTTGTAGCATTGATAACACCTCTACAAACATATGAAGTCAGATATGAAACTATTGTTGATATATTGGCAAGACATTACACACCTAAGGCGAATGAAATTACTATGACATACAGGTTTTACAACAGGAATCAAAGGGAAGGGGAAAAAGCGAGTGATTATAATACTGAGCTAAGGAAAATAGGTGCTTACTGTAATTTTGAAAATCTAGAGCGGAACCTTAGGGATCGCCTTGTGTGCGGTATGCGCGATGAAAAACTTAAATTTGATTTATTGAAAAGAAATAACCTGAATTACCAAGAAGTTCTAGATGAGATGATTGCAGCAGAGATGGCACATCAGGACGTTACCTTAATGCAATCAGCTGGTGCATCCTTGGACATTACAACTAGCAATAAGTCAGGTCCTAATGGCGAAGCTATGGATATAGGAGCTGTGCATGAAAGTTCCTTTAAATATCGTTTATGCTACAGATGTGGAGACAAGCATAGCGGTTTATGTCGTTTTATTAACACAATTTGTAATTATTGTAGGAAAAAAGGACACATAGAAAAAATATGTACACAGTTACTTAAGCAGAATAGTGGTAAAAAGATTAATTACGCCGCCGAGAGTGACAAATCGGATGATTTCCTAAATGGAATCTATTGTTTAAACGAAGAAAAACAAAATTATCAACGAAAGATACCCCCTGTGGAAGTAAAAGTATTATTATGTGGTGTTAAGGTGACTATGCAAGTGGACTCTGGTGCTTCTTATTCTTTAATTAATTTTGAAACATTTAATAGCTTACCAGTTTCTCAAAAGAACTTATTACTACCGTTATCTTTACAATTATCGACATGGACTGATACACCTGTGAAGTTGTTAGGCCGAATGAACATTCCAGTACAATTTAAAAATTATAATACATATTTATCTGTTATTGTAGCTCAGGGGAATGGTCCAAATTTACTTGGTCGTGATTGGTTCCAACCTTTAAACATTTATATAAACAATATAAATTCTGTAACTGAGTGTGGAAGTTATCAAAATTTATTAATCAAATACAAAAGTATCTTTGATTCAGGTTTAGGAAGATACCGTGGGGAACCAGTATCTTTACAACTGTCACAAAATGCTATACCAAAGTTTCTAAAAGCACGGCCCGTTCCATATGCTCTTAAGGAACGAGTAGAAAAAGAAATAGACAACTTGGTTACTGAAGGCGTTTTAGAGCCGATTCCCTACTCAAAATGGGCAACGCCCGTTGTACCGATTGTTAAAAAGAATGGGAGTATACGCTTATGTGGTGATTATCGAAGCACCATAAATCAAGCTACAGAATCGGATACCTATCCAATGCCAACGGCTAGTGAAATTTTTGCTTTATTGGCCGGAGGAAAGTTCTTCACGTCCCTCGATTTGGATAGAGCATATACTCAGGTGACGGTCGATGATGAGACTGCCAAATTGTTGACATTAAACACGTGTAAGGGTTTGTTTGCAGTTCATAGGTTAGCATTTGGCGTGAAGGCTAGTCCTGGTATTTTTCAACGAATCATGTCGTCATTGTTGGCAAATATACCTGGTGTAGCAGTTTTGTTAGATGATATAATCATAACAGGACCTTCTTCTGAAGAAATGTATAATCGCCTAGATATTGTGTTGAATCGTATAACAAAAGCAGGGCTGCGGTTAAACAAAGATAAATGTAAATTTGCGCAACATAGTGTAGAGTTTTTGGGATTTGTTATAGACGCAGAGGGCATACGTCCTGCTGTTAGTAAAATAGAGGCAATCATTAATACTCCAGTTCCTAAGAATGTTCAGCAATTACAAGCATTTTTGGGTCTTTATAACTTTTATGAGCGTTTTATTCCCCATAAAGCAACCCTGCTGGAACCTCTTCATAGATTATTAGATAAGAAAGCTTGCTGGAAATGGACTGAAACTGAACAAAACGCTTTTGATAAGGCTAAAAACCAAATAACTTGTGATGTTACACTAACACATTACGATATAAGTAAGCCCTTGATAATAACTTGTGATTCTTCAGAATATGGCATCGGTGCAGTATTGTCTCACGTTATGGAAAACGGTGATGAAAAACCAATAGCTAT
The DNA here is from genome assembly GCA_033558755.1 of Philaethria dido. Taxonomy (NCBI): domain Eukaryota; kingdom Metazoa; phylum Arthropoda; class Insecta; order Lepidoptera; family Nymphalidae; genus Philaethria; species Philaethria dido. Next base: position 212,583 of record JAKGSA010000187.1, read on the forward strand.
GGGTTCAAGAACTTTGCACCCACATGAAAGACGATATTCTCAGATAGATAAGGAAGCGACTGCAATCATGTTTGGAGTTAAGAAATTTAACAATTATCTCATGGGCCGGAAGTTTACTATCATCACTGATCGTCAACCTTTATTAGGAATTTTTAATCCTTTAAAAAAGATACCTGATTTGTTATCTCCGCGTCTAGTGCGTTACTGCCTTGCATTGTCAGCGCATGATTACAAAATCATTTATAAGCCTGGAAAGACAATAGCTAACGCAGATGGTTTAAGTCGTTGGCCGCAACCGGTCGTGGCTGCTAAGAATTCTGATGATGTACCCGGAGAAATTTTATTAATGGCAGAAACGCCACAAGACTTACACTTTAATACGGAAGATATTACCAAAGAAACATCTAAAGATGCCGTGTTGAGTCGGGTTATGCAGTATATACTAAGGGGATGGCCAACACGAATAAAAAAAAAATCAGTTACAGGAAAAATAAGAAAAAAATCACAACTACATGCAAAAGTTCCTTATAGTAGATCTTAGGGTAGATTGTGGTGAATTGTATGTTATTATTAATTGTTGATGTAATTGATAATGTAATTCATGTTCATTTTATTACTACTGCTATTTATGTGCTTATATTATTTGTTAACTTAAGGGAAAGGTATGTTATATATGAACTTATTGATAAAATAAGGTTACATACAATTCACTTTACATTTATAACAAGTTATGTCGAAGATTGTCATATTTGTTCTTGTCATTGAATTATAATATTAAAATGAGATTGGATAAATAATAATGTCTTTAAATATAATATTAACACGACTATTAATTTGATAAATGTAGTACGGTTTTACAAAAATAAACTGACTGACAGGTAACTGTATTCGGTTGTAATAAATATTAGCTTCTAGGAACTAGCGGTGTGGATGGCGCTTATCATATATATGTTCACATGAGATCATTTGGAATATAAAAAAGAATACAGAATAACTAATATGTCACGTTTGTTTAAAAATATATATTATTTAGAAATAAAATCAAGTTTTTAGATTTTAGGTAACGCTTTGCTCATCTATCGGTTTAATTTGTTTTATAGCAAGAAAATTACTACGCTTTTTTTTTTCATTTATGTATTTATATACTTTTATTTATATCGAACAAGAACTACAAAGGAAATTTAGCTTAGTATACATTTTTATTTTAACTTAATAAAATTATAATCTTATTAGCCATTTCTTTCTTCAAACAGAACAACTTATAATAAACAAAACCATAACACTTCCTGAAACGATTCCCTCTTGTTTCGTTATTTCAACGTGGCAAAGTTAAGATGGTAGTCGAAAAGTATTAAAAAGATTATAGCACCGTAAGTATCGAATAACTTTTTTACAAAGAAATAAAAGAACATTTTTATATTGTTTTGTTCAAGCGTAGTCCAAATATAATTCAATATCAGTAAAGTTAATTAAATTGGAAATACTTTTCAATAAAATCGTCTCATAATTTCCATGTAAGCAAGTTTCCAGCTCACTGAATAATAATTATGAATATTACAACCGGGAAATATAGTTATGAGAACCGAAAATATTACAGTATACACCCCATAAATAGTAACAACGAGCTGCCTGTGGCGAGACAGTCGCTTTATTCGCGTCCTGCGCAATAAAAATTCATGTACACATTCAAATTAAACTCTTCATTTATTCAGTACAAACTTTCATAAATTCCTATCAATATCGGAGCTTCGATCGATATGACGGAAATATTTTACTTTATATTGTTATATACGGCCGCTTGTTCCCTTTCCCCGAAGCAATTAGAGATGAAACGCAGGGCTTCCATTGCCGCTTCTTCGAAATTAACTTGTTACTTACGCAAACATACAAAATCACGTTCATTAAATAATAGCTGTGCCAATATACGTCTTGTGGTTTTGTAATAGAGAGTAAAACTGTGAGGTGAATAGGAACTGAATTTCGGTAGTACTTTAAAAGACATTCCAACGGTACAATGTGACGCTCCCGTTTAAGCTATCTCCGGCTGATCGCAGAGGGCTGCAGCAAAATTGAAATGTAAGATTTATTCGGCATTTGTATAATCTTTCACCGTTTTCCCTTCCCTATTGGAAAGAAAAGCCTTTGTGCGCGTATTATAAATTTTAAGTTATAATTTAAAATTGAATAGGTAGGGGGAAATAAATACACCTGCATATCTCACGTCTTTGAATTGTTTTATTTCTTTAATATGAATATCGCAGTAAATAGCAATCGGTTTTTTTTCCTCAAAATAATATTTATATTTGTAATATTGGAACACATCTGAGCTCAATCAAATGAAGCGCAGCATTAGGATCTATTCACAATGACTATAAATCAATTGCCTGTTCTAGAGCAAATATTTTGTTACTTTCTATACTACACTTAACCGTTAATCTACATTAACAACTATTAGTTTTCATTCGCTCATAGTACATAATACAAGAGACAAGCCAGTCAAGCGTCGCCCAACCATCTTATCTCTCATGCTTCATTAGACTATTGACGCGCTACCCTCCGGTATGACAAATAATGACCATTACTACTAAAATGGCACACATATGTACTTATTTGAAAAATGATCATATAAAGGTAGTAATAGAATGAATGAAAATTAAATTAATCAACTTTATTTCTTTGTCTTCAAAAGTTTGAAAATCGATTTATAACAATTAAAACATTCATTTTTTAAAGTACATGCATAACATTTAAATATTTTCTAAAGCCCATAGTAGTTAAAATTTACTAAGTAAAAATGTTAAGAAGTCTAGCAAACTGTTTGGGGCGAAGCTTAATTTTGTGACTCTATTAGCATGAATATGCATACATATTCTTAAAACTTGTGTTGCCATTTTTACCTTTAAATACCTTCTCCGTAAGTGTAATAAAAAGAACTTCCTAAAATATTATAATGAGCCTATCTCTGTTAAGCAATTTCTATTCGTTTGAAAACATTAATTATTCTTCGGCTTGATTTATTTTATGTGAGAATGTACTGTCGTTGCGCAGAAGCACGAGCGTGCGACTGTAAACGCGACAGGTTTTGGGTTCGATTCCCACTTCAGGACACAAAAAATTAAAATATTTAGTATTTTCATTTCCTGGGTCTGGTAAAAAGGCAAAGCGCGGCGTTGAGTTCCGCCACTCAGCACGCAATGCCTCAATCCAGCGGAAAGTGGGGAACGGAATTGCTGAAAATGAACAGTGTCTTAAGATTAGGTTCTCTGGTTTTTTCTGCCTACCCTGCCAAACGCGGTATACGGCGTGCAGCTAAAAATGTACTGTGCCTACGAAGATAGAGAAAATGCCCAAGTTTGTATTTATGTTAAAATTCATGTAATAACGTGGAAAATGGGGAACTGAGTGTCTTAACACTAGGTTCCTTCTGCCTTCCCTGCTTTATGCGGGATACAGCGTGAAGCTATGTATGTATGTATGTTAACTCTCTAGCCACTTGACAAGATTTTATGACTTAAATCGGAATACCTAGCGCCACACTTGCGCACTTTACATGCAAAATTAACTAGAAATAGGAATACAAACTGCATAAAAAAGCGCGAATGTAATCTGGTCCACATCTAATCTAATTTTGTCTGCAAAAATGCCGCTCACATCCTTGATGAGAAATCTCGGTGGGAAAATGAAGCCAGCGTATCTCTAAGCTCATTACGTATCTTTTATATTATCAATTATGTTATATTAATTGACTGTTTCTCGTTGTCATTCATGATAATTAGCGTTACGAGTTGTAGAGTTTTTTATCGCTGATAGTGTTGTCCGATTGTTAATTATTATTTATATACATGTAAATAAACACACAGTGTATTAGAAATTAATTTTAATTTCATTCATCTTTATAATACTATTAATATTTATTTGATTGTGATGAATTATCAATATTGTTAATATTAAAAAGCAGCTCTATACTCAACCTAATGTAAAGATACTGTGTATTCCGCCTAAAATCAAGACATTATTAAATTGTGGAACTTGACGTCGAGGTTTGTCTTAATGAAAATTATTTATATATAATCCTCCACGAACAGGAATCAAACCCACAACCAATTACAGACAGAAGTTGTCCCATTGTGTTACGATGGCCTCTAATGTCATAAATAATTTTAAATAACATTAGTTTTATATTATATATAATACTAATCAATATGACCAAGAACGCAATAAAAGTAATGTGGAAGAAGCTATTTAGAAAGATAAAAAAATAAAACAATTTAAGTGGTACGTAAATATATTAAAATTTTACTCATTACTTATTCATTTCCCCTAATAATTAGAATCATGATGATTGCTGACCATTTCTAGACGTCAGTAACAAGGGAAAGTAGGCGTTCGACGTTCGGCGGACGGAAACGTCCGGTCTTATTGAGATTCGTGTAACTTCTTAGCTCTCACGGTAATCGGCAGATCTCTGATAGGCGCTATAATTGCTTATTATTTTATATAAACTATATAATATATGCTACTTGAACTACTTAAATGTTCATAGTTTAGTAGTTTAGTTGAAATAGCCTTCAGATAGCCATTAATATTATTTAATGCTAATTTTGTACCTCAGCGGAAAATTGTTCTAAGGAAACTTTAATAGACAATGAAATTTATTTAAGGAACAGCTTTTTTAGGAAGTTCTTTATAAATTTTTATTTTTGTACGAAAAAGTTTAATAAAAAGCAACCGTTTCAGTCAAATGAATATAATGGCATACTGTAAAAAGATTAACAATAGGCGACCTCGTTCAGATGAATAGCATTTTCCAACCAACCTTGAATCTACAAGATAAAATATATAATAAATATTCTGACTTTTCCTAGAATTTACATGGAAATCGATTTATGTCAGTTTATATGGTTAGGTAGAGAGAAAGGTGCACGGACAATAGAGGAAATAGGACGTTAATGCGCATTTTAAAGGGGCCCCTTAAACCTACACTTGGGTTGTAAGTCCCAAGCACTCTTCTCTCCCTACAACGCGATGGGCCCGGCACCCGCACGGTGAATCCATAAATTGCTAAGAAGTTTCATGTCTTCTCAATAGATGGCGTTATTTACGCTTCACAGTATATGACTACAATTTTAGCGCTGTAACGTATTATCACAATGGCCGCATGTTTGATATGTCAGATTGAAAGCTAGTGTTGAACGTTCTATTCCCGGTTTCGATATTTCATATATACAATTTATCAATATTTCTCTATGGAAAATACATTTATTTCGAAAGTTTATTCAAATATTCCCATAATATTCTGGTGTCGGATACATGTGTTCTGATGCCTTGCATAATGGGATATATAAAATCGGTGTAGCAACAAGTGGACAGGGTCCAACGTGACGTTCGCTTCTGTTAAGCCTCGTACAAATATTTATTTGTTTTATTATTGAGTAATAAAATATTATATGATGGATGATAATACTTTTAAAGAAGCATTTATGTTTTAAAAACTACTTTTCGTCTAAAGCCGTGATGAGATAATGGTGAGAGTGCCTAAATCCGCTAGTTTATATAAACTAGCGGATTTAGGCACTCTTACCAATTAAAAATTATCTTAAGCTTTATGTAAAATATTTGCGAACATTTTAATAATCCCTTAAAAGCTTTTAAAAATCTTAACCTTTGTTGCCTTTTTAATACTACATGTCAATAATTTAAATAATAACTTAGTATTTTATTTTTAAGTAATATTTATCAATTTTAGGTATATTTCATGATATTTATTTAGGAATGTTCAATTAAATTTTTTAGTTCAGTTAAAAAAAACAGTTTTCCTATTATCAAAATTTCCTTAAAGTTTAAGTTAGTTCCATTTTTTTAATAAAGATTTTACTATATGATGAAAAAATATCTGAGTTTTTTTTATTATCCGTAAAAAGTCAAATAACTTTCTATAATGACAGGCTTCACTTAACTCGATCTTTATAAGGTCCTCATTACTTAATGAATTATGAATTGAAATACGATTATAAAGAATTATGTACAATTCTTGAAATATTTACAAAAAAATATCTTAAAGTTGTTTTATAATTTTTTTGTTTTACTTTATTTAATTAACATTGCTAGTTGTTACCCGCGGCTTTGCTCGAGTTGTCAATGGCAGTCCATAGTACATACTATAGTGTATATTTCTTAATTTGAAGGCTTTGAAGTAAGCTAGGCTTTTTGACAAAGATATTTTTTTCAATATTTCTTTTGATAAAAAGTTTCCTGTGTCCTTTTTTAATACCTCAAATAATATGAGTACGAACTTTCATGACAATCGGTTGAGTATTTTTGGCATGGACGCGTAACAAACTAACTTACATTCACATTTACAATATTAATATGGATTCTATAACGATACATATTCATATTATATTATAAGCTTTAAGCGTCGTATTTCACTTGCGTAACTAATTACCTACGGTTAAACCATTAGCTGGCGGATAATTGTTCCATAATGACCAATGCTGTAGCTCTCCGGTAGTGAATTCCTCTTTATTTTCACTCGCTTTTGGACATCTATGCGATTGAAATATATACTCGCAATACACTTGTATGAAGTGTGATATTTTAAATGTTAGTATTTTTTTTTTAGTTTGCAAATATACTTACTTACGTAGCTTCTCGCTGTTTAATATTTTATAATAAAATAGTAAAATAAAATATTTTTACATTGGCATACATGAAAGACATTAATAAATGATTTATATCTTAATGGAATGGAAGCGTTTAACTCTAAATTAATAAAGAGTTTTATAATTTTTTCAATGAGCTTTTATAAGCTTCGACAATTTTTTTTGTAGCTCCACGATGTATCCCGCACATAGTAGGGTAGGTAGAGGGAACCAGAAAACCTAGTGTTAAGACACTCCGTTCCCTTATAATCCGTTCTCGTGGAGCTTCGACATAACCAATTCAAGTTAAAAAAGATACAAAAGTTACTTTCATTCAACACTTCTTATAACATAATTCTAATAAACATGACCTCTGTTAAAGATAAGGCGGTAAGACAATTAAAACTATGCCTCAAAATAATTAGTATCGAATTAATTCTCTTTAGATCACGCTCGCTTTCGTAACGCTATCAAGATAAACATTAATTACTTTATCAAATACATGCGGTTATTCGCGGCTTTTCTTGTGATTTTTTTTATTATGAGAAGCTTGAGTTATTTTAACTATATTACTCAAAAATATTTTTGTCATTTTTTTAATTTTATGTGTTTTTTTTCTATACGAGTATATTATGTTATTTCTAGAGGGGAACGGAATAGTTGAAAGAGGTTTTCAGGTTCCCTCTGTCTACCCTGGTATATGCGGGATTCAGCGTGAAGCTAAAAAAAAAGATTATTTCTATATCTTCTTTGTTTTAATACATATTATGTCCTTGGCCTTTAAGTATGATTACGACCCAACGTGTAGGTTTAAGGGGCCCCTTTAAATTGCGCATTAACGTTTATGTACCCCCACTGTCCACACTCCTCTCTCTACCTAACCATATGTTATAAATAATTTATTTCCGAAAATTTATAATTGCAGAGATTTGACCTGTGCCTGTTATGGAAAAAATAAGCTACGATATTTTATTTTAAGGCATTATTTATGAGTTTCAATTTTATATAATTAAGTAGCTGGTTATAATTTAAGTTCAGTGTATATATTTATGAAAACTTGTTAAGCCCATTTAATGTCAGTTTAACTGACAACCCAATGTAAGTTATTTACTTAAATGAATCACCGGATTCTGGTATCGGCCTTCTTTAAAAAATATATAAGTATTATTTAACGTGTAGGCATAAGCCAATTATATAATAATATAATATTATATTAATAGAGGTCTGTCGTGGCGCAGAGGCACAATTGTAAGCGGGACATGTTGTGGATTCGATTCCCACTCCAGGAAATGAAAATATTAAAATAATATTTAGTATTTTCATTTCCTCGCTCTGGTAAGAAGGCAAAAGGCGGCGTTTAGTTCCGTCACTCAACACACAACGCCTTATTTCACTGGAAAGTGAGGAACGGAAATGTTAAAAAGAGACTGGAGTGTCGTAACACTAGTTTCTCTGGTTCCATCTGCCTACCCTGCTATGAGCGGAATACAGCGTGAAATTATAAAAAAATAATAATAAATAAATTACTACTTATTTTTTTGCTTTCTATTCACAATATTACAATAGCTAATCAGTTGAAAAAGTAATCACGTGTAGATGAAATATTATTACACGATTTTAATCAGATAAAAAGTGAAAGCTCAGTTAGGGCTTAAATGTAATACTTTTTATGCATCATGTCTTTTACACTATGTGTATGTGTGTATTTTAACAACATAACTCTGCAACATGAGTTGTGCTAAAAGCGCAGCGTTGAGTTTCGCCACTCAGTACACAATGCCTCAATTCGGCGAAAAGTATTGAACGAAAATGTTAAGAGAATGGAGTGTTTTAACACTACGTTCTCAGGTTCCCTCTGCAGTTTTAGGTTTTTTAAATACTGTAAATACAAATTTTTGATATTATAACTTATTTAAAAGGGAAAGAGACATGAGCAATTACGAAATTTTTAGTAATTTAAATAAAAAAGACTTCAGAAGATACAATACGACATGAAGATTTGTCAGAAATCAGTAAAACGGTTGAATAATGACGGATTTCTCTTCAACAGCTCAATCTTAACAAGGTAACCATTACTCAATAAATAATGAACTAAAATGTGTATCTCTGTAAGGGATTATATATAATTTAAAATAATTAAATGTTCCGATTATACAAGTAAAAGTTGAATGAAACGTAATAGGTAACTTATTTGCGCAAAGCACTAATGAAATATTTATAATTAAGTTATTATTAAAACTTGGCTCAATTTTTAAATGCGAACAATTTTGAAATATATCATAAATTCACAAAATGTAAATATTATAATTTTATTTTAATTTACTTACCATTAAGTATGTAATTTATTACAAAGACATCAGGCCCTTTTACAGTAGTAATATTGCAATCACTCGTACAGCCTCAAATAATTATTTGAATAATTTGTAAATTTATATCATTTTATGATGATTTAATGTATACAATCATAATTAAATTTCTCTTTAAAACTTTTAAGAGGATTCATTCTCATATACAAGAAGTTATGCATTCCGTTTCCAGTTTCTTAAAAAAATTGGGTTTGAAGTTATTTATCACGTTTCTCTGTCCTCCTCGAAAATGTAAGAGATGAAAAAATATGTTTGTTTTCAAAACGTCAATTTTATCAATACGCCATCTTTGATTAATAAGTGTATTTTTTTTATACCTTAACCTAAAAATGTTATACGCTGTGTTGTGTTCTGAATAAAAATGAGTAAAATAAATAAAATACAAATGTTACAGAATTAAAAACAAGGATGTATAGAAAATAAACAACTTTCTACACATATTCGTATGCCACACGAATGTTGCAGTTTCCGTGTTTTTGGTAATATCATTTCGGTCACAACAAAAGCAGAACGCGTTGCATTCTAATAACTGCCGAATCGGTGGATTAAATTCGAAATTCGAATGCTGGTTTAAAGCATACATAATCTGTTCTGCACCGATTACATTTTTTTCAATTAAGTAAAAATATTTTTAATAAAAATTTCGTGTGCATACGAAAATTTGTATTTTTGACTGAACGTAATCGTTGCGATTTTAAATATATTAGTGGACTCGGTGACGCGTTAACAACGCGTTGTCTTTAGTTATATATGTGTATGTCACTTTATATAAACATGGATGTCAGACGCATAGTAGTGGTTGTAACATTTATTTTATTAATTTAATATATTTTTATGCATTATTTAAAAAAAAATTGCATTCTGCACTCCTTCTCTATATAAACTATAAGTGTGCCAAGTTTCATGCACCTCCGTTCGCTTAATTTTCGTAAAAAGGGGTCCTCCAAAATTTTTGCTTCACGTATTTGTATATAGATTGGCTGATTTTTGTTTTGGATTTTAAGTTGCGCCAACGAATATGTAAAATTTGTAGACAATAGAAAACTAAATATTTCTACAATTTTCGCGATAGTGTGTCATGCTAACAAAAATTGTGAAATTAGACCTCATTTCCCTATCATATATTAATTTTCTCACGAGACGACCAACACTACTTAGATAAAATTAATTTACATTAACTAATTTGAACGAGAATTTAAAACAAAATATACATAAATTATAAACTAATAAACATAGCAATTTTATTTGATTGCTAATTTACATAACAGTTAGAGTATATGAAATCCCAATTTGTAATAGTCATTGAAACAACAACTTATCAGCGGTTAAAATTATATTTATCAATTTTCCACTTGTCCGATTGAATATTAATGCAATTTTACGTAATATGAAAGATCGGGATAGTATATTGCTCTTACTTCAGTAATACTATACTATTATACTACTAGGTAAAACAATTAATAAAACACATACATTATTTGTCTTCTTAATTAAAGATTACTCTAGACAGGAATGCAAAACAATTTCAAATTTATTTAAACTTAGCCATGTATGAAATATATTGTTGATTATGTTGATATATTATGAAAAATATTTTCTTCATTTTTCGTTTTGTTTCATTTTCTGTTCCATACTTCGCATAGTATATATAATAGAAAATAATCACAAAATTGCTTTAGCAAGTAAAAAAAAAAAATGCCTAAAAGTATTTTTTGACTTGGAATTTTGTATATTCATCATATCCGAATACAATTCAATTCAAGCAAATAGTATAACAAGTGGGTCAAAGTAGCGTTGCAAGGTTTAAAATTTTATTATAATAATTTATTAATTGGTATATAGATAGATACAGGTGAAACTAATATAAGCATTTTAAAAAACCACTTTCCTTTTATTCTGTAGCACTTTATATGGTGGTGAGAAACATAAATATCCCTCGAACTAGATTCGAAGCTTAAACAATCACATTTTTTTAATATCTTAACATAATGTAAATTTCGTTATTGAGATCAAAATAAAAAAAAATAGCTTGCGCTAAGGCTAACTATACAATTTAGTTTACAACTAATATCACATTATTAAGTACCAATTAATATATTGAAACGTTTGAAACAATAATAAATAATTATTGCAGCAGAATTAACGTTACATGATTACAATTGAAACGATCCTCATAATATATCAATGCGATTGGCAGTATTTAGCATCGCGTTAGGTAAAGTGATTTACGTTTATTGAATTTATAGTACTTACAACTACTGTAATGCGATTATATTATGCTAGGAGAAGTAAAGATAGTTTTTTATTGATTGTTTTATTTTTCTTTTCTTATTCTGTTACTGATTTAGAATCAGAAAAACAAATATATTAAAATGTAATCGTAAAATTATTTAAATATGAATATAATTCCCCCGAGTATGAATCGAACCTACAAGCTCTAACATATTAGGACAGCCCACTGCTTCACGATAACCAATAACGACGAACTCAATAACTTCTTGTTCGATCTTCACTAAATTTACAGTTTTTTAAACGGACCATCAGAAAAAGGATCATCAAAATTGGTTCACCCAGTAAAAAGTTATCGATAAGCCATATAAAAAAATACAGTCCAATTGAAAACTTCCTTTATTGGAAGTGAAGATTAAAATTATATATTGTTGAAATATAATGATTCAAAAAATATAACTTAGATTGACGGTGATCTGCAGTGACAAAGTATCATTACAGATTAGTCTACTAATCCGGAAGTCGTGAGTTACGGTCATTTGTACCTACTTAGTATATTAGATAGACTTCCAACGGTCCCGCATCACTTGATATGAAGAAACAAATAAAAAAAATGAAGGTTAATCTAGTTTTAATATGATTAAATGAACAAAGAATGACGTCTCGTGGAGTAGTTCCTCAACTACTGTACAGTCTGTGAATATACTGCGAAGGTTATCGGTTCGATTTTCACTTAAAATAATATTTTTTAAATAATAAAACGAAGGTCTCTAAAATGGACAAATTGTGATAAAAAAGGTCCTAATCCTAATTTTTTTCTTACTATTCCGCAAATGAGCGGGAGATAAAAAAACATAGTAATCGATTCGTAGCTAGAGTTGTATAAGACTGTACCAATTAGTAAAATCCCATCAGATCAATCAATCAGTTTGCAGAACTGTGCGGCTTCTCGCTAATCCTGGGGTTTACCGAACGCGATTAGAACTTACTAAGCTGGTGTTAGCGGTCTATTTGACAACTACCTTTACAAAGCTACGTTACCATAATAAATTACCATAAATGTCATTGTTTTCTGCATGATTACTATCGACTTTTGATATTATATTTTCTGAAGTCCTAAATGAAGTTGAAGTGATGTGCTTTTTGATTATGTTTATACATATAAAAATACTTTAATGTAATCCATTAAAATATTTGGATTAATTACACTTATGTGTTGTTTTTTCATTCTTCTGCTTAAGTTAATAAGGTAAGCTTATATAGTGGCATGACTTCGATCTCCCTATCTGCCAAAGAAATGGGTATATTCATGAAATATTTTCCTTAATACCAACTTTAGGATGATATACTTTCTTAAATACTATCATTTCTCATCATTTTTCCTGCTAACATGTAAACCTCAATTATCATTAGCAGTCAAATAGTTCTAAGACACAGCACGTTAGTATAGATTTTATTAGTTATACTTAATCGGTTACGCTTTTTCACATTATTTATCCATACATCTGTCTATTCGAGATAAACGTGCGTCTGCGGTTACTCACTCTTGTCTGTCATGTCACGTCGCGATAAGCGTATCTATTACTTGATTGTTCTGATCAATCATATTTGATTCCCCTCGTTAGTGCCGGCCGACTTTCACTACTCTAAGTATATGATTTAATATATGTACATACATTAATTTATCTATACCTGTAATGAAATTAGCTGTACTTTGATAAATAAGCGAGTGAAAGAATTTTTTAGTTTATGAAATATTCATTTATTAACATTATTAAGGTATGCTTTCGGGTCTGATTTTTGTTTCCTAAGGCAAAACTTTGTGAATTCAAGATCTTGGTTTTATATATATGTTACAAAAAGATTTAGTAGCATTTATGATATTATTACAAATTGCTTGTCTTATACGGCGCTTACTTAACTCCTTCACTGGCATGACTTGAGGGACAACAACTAAACTAGTTCGCTTCTAGTTATTATATCATAAAATAGCATTACACTAAAGTCTGTACGTTTATGATTAATTTATCATCGGCGAATTCAAACGACTGTTATAACCATATACATGTAATGGTTAACCACAGCTGCAAATTACTAAACGCTTCTAAAAATAAACACGTTATAACGCTGGCGCCGCATAATTGTGTTTTAATAATGTCTGACGACTTTAAGAATGTAGATAGAATCGAACCTGCGCTATCGAGATTCATAAATGCGTAATCGATTGAATCTGACGCGTCTACATGACGCTAATCTGACACTTATTTGCAATTTAAATTCTATTTGTTATTTATGTTAGTGATGTTATTAGTTTTTCTTAGAAATTAGTATCTCGTGATTAATGAGATAACTTAGATTATTATTATAAAAATATCGACTATCGAGTAACTAAAAATACTTATTTCCTATCTAAAATACCTCACAATTTCCAAATTGAAAAGTTTAACCAATAAAAAGTTTTATCACCAAAATTCAACCTAAAAAGAAAATATATTTTTAACATTCCAAAAGAACGCGAGCATCGGCATCTATATCAGCTGTTTAAGTAGGCTGCACGCAACTTGGACCCAAAATAAATACGAATCGACGCGATGTCTCGATACTTTTTCACATAAAAAATTAATGATGTTATTTGACCGTAATCCCCGTGAAATACCACCTTTATTACACCTTTCACCCTCGCTGCGAAGCGAACGTCAGATGAAATCCATCAAACAGTTTGCCCATTGATCCGCTTTAGAAACACGGCTTGCGCACATTACCGACAGTCTTAACGATTTTCTTATTATTCAAATATTAAAGTTATATCTATAAGTTATTATTTGTTTATAAATATATATTATATGTATAATTTGTGGCCAGTCGTGGCGCTGGGGCGCAAGCGTGCCACTGTAAACGCAAAAGGTTGGAGGTTCGATTCCCTCTACAGGGAATGAAAATATTAAATATTTATAATAATTGATTTATTTATATAATAATAATTAGTTACTTACTAATGACTAGTAACTTAAATATTAAAAGAACGAAATGTCTTAACACCAGGTTCTAATGGTTTCCTCTCCCTATATGCAGAGTATAGCGTAAAGCTATGAATGAATGAATGAAATATATATTTTCACTTAGTATTGCGATAGTTTACACAAGCAGTGCACAAAATAGAATGAACTACGTTTAAGTTGGCAAAAGACTTTAAAGTTTTTCATATAAAATACTAAAAGCCATGTCTGCGGATTATGTTAAACCGCATCATAAATAAAGATAGGGCACAGTATGGCTCGTGTGGAGCCAACTTTACTAGCGATAAAAGAAAGTAGGTGGTAATGTTTGCCAGATTATGAGCTCTGCGCGGGAACTCGACGTCCTGTGACACTTACTGATTACAGGACACGCTCATGCCCTTCCAATTTATCTTAATCTTAACGCGTGTCGTTATTTTAACTACCACAAGTTTTTTTGGATTTGGGATAATATTTATATAATTATTATTGCATAAGATAGTTGCTTAAATTTTGGGGAGATCAAATTTTAAACATAGTTTTTTTTGAGATATTGTGAAATATATTTTAGCTAAAGCGTTCTCGGAGGTATTTCATCATATGGACGATGTAGAGGTAATGTAGTGATCGAATTGGATTCAAGTCATTGCGTTCTCAATGAAATAATATTACACGCACTTCCGTGTATTGGACACTTTTGTGTAAAGTGTGTGCATTGAGTAAGTTTTATAACAACAATTATAATGAGTAAAATAAATGGTTTATTCAATAAACGTTATAATTACAAGCATTTATATCAGTTATATATGTTTGTACATCCTTACTAATATTATAAATGCGAAAGTAACTCTGTCTGTCTGTCTGTCTGTTACGCTTTCACGCCTAAACCACTGAACCGATTTTGATGAAATTCGGTTTGAAGATAGAACTAAACTTGGGAAAGGACATAGGATACTTTTTATCGCGAAAAAATGATAGAGGGCGTTGAAATAGGGGATGAAAGTTTGTTTGGAAGTTCCTTATTGTTAAACATATAATCATGTAAGATTGTTTAACTGTTTACAACTTCACCACATAAACCACTTCACCAATTTTGACAAATAGTCTAGACCTTGGGAAAGACTATAGGATACCCCTCATCATATCGCGCGATATAACCGAATTTCACGCGGGTGAAGCCGCGGGCGGAATAGTCATAAATAAGTCATATATAAGTTATAAACATAAATAAGAAAAGTCATAAATAAGTTATAAACATTGAGTCATGTACTCATTTGCAATTACACATATATTAGAAGTAATCAAAATGATAACAAATTATTCAAACAAATAAATTCACGTATCGCGTGCCGACGACGTAATTACTAAATATTATATCTTAATGGTCACTTTAATATTGAGATGATTTGCGTGCGAGTAATTGAAAAATATAATTTCTCTTCCTTAAAGATTGCCGCACTCGTGCACTCGTGAATGTGCCGAAATGTTTGCGGTGCGGCCAATCACAAAACTTATGACCGTCCATAAACAACGATAACGAAGAACTTTCATACAAGGAATTCAATTAAAAAATATTTACTATACAAATAATTTTAACCATTATTAGTATTACTCACATACCCATCGCAAAATTTAACATATTTTATTCAGAATCGCTTAAAATAATAAATTTTGAAAGTTATTTAAATTAAAAAAAATATAAAATTGTTCGCCTGTAACAAGTCTGTTACCACGCAAAACAATCTCGCAAAAAAGTTTTAATATCTCAAAGTTGTTGGGCTCTTTCAAAACATTTGCAATTCCGCCAGTTACCGTGAAAAGTTTCGCACACTCAGACGGCTATCTGCGAAGTCGATGGAAGTTTTTTGCCGATTTATGTTTGCATCTCGATTATTTTAATGGTGATTTTTTTCTCGGCTATTAGTTAGCGTTATCGATTCGCCGCGAGTAATTAGCTGTCCGATCCGATCCGCTCGTCCGATCTCAGCGAGCGGCCGATCATGATTGATGATGTTTTTGGGTTATTACTAAACTCCCTCCTCCCCTTTCGCTTATCGCGGTGGGAGGAACGGGGATGAATGTAACTCATTTTGTTAATGCGGTTGACGTCTCGCACAAAGCAGATAACGGTGTTTGAAGCTACTTTGACGTAAACGCGATTTACTTGGCATCATCTAAGAGCTCCATTAAGGATAATAATGAAATTATAAGAATAAGTAGGCGTGAACGATTTTCCATTGGCGTTGAAGAGTGAAAATAGATATAATGCCTATAGCATAAATTGCACATAACGTTGAATATTTTTATGGGCCAAGTTAATAGGCATTGTTAAGGTATTTTTCAAATTGGTTATCAATTTTACCTAGCCATAGTATTAATAGACGATTAGCTCTTGTTCAGGTTATAAAAATATAATGCAAATGAAAAAAATAATTGCATGATAAGATTAATTATATACTATATTATGTACACTATTTTAGGAAATAACAAATAAAAAAGAAGCTTTAATAGAACTTGAAAACAAAAAATCTTGAAAGTTTTATAATATTATTCCTTATATTTTCAGTGGGCGGAATGTCCCGCGGTGGCAGCGGCGCCGGGAAAACGGCGACTGCGAAGCGCGTGCCGCCACCGGCGATCCCGGGAGACGCGTTTGGAACACCTCAACACAGGCACTCTGGATCGAGCTTTGGTTCACAGGGATACGCGTCCTGTGAAGAACAAGCTTACCCGCAACCCCCGGATACACCTTCACATACAAGAGGTACTTTATACATGTATAATATAATTCTTTATTGCCATTAAAGTTTACAAAATTAAAGATTGTCGACAAAGGTGGGCTTATCTCTACAAGAGATCTCTTCCAGTCAACCTTTGAAGGTGGAAGCGTAACAGATAGCGGGATTGAGATTAACGAATGAACATAAGAAAAGCAAGACATCTATAATTTAATACTTTTGTTTAATACATAAATTTCATTATTTTAAAATTACTTTTATTGAGGAGAAAGTACCCTGCAATGCGGCATAAAGCGTAAAAAAATCACTTTTATTAGCGCTGTGTACTTGTCATTTTTGTGGTATATGATATAGCTACAGACTGTACTCAAGGGGCATTTTCATAGTAAATGTACAATTTTAATATAGTTTATGATTAAAGAAGTGCACAGTCATTATAGCGTGTGTTTCCATAATAAAAAATGTACCTACGTATTGATTTTTCATTACCATTCAGTCTTGTTGTATATTGTTTAATGCGTTGAATAGAACAAAAGGGTACCTATATATGTACGAATAACAGTTAAAATGTAGGTACTAAATACATTTCTCGTACTTTTTATATCAGATACATATTTTACATCAATATAAGAGAGATCGTAATTTTTGCTAGAAATATTTTTAGTAATGTTTAGTAAACCTTTAGCTTCGCTCAACATGATTGTGTTTCTTTTTTACCCTCAATATCAGAGGACACATAACAAATAATTATTCATTTTCATATTTGAATTAGCTAATACGAATGAAAACATAAAAAAATATTAATTGTACTTTTCCAGATGATCACTCGGACTATGGCAGTACAGTATCAGGCGTGTCAGGAGTGTCAGGCGCCAGCGGCAGCCTGGGCAAAAGCCCGGCAGGTGGCGGTACGTTTACCTTCCCGCCGCCAACACAACCCCTCACACACAAAGCTGCTGTATACTATCATCATCAGCTAGCATTGAGTGATGACCAGGGTATTGACATGACACAGGTAATTAAGTTATCATTTTGTTTAATAATCTATAATTTTGTACATACATTACATAACTTACAAATATTCATAATTTTGATTATTTTCTATTAAAAATGTAAGCGAACTAATAGTGAATCTTTATATAAATTAACATTTGTGAAAGCAAAACAAAAGTATGTTTCATAAAAGTTTCAATAATAAGTCGAGTAATATTATTTTTTTTATGTAATATGAAATTCTTAACTAGAAATACTAATACTAAATGTGTCTAGATGGATAGATAGATTGAAATATCTAAATATAACATATCAAAAATGAATATTCAAAAGATAACATCCTAAAAAAATTTAAAAGATTCATTTTTCATGTCTATTTTTCACATTTTCAGAGTCCAGGGCGTGATAGCCCAGGATCATCATCAGGATCAGCAGGCTCTGGATCACGTCATTCCTCAGCGTCGCTCGACAGTGGGAGAGCATCTGGTCGGATGCCACATCACCATCACGCCGCATGTCACTGTGGAGACACCGTCGATAGAGTGCGCGCTATGATAGCTCAAGGACTGCCGGTGAGTTTAGATTACTTACCTTTTCCTTTTACAGTATTATATTATACTACCTACCTTCAATGTTTTACAAAAAAAATGATTTTAAAGCTTTTTGGGTTTTTGACTGCTGTATGATGGGACGAAAGTAACTAATATTATTTGAACTAGTTACTTATTATGACTCATTTAAATAATGAATGTCCGTTCCACCATGGAATTTCCAATGATTGATTTACTATAACCAAAAATTAATTGAAGGTCTGTTTATAGATTTTGACATACATATGAAAACTTTTTCTAAGTTATATAGCCAAAATCAAATATTTTTCCAGGACCCAGATATCATCCACGCGTGGCTAGCAGATCTACAAATGGAAGAATACGCGAGACTCTTCATAGAAGCCGGCTACGATCTCCCCACTGTTACAAGAATGACTCCAGAGGACCTCACCGCTGTTGGCATTAAGAAACCAAACCATCGCAAGCGGTTAAAGGCCGAACTGGCCAATTTGAACGTTCCCGATAACTTACCTGATTATATTCCCGTATGTACTAATGTTGGGCATTAATTTTAGAGTCAATTATTTTTTTTTATAGCTTCACGCTGTATCTTGCACATAGCGGGGTAGGAATAGGGTACCAGAGAAACTGGTGTTAAGACACTCCGTTCTCTATAAACATCTCCATTCCCCACTTTCCGCCGAATTGAAGCTTGTTTGCTTGGAAACCAGAACGAGGAAATTATTATAGTAAATATTATTTAATATTTTCATTTCCTCGAGTTGGAATCGTACCCACAACCACTCGCGTTTACAGTCGCACGCTTGTGCCTCTAAGCCACGACAGGCTACATTATTTCTTTTCATATATTTATGTTTCATAACTTACACCTATAATATACTGAAATTTAGAAGTGAAATACTTTAAGATTCAATTTTCGCTTTAAAACAATATAAATAATCTAAATAATTTCTTTTTCTTTTCAATAAATTAACGTTTTTGAAAATTTAAAGGGCTCATTAGAAGAATGGTTACGCCTGCTTAGATTGGAAGAATACGGTCCCGCCTTAGTGGCGCAGGGCTATCGGACTGTACATGACGTCACACAATTAGCTTGGGAGGTAATATTTCCTTTTTTTTATTTATGTTTTTAAAGATATACTTAGTTATTAGGTTTTTTTCATTTCGATAAAGCAAATGCATTAAAGAAATATAATAAATATGTTAAATCTCTCTTCCTTGAGAAAAATGTCAGAAAAATAACAAGTCAATATCTAATCTACCGCATTTAAATATATATTACTAAATTATAACAGGATTTAGAAGATATGGGTATAGTACGTCTCGGTCACCAAAAGAAAATTCTACTTGCTATCAAACGGGTAAAGGACATAAGAGCGGGGAAACGAAGCATTAGCAATCAAGGATCGATCGATTTTACGAGAATACCCGGACAGGTGATATACACATATTATATGTACACATGTAGTGATGTTTTAGATAGCCCATAGTTGTAGCGTGAAAGTGGATTATTTTATTTTAAAACTCCGTTTTTTTGTCTCTGGTCTACCTTTTTTTAATTCGGTGTACCCATAGACCATTAGTAATTATTTTTACTGATTCAAATATTATCTTTAAAGCATCACTTCATTTTGTTTTTATTCTTTTTATTATTTTATAATTTGATAATATTTTTTTTCATTGATTTCATTATTTTTCATTTACATTTCATTTCATTAAAACTTTTAATTTAATTCCTTGTTCATTAATTTTACTGAATTTCACCAATAAAATGTTATTTGTATTTTATTTATTTAACCAAAATATACGTCAAAATAAATTTTATCTAACCTCTAATAATAAACTAACAACGCTTTTATTAACTAATAGCGTTTTAGTGAAGCTCAAATGTATGACGGATATAAAATCAGGCTCAATAGGGCTTTAGATGTTAGCTCCTTGTATAAACAATCCAGCACAACATTTTTCTTTGCAAAGCCAATAGACACGGATACGTTATGGGAAAATATTTAGTCTCTAAGGACATAATTGGCACGAAAAAGTCTAAAATTCAAATTTTCCCGATACGTTCTCAAAAAATCATTTTCGCTTAGACGTTTAGAAGTCTTCTTCCATCGCCATCACTGTCGCTGTCATACACCTTTGCGACTTGGTTAAGTTTCAATTTATGATACAGTGTCGGATTTACCTATAAATTAAATATTATTCTGTCATAGATAATAAAATAAATTCACGCCGACAAAGATGATTATTTTTTAGTATCGTAAATCCGTCACTGTCTAAAAATCTTTATTTGAATCACAAAATAAAAAATAATAAAGTCGCAAAGCTGTCCAGTTCACGTCGTCGCTGCATCCACCATTCCACTAGCCCAAAGCAGCATGTGAATGTTTTGTTTTCTTTTCTTTCAAACACAAACCGCACTTGGACATAAAGGATTTATATCCGAGGGAGCATTTCCAGCATTGGGAGAGACACGCGAGGAGTTTCCATAAACCCCCCGATCTAAAGTTCGATGCGATACCGACGACATTGTGTGCCACAGATTTGGTCCCTATTCAGGTATGACACTGACAGATGTCAGTCTGACATTTGCACTGGCACCGGCTTTTATGTGCACCCGTCTTTTTTTATCGATTGTGTGTCTTTCCGATTAGGTCGATAGGACTTAGCCTGCACGGTAGAAATTAGAACAATACCTTAATGTTATATTAAAATATTTGATAAAGCATGATCTTTTAATTATTTTTACTATATAATATAATAATAAATATCTTAATATACGTATAAAATTATAAACTTAATTATTATTAATGATAATTAAATATAAGTATTTGTTATAGCATGTAAATAATTATTAATTACGTATTAAACTTTTCAGCTAATGTAATGTATTTTGATTGTGATTTTTTGAAAATTTAAGCTGTAAAAAGAATATTTACAAATTTAGAAAAGCATATCAGTAACTGACTATTTAAAAATTACAGATACGTCATCCACGTGGAAAATCTCTGGAAAGTCTAGAAGATCCGACAGAAAGGACGACTCATACTACCTTTTCCCCTGAAGCAGGGTTTTATTACGGTGGTCAATGGCGACGTTCATATGATGACGGGGACATAACCCCAACAAATGATAGTTCTTACGAAGGCGGTGGTACCTTACCACGTCCTCGGGGTCTAGTCAGACCCCGACCGGTCGCTAAGATCCAGGCCACGCCAGCCTATAGAGATAAATCTCCAGACTACACGTATGATGAAATAGCGTATTCAGCAAGATTACAGCGTGTAGCATATGGCGCGAGTCCGCACGTGGCGAGAAAACCGCCTCCAGACCCCCCAAAAAGGCAAAGTTCCCAATATGCTCCTTTCACTCGTTTCGGGCAAACTACAGTCGAAATTCACCCTGAGAAAAGTCTTCCTTTAAGTCTGCCAGCGTATCCTAGTTCGGACTCACTTAGCGTGTCGTTGGACAGCACGGGACTATTACCACCACCACCAGCGCCATCTTCTCCGCCGAGGAGATATGAAGAGGATAAATTGAGGACTGGCTCCGATGCTAGTTTTAAGGTATTTCAATATATTTTATGTAATCGTAGTAACTAAGTTGTATTTAGTATATTAAACGATTATTCTTAGTAGTTTAAAATAAACAAGTACTTTACTTCAGAAAATTTACAAATTCAAAGTTTTTAAAAGCATAGCAGATGTAATCAACGTTAATCGTCACATACGTTCTTAATTGCGAACATCATAAATCTTTATTTTATCTGTGTGTGATCCAAAATAGTGATTTATCGCTTCATGTTAACTGTTTCTTATTATTATGATTTTCAATTAACACTCCCTTTTTTTATCAACAGTCAAGTTCCAGCACTGAATCAGACAGCATTCCATTCGCAAACGAGAACGCGGGTACTATTAAGCAAAATCGCGGGCAAATAGCCGGAAGACCGCATACTGTAGATTACGGGCGAGCCGGAATCGGGCTTGCCAACCTTCCAAGAAATACTGATATCAAACCTAACCCATTACCGGAACACAAGGATGAAAAAAGCACAGAACCGGCGGATGTTCTAAATGACATCGGCAACATGCTAGCCAACCTAACAGACGAATTGGACGCCATGTTGGAAGAAGAGAAACGTCAAGGACTGACGGATTCCTAAAATCCCACCACTTTTATGTGTGAACTCGAATATGAAATGAATACAAATCCAAAGATCAATTTTGATTTGTGTCAGTAGTTTTTTAGAAAACAATTGTATTATTTTTCATAATGTATTGAAAAATAACTTACTTCCAGTTTCAATTAGTTACTTTTATACTGAGGGTTCTGGTTAGAAAGTTTTATTTGAAATTAATAAGTGTATAAATAGCCAACAGCTTAATTTAAAAAAAAACAGATTTAATTGATTGTGTGCAAAACTTTTGTCACAAAAGCTACTGCTTCCTAAACGTTATTTGTATGCCATTTGCATATTTTTTAAAGCTGTGCATTAATTCACACACTGCCTTTATCCGTCGCCTTTTCTCACCGTATAATAAACTTTCAAAGATACAATACAATATTTTAATATTGAAGCAGAAAAAATATTTTCTTGAAATATAGAAATTATATAAAAATAATATAGTTTTCTATAAGTGGTAATACTGTAACATTCATAATTTTTAATACTTTTTGTTACTATTTTTTTTTCTCATTTTAGTTACATATTATTTGATCTTATTACATATTGTAGATCCTCATTTAAATTTAATTTGTTTTGTTTCATTTGGGATAGTTAAAATTAGATGTAGTCGGATCCAAAAAACAGATGAAAATGGCTATTTTTGTAAATAACATTTTACTTAAATTATGTCATGGAATGAATCCAGTAGTTAGTTTGTACAATAAAATTGTAGACTATTGAATAATAATGTGTAGAATAGTATAGCTAGAATTTATACAAATAATAGCTCTAGGATTAGTGTGAAAAATTAGAAACTACAATCAATGTATGATAGCCCTTCATATAAAGTAGTATAAACCTCATAGACTTATAATTATAACACTGAACTGCGTCGAAATACAACAAATATTTTTTGTTGTAACGTTTGACATATCAACAAAGTTTAATTCAATGTATGCTTTTTAATTGAAAAATAATATAGAGGTATTTTTTACAGCTTAAGTATCTCGACAAGAATACAATTTCTTAGCTAATAATATATACTAACAAGCTATGACGCAAAAATATATATAATTTAATGAAAATGCTATAATTCATTTCCAAGTTAAAATAAATGACAACACTCAGGTCTCCTAAAACAATTGACCTACCATTATATTGTTCTGTTGTAAAATTTGCGCTTTGCATACTAAATGAACAAATTCTAACTGCCTAAGTTGTTGCCAATATTGGCATAATACAATAGCTGTGACAGCCAATCGTATATTCAAATTAACACTGGTATCGTTTCCAACTTTTACAATTTAATACAAATAAATAATATAAGTAATTAAACAATAATTTGTCTCTAACACTTAATTTTAATAACTGTCCACTAATAATGTGATACACAGTGGCCATATAATATTAAAATGCTTATTCAGAGGATAATTATAACAAAATATGACACTCCTCATTTTTACACATTTTTAATCTACATGAGACATACAATAATTTAGTAACTAAAAGTAGCAAGTTATAAAATATTTTTAGCTTTGTACTGTAAATATAAATATGTAGAAATCAGTGTTTCTATACATTCTCCTTTGATACCTAACATTTCATATTTAGAACTTTTGTATACTGTTATTGAAGCCGTCACTCTATTTATTTTTATTTGTATGGAGCTAGGGTCGCTAGAATAGGAAGGTGCTAGATATGAAATCTGAAGCAAGCCATATAATTTGCATCATTTTTTTTAATTATATTGTTGTTTTAAACCTAATCTTGTTCTATGAACTAGTCAAAATTATGTTTTGAGTGGCGGTTATTTATTAATGTTAATTGTAATGTATCAACTATAACTGAAGCCGCTTATAATTCTCTTATTTTATAGTTCAGTTCTTATTTGAATAAATATTTGTAATACCCAACATTGTGTTTTTCTTATCCTTACCGTAATATTACGATGAAATATTAAAATAAATATATGAATAAGTATGTTATATCTAATACGCAATATGGCATGGATATAGCAGAATAGATAATAAATTTGAAACAATGGCCAATAATATATTGTCCGTTTCTTATTAGATATTATTGACAATGCCATTGTTATAAGACTCATAATATAATTAAAAAAACACCTAACACTTGATATTTTACATATGTTCATGATATAATAAATATACCAAATATATACATATACATATACCAGAAATTGTTTTTCGCGATCATAGTATCTACTCATCTAGTTGCTAAATTTATAGATGAATTGTTTTCCTGCTGAATACAATCATGTTATATACATATATATGAGCAAATTTGTGTTTGCTTGTGTATATTATAGAATATCATGTTGTATTTATGAACAATTGCGAGATTATTTAGCCGAATATCGGGCTATGCCGTGTGTGCCGACTAATAGCTAGGTTTAAAAAGAATAATTGCAAAAGCAATCTTATATTGCTTAAAATAATTCACTGGTAGAAATGTTTTTATTCAGGTAACTAATTTACTTCAACGACAAATTAAGTATCAACACAATTCAAAATGAAGTAATGTAATAAATAAATCTACTAAAATAAAATTAAACAACGTATCTTTTATCTTTACATATTTCGCACAACATTCTTTTGACTAATTTACTATTTTTGCAAAAAGTATATATTTTATTGCTGATTTTTTTTCCAAATTACATAAAATAACGGTAGTAACATAAATTTCATTTTAGTGAATATTATGTCACAAAATGAACAATAAGAATAGATTAATATCAGAATTTTCATCAGATTCAGTTATTAAGTTACGACTCGATACCACTATAAAAATATAATAAAAATTAAAAATTCTTGGCTGTATAATAGCAAATCTTTGTGTTACATATGTGCTATAACATAAAAGCAAAACAAGAAGCTGTCAATGTCAGAATTCTGATATTACGAATGAATATTATCAGAAACCGTCACGAAACCGTAGTGCTATAGAGTTTAGTAGCTATTTTGCTTTGCCTTGTGCAAGTTATACAACGTATAGTACGTTTTAATACTCTTCTTACTCTGTGCGCGCGACCTGCGCGATCAATAACTTGTATTGGAAGATATTCGGAGTTTGTGAGGTCAGAGACGTTGATGGGCTCTAAGGTAGAGCATTAATATTTGCAAATTTATTTAAAAGTGCAATCATGGAAGCAGCTGGTGCTTACGGCGGTGGAAAGGCCGGTGGAGCCTTCGATCCTCAAGCTTTTATCCAACGGCCTTCTGTAATAGTCCGGGCAGTTTGCTGGGTAAGCTATATAAAATTATAAAATATATCTTGTGTCGTCTAATTTAATAGACAAGAATACCTTTGTAATAGCAATGAAAGTAATTTGAAACATAATTCGATTTTGTCCATGACATTTAGATCAAAATATTTTTACGCCAAAAATTCTTTTCATAGAATTTTTTTTGTAGGTATTGTATCAGTCAGGAGTGCCACAACAATCATGTGATTGACCTTGTACAATATCTGTCATATATAAGCACTCTTTATGGGTTTTTTAATAATATGTAGTTCAAAATATCATAATAGTAATGATTACAGTACATTATACTAATGAGAATACATTATTACATTATATGCATGTATGACAATCAATAAAGCTACTAATTTTTTTTATTTCTGTATATTTCTTCTGTAACTATTAACTTACTATTAAATTGCATATTCAAATATTATTCTTTATGTTGGTATTACATTAAGTAGATTTTCTTATATTGCCTATAAAAATATTTACCTTTGTATTATCACATATCAGTTTCATTCCTTTGTCATTTACCATAAATATGTATAACATACATATAAATATTACATAACAGTATATGAAAGCAGTTAAGGCTATGTTGCTTATATAGCCTACATGAAATACTTACATTTTGTTACAATTAAAAAAAATACAATATCAATAATTATTATTTAAATCTTAATCAAAAGCATGTTTTGGAGTAAAGGCCAGTATTGAAGAAGAAATTTGCGTTATATTTTACATATATGGATATATGTGATATCAAATATATGTTCTTTAACTGAAACCCCACCCATAACTGCAATCATTTACATGCCAGCTAAGTCTTATAAATGCTGTGCAATATGTAATTTGTGGTACAATTAAACACAATGGAACCTAATATGTATAAATGTGAATGGAATTAAAGTTTTTATAGCTGAATTCTAATTTATTAGTTGAGAGAATGAGCTTTTAATAGAAAAATGAAATTAAAATATTCTGCAATTGTGTTGTTTCAATAGAAAAAAAAAATAAATATAAATTATTATGTTTTCATAAAATAACTGGATGTTTTAAGTATATTGAAATGTCTATCTATTCTTATGGAAAATAGAGTTTGTATTACTTTATATTTTTCATTAAATTTAATATTTCAAAAGGAATATATTGGTGAATTTTTATAAAAGTTTTTTTTTTATTTAATTTATACACTGTACACTGAGACCTTATCATTAAAAACATAAAGACTAAATAATGAGCCTGGTACATGCATGGTAAAGGCATGGAAGATAAAGCATTTCTCTTCTTGTATTGATTTATTGTATTTTAAATTCATCTTGCTAAAAGTAATGTGTTATTTTTCAACATATTATGCGTGCTGACATTGCTCACAGACCCTACCCTCTTTTCTGCCAAAGATTTAAAAACCTATTTTTATTTTATGAACATTTGACATAAATACATATTGCCTAATATAGAATCTGAACGCCTAACCTTTACATGGCTGAATAGGCTGCACTAGTTAGGCATGCCCCATGTGTGTCATAGATTATTTTTGGTCTTAGCTTCTGTAAAAGCTATGTTTCAGCAATAATTTGCAAGCTTTTAATAAATTATTGAACTATAATAATTATAAAACATAATTTTCTGATTTTCAATTTTAAAGATATCACTATCCACTATGGTATTGGGATTGCATCCAACTGTAACCGCGATGATTGTGAGTTCGAGAAAGAACGGAGTATCTTGACACTAGGTTATCTGACTACCCTGCTATAAAAAAGAGATAACATATAAAGTTGCAGTGAACTTTTTTCATCATGCCCAGTGAAGCAGTGTAACCATTGCGTAATTTTGACACTTTTACAAGTCTTGCCTAACCTAATATTTATATCTATGTATTGTATAGGCCACCGAGGTGCAGTGGGACGTGTGACTATAACGCGATTGTTTGTGGGTTCGATTCTCACTAGGGAGAATGATTATATATAAACTATTTTCATTTCTTCGCTCTGGCATGACGCTTTGTCATCAAAGCGAGGTGTTGAGTTCCGCCATTTAGCACGTAAGGTCTCGAAATGGGGTGGACAGTGAAGAAATGAGTGCCTACTATACAAGATGATAAAGCGTGAAGTTGATATGCTCTATATTAAAAATTTTCAAACATAACATCTTTCAGTTATTCAGCGTGATCGTAATGGGATGCATATCAGCCAAGGGTTGGTATATAAGCAAGACGGACGGCAACGAGTACTGCGTGTACAACAACGACACAAACGCCTGTAACTACGGCGTGGGCATATCCGTCATAGCTTTCGTAGCTTCGATCGCGTTTATCGCGGGCGAATATCTCTTCGAGCAAATGTCCTCGGTGAAGACGAGAAAGCATTATGTGCTGGCTGATATGGGATTTTCTGGTAAGTCGTAAAAATTTATGCTACTTTTTATACAAGGCGTGGCGTTGAGTTCCGCCACTGAGCACGCAATTCCTTAATTCGGCGGAAAGTGGGGAAAGGAAATATTAAAAGAGAAGGGAGTGTCAACACTAGATTCTCTGGTTACCTCTGCCTACCCTATTATGTGCGGGATACAGCGTGAAACTAAAAAAAAGTTATAATGTTTTAACAAAACTCGATTTATGGCTTAAATAACACGGTATATATATTTAATGCGTTATTTGATATGTATTACACAGCTCGTAGTTTTAAATATGACGTTATTTTTATGGAGCAATATAAAACTAGATTTCTACTATTTTAGTGGTTTTCCAGAGTATTCTAGCAAAGGTACTAAAATTACTGTATTGATTTTCGCCACAAAACTTTGGACTTTTGAGTTTATAATTGATAGTGCTAAATATTGCAAGATAAATTTTTAAAAGTATTTTTCATTGAAATCTCTGAATTCGGAGCTACAATAATCAATTAGGTTTATTACAACGGTGCCACCATCACCTCAATTAGAGATCAATATGAAAAGCATTCACTTTATATTCAAGATACTTCAATGAATTTAAATAATTTCATAATTAAAGCTTTATTTTACACTTATTGTTTCTAAATAGCTAAATAGAAAGTGAACAGTAATGAAATCTTTTATTTTCGCGATTTAAATGAAACTATTTTAACCGGATTAATCGTGTATTCGGTAGACTGGTAGTAACTACGGACTACTGTAAAGTGTTCGAAACGTCGGGTTTCCAAAAATGTATTTCCGAATACTAAAAAAGTTTAAAATGAACAATAATGTTAAATGCAATAGTGTAATAAAAATAATTAGGTACGGACGGGGTCGCATTATTTGACTTGCGCTTCTTGCGACTTCTAGTGTTACATCTTCAACGATTGATTTTATAGGGTCAGGGCTCTTCATGCCTGGCCTTGTTACGACTGATTTGAATATATGGATCTATTATTGGACAATAGGTTCAAATACTACTGGAAATGTTAATTAGGCTAAAACGTAACTTTATTTTTTGAAACTTGAGTGCTATTAAAAAAAATTATATATCAAGATAAACACAAAGACCATAATTCCTTAGAATATTTTAAACATTTACAATATCCCTATACATAGGTACATGATTTCAATACGGTGAGCCACATAATGTTCCTACTACGTATTTAGAGCACCGCTCGTTAGACGCTCGGTGCACCTATACTTGCGAGTTACGCTGCGTCTTCTGAAGTATTATGTCATACACAAAAGTTAAACCCATCTATGATGCTGTTACATTTGGCAGCTAGCATTGCAGCAATTACTATGACCCGATCTACTTATGACCTTATACAACGAGTAAATGTGAAAAGTTTAAATTAGGTATTATTATTTCTCCGAGTGGGTATCGAACCCAGGACCATCGCGTTTACATAGTTGCATGCGTTAGTCATACACTTTTTTAAAGCTCCAGGATGACTTAAAAAGTATTATACTGAGTTATCTTACATTTTTTCAGTAATCAACTCATCATGAACTTCTTCATACATGCCCTTTCCGGGATCCTCATGCTTTTTACCTTTTGCCAGTATCATTGACACTACGTTCTCGAAAGTCAACCGAATCTTCCCCTACCTTTCTTGCTCACCTTTGTGCCATGTGTTTCTTACCTTTCTTTCATTTCATATGTTTATATAACTTATCATTTACTTAGTATTTTTTAAAAGTACAATACAATAAATATAATAATAGTGTCTGTTTTTCTCTTCACAAAAGCAATCTCTAGTAACCGCCGTCTAACGTCGGAAGTTGGATCGCGAATTTGTTTTTACACAACGTTTGTGGGTTCTAAACTTACTTTGATGAACATGCATTCTGAAGACGTAAACGTCTCGACTAACATCATAGTGAGGGCTCAGCTATCCAATATGTAATGTATGTTATTATAGTTTAATTTAATATGTGTAAAAAACGCGAAAAACAAAGATTTCATTTTTAATAAGAATAAATACTATATGTAGAAAATGCAAAAATGTGATATTTCTATAGATTTTATGTCCCCCACAAAAAGTAAAATTTTGCAGACATTAAACTTGTTTCTTTTTTTTTAACTTCACGCTGTACCCCGCCTATAGCGTGGTAGGCAGAGGGAACTAGATAACCTAGTATTAAGACACTCCATTCTCTTTCAATATTTCCGTTCCCCACTTTCCGCCAAATTGAGGCATTGCGTGTTGAGTGGCGGAACTCAACGCCGCGCTTTGCCTTGTTACCAAACCCAAGAAATTAAAATACTAACATTTCCTGGAGTGGGAATCGAACCCACAACCTGTCGCGTTTACAGTCGCACACTTATGCCTCTGCGCCACGACAGGCGTTAAAAAAAAAGGTTAAAAGCGTTTGTTGCCGGTACTTATAATACTGAAGAAGGATTATTAAGAAGATATTGATCGGTTAAAAAAATATAAACTTACACTATGACGTTACATGGTAAAAAGAGATCCAGTAACATAGTATATATATGTATAAGTAATAGCTATCTTCAGATTACCAAATACTTCGAATAATTGTCTCTACGGGGCTCCATTCGATCAATGATACCTGATAGTAGTTCGTTAAACTAATATTATAATATTACTATAAATAGAAAAACTAATATAATTTTCATTTTATATATATATTAATACGTGAAGGAAAAACTTTGGATCCCTTTTTACGAAAATTAAGCAGACGGAGGAGAATGAAACTTGGCACACTTATAGTTTATATAGAAAAGGATAATAATAATATTTTTTTAAAATAATGCATAAAAAATATATTAAATTAATAAAATATATGTGACACACACTACTATAAAGTCAAAGTCAAATAACATTTTCAAGTTTGACATTCATGTTTATATAAAGTGACATATACATTGATAGACAACGCGTTGTTAACGCGTCAACAGGAACTCTAGTAAATATAATTCTTTGTAAATACCAATTATCTTCTCAATAAATGATATGTAAAATCATTACAATATATAGGCTGAAGTCGAATTAAATTAATTACACAACCGTACTTTAGTAATCTAAACATCTAACATACCTAATGACCGAAATCAACTTAAACACAGACTAAACGATTCTGGTAGGTATACCTCAGCGACCTTCAACAATAGATTACCGCATGATTCAGCTCTGACATGCGTATACCTACTGCCAAAAGGTGTTATACAAACTTCATATTATTTAGAATTTTGGCGTCATGTGCACTATTTTTATCACGCTTTTATTAGCTTTATTTATCTATTGATCTATCAATCAATCGATTTACAACGAGTTCTTTAGGTTTCTTTACTTTAAAAACTCGATTGCTTATCTAATATACCATTTCTTCGTAACATATCATTTCTTCTAGTGGTGTACACTTTGTGTCGACTTTAATGATATGCGTACTTGTGTGGCAAAAGCCGTCTCACTTTTATAAGTTCTCTTATTTTTTAATAAGCCTATAACATCTTTAAAGCGCATGTTTCCCAAAGATTTACATCAGTACAAAACTTAAATAGGACAGAAATTAAATCCACGAGATCGAAATCTTTCGACAGAAAGTTATATCCAAAAGAGATTAACTGGCTTCCCTGTAGTCCGGACTTATCCCAATGGAATTTTCCTTTTGGATACTTTAAAACTATTTTTTCACCACAACCCCATCTCTTGAGATGTTAGAGAAACATAAATATTCGCCAAGAAATGTAAAACATTTCTCGAAACACTTATCAGGTCGTCATTGAAAATTTTCGCTCTAGATTTTTGAGTAATGTTAAAATAATCAAGGATATTTTGACAATATACATACATACATAGCTTCACGCTGTATCCCGCATATAGCACGGAGAACCTAGTGTTAAGACACTTCGTTCCCCATTTTCCGCCGAATTGAGACATTGCGTTCTGAGTGGCGGAACTCGACGCCGCGCTTGGCCCTGTTACTAAACCCAGAATATGTAAAAAAATAATATTATTTCAAATGTAAAAAGATTTTGCCCATGCATTTTTAAATGAAAAAATATTCAAGCAAAGAATTTCATTTAATAATGTAGCTCTTTGAAAGCGCTACTATTTCTACCAACATTGCGCAAAATACATATTTTAAAATGTCCCTTTTAATATATTTTGCCAAACACCAGTTTGTTATCACGATGTTATTTAATGTTTAGGTTTCCAATATTATCGCGTTCGTTATTGCGATATAACAGCTTAGAGCGTAAACCCGCATTGAACGACCTTTATGTGAATACTTAGGAAGAAGCATTTTATTGGTTCGCTCGTAAACTAAAGGGCATAAACATGGTGAAAAATAAACGTAACGTGAGTGATTATTGCTTTGCTATTTTCTATTTGCTGATATATTAAAACTTTTAATGTATTGAGATTAAAATTATTTGGTTAACTTTGATTTATTTCTTTGTTAGCATAATATTATTAGTTAGGGAAAAATAATGAATCTAAAATAGTTAAACCCGTTTTCTGTCATTAAGAACTGGCCATTGATTGAGTTGAAATCGAAGGACGCGATGAAACTGAAATGAGCGATAGGTACATGAATTATTGTAGTATACAGTATGAGAAATTCCTTCTATTTTATGTGTGTATAAAATTGAAAAACCGCAGCGAAATGTGTGATTATATTTATATTATTTTGATTACCAGAGCGTAGGCTCTGGTAATATAAAGCGTGATATTATGTTATTACGGGTTGAGGGCTGCCTCTTAACCCACAATTTAAAACGTAGAACGGAGTGACTTGGGGCATTAAGATGTTGTGGGGAACCCTGCGGTAAGAAGTAAGAAACGGAAAAAAAATAACGTAGAAAAATAAATACAAAATAAACACAAGCTTCAACTTATATCACCACACCGTGAAAATATCAACGATTGTGAATAAACTCAAAAACATTCCATACATACTTTTTTTTTTATGATTCATGACTAATGTTTGACCGCATCAAAGCCTGATGGTAAGCATTAATGCGGTCTAGGATGATACACATTTGCCTAGAAAGTACCTATTGACTCTTGATTTGAAGACCCCCAAATTGTATGACGTAGGAAAACCAGTAGCCGGACTCATTGGACTCAGTCCGTACATAAGGAATATCCACCATGTACGGATGGCGTGATGCCGTTTTCCTTGAAGTCCGGTAGTGAAATAAAGTAGTGATATAGAAAACATGACATAAATAATAACTGGTATGCAATACATAAGTAAACGTTATCATACAAAAGAAATGGAAAAAATATCATATATAAACAAAAGAAAAACTTCCTGTAAAAAGATTCAGGCTTCGCGTAGATGGTCAGAGGTATGCGTAAACCCCACAAAATCATTGAGAACTAATACGGTACGGTGGCCGTGACCTACATTAAGCGCTTTATCCACTTCAAATCTGGGTTACAGACATTTGTTTGACAATTAAATACAAAGCTTTTTTACTTGCCATTTGCTATATGTTTGAAGACGTTATATGGGCTCTTCTTTACAGTGATATTAACTTTATGAGTAATTTTATTTTCATATTGTGTTTTTTAATTAAAAGAGCAACTGTTGAGTTTCTTGCCGGCTCTACTCACCAGAACTGCCTTCTGAATCGGTTGTAGCGTCCGTTACGACTGACACGACTGAAATCTTTTTGTAAATTGATGATTCGAAAGTGCAAGTAATAGCATATTTGAAAAAAGATCCATTCTCTTTTAACAATTCCGTTCCCCACTTTAGTGGCGGAACTCAACGCCGCGCATTGCCTTGTTACCAAACCCATGACATGAAAATACTAAATTTTAAATTTCCTGGTGTGGGGATCGAACCCACAACCTGTCGCGTTTACAGTCGCACGCTTGTGCCTCTGCGCCACGACAGACCTTTATTTTTATAAGAATATTTTGATTTTGATTAACCAATATGTGCATTTTACTATAAAGTTACTATCAATAGTGTCTACGAGTTAGTTTCTTTAAAGTGGCATGATGGAGCAAAGAGTGAATTGTCACTGTAACAGTGCACAGTTTCTATAATGCACTATTTTTATGATTATTTTCAAACATATAACATTTAAATTCAAACTAAATTAGTACCTAAAAGAAAAATGTTATTCGCTGTTATTAAGACATATATTCCTAACAAAATGATTAATAGCACTTTCATTCTTGTGTTATTAGACATTTTCATTGTACAAAAACCATTTAGGAGCAAGAACTGATTAATTAAATTGTTTTCATTTCCTCACTACGGTAAAACAAAGCGCAATGTTCAGATCTTTCATTCAACACGCAATGTCTCGAAGTCGAAAGAAAACAGTGTCTAGACACTAAGTGTATTATGTAAAAACTGCTGTGTGGAAAATTAACTAGTGATAAACACTTCTTTCTATACTAATGGAGTGTTCCAACACGTTTTTATTTAAACTAGTCTCCCCGTAAACGAATCGGTGAGTGCAGAAACAACGTAAGTCCGGATTTTCAAATTTTGCAGGAGGGAGTAAAACAACACGCATCTTGTCTTTCTAAGCTAGTTTAAATTTTGCATTCTTTGTGACTTACGTTGTTTCTGCACTCACCGATTCAAATGCGTTAATAGCGCATTGTATAGTGACGTACATGTCACTTTATATAGGATGTCCCAAAATTAACGCAAGATTTAAATTAATAGAAAATGCCATTTTAGTCTTTTAATAGCGAATGAATAATGAATATAATAAAATAGCAAATGGCGGCAAAGTCAAATCTTGCGTTAATTTTGGGACACGCTTTATAAACATGGATGTCAAATCATGTATCCATAGTGTGTTAATTTTATATACTTTTTATGCATTATTTAAAAAAAAAGTTTATATATAGATACATTTATATTGATTAAAAACTTTATTTTATTTTTTCAGTAAACTATTAAAGAGCTAATAAAGAAAATATGTTTAAAATTAATATTATAACAATTATAAGTTTTTCTAATTATATATTTAGTAATCCATTCTACCGTACAGTTGAACTTGACTTCAAATCAAGTACAGCAGAATGTCTAAATTTGCAGAAAAAACTAAATATTTAAAGTGCTGAAGTAATTATTGACCGAAACACTTATTACCTAGTCATTTTATTACAAAGCGTGCAATATAGTGTGTGGTTAGTCATTTCGTCAAGGACGGACCTGACCATTAGATTTTTGTAGTCTTTTCAAACAAAACTTAATATATTTTATGTTTTCTTAGTCTTTTTTGTCATATTCTTAAATACACTCAAATCTATATGTAAATACGTGAAGAAAAAACTCTTTGGATCCCTTTTTACGAAAATTATGCGGACGAAGGAGCATGAAACTCGGTACACTTTTAGTTTATATAGCGAAGGAGTGCACAATGATTATATTTTCTAAAAATTTTAATAAAATAAATGTTATACACACTACCATGATTTGATATCCATGTTTATATAAAGTGACATATACGTCACTACGCAATGCGTTATTAACGCATTTGCGGGGACACTAGTTAAGATAAATATGTAACCTATGAAAAGTGAATGCGTGTAGGCTCTATCTAATTGAGTTATACGTTCTCATATGCTTCAAATAATTCTGAAGTTCGAATTTTGGTATATTAAAATTTTTATATGTTTGTAAATAAATTTTTCTTAACCTAAGTGTGAACAATACTTTAAACAATAATAAAATATTTCAAAACACCTTTTTGTTATATTTTTTTATAGTATACATTTTTTTAGATATCTAATATAGAAAACAGGTCATCGTAGCGCAGTGGGACAACCTCTAACTGTAAAAGCGATTGGCTGTAGGTTCGATTCCCACTCGGGAAAATATTGTTTTTAAATTATCTTAATTTCTTAGCTCTGGTCATATAACCTGCGGCATTCTGCCACTTAACACGCAATGTCTTGATTTCCGGCGAAATGTGGAGTAGAGAGAGTGTCTTGGCACTAAGTTCTCTGTTATGCGTGAAGCTAAAATATAAGGTGAAATGATATTTTTTTTACCTTCACGCTGTATCCCGCATATAACAGGGTAGGCAGAGGGAACCTGAGAACCTAGTGTTAAGACACTCCGTTCACCACTTTCCACCGAATTGAGACATTGCGTGCTGAATGATTATTGATTTCTTAATACTATTTTGAAACAACTTATTTAGGTAAAATATTGCCAGCCATTTTGTGAGTTTAATTAAAAAACTAATCATATTGGCTTTAACTCTAAGTGGAACACTTGAGACGTGCCTGTACGGTTCAAGTCGTACTCGAGGGATTTCATTTATTTGTATATTAAATAAGTTGTAGGCTATTTTTTATACAATTTTTCAAAATACAACGAAAAAATAAAGACTTTTATACTAATTTCACGCCTTTATTTCAATGGATGCATTAAAAATGATAATTAAGATTGAAAAAAAAGGAAGCCCACTTCAAATAGAAGCACTAAAAGTGACATTATGACAAATACCTACTCATTAGAAACTAAATTTAAATGGAAACAATTTTTTTTAACTTCACGCTGTATCCCGCATGTAGTAGGGTAGACATAGGAAACCAGAAAACCTAAGTGTGTGTTAAGACATTCCATTCTCTTTTAACAATTCCGTTCCCCACTTTCCGCTGAATTGAGATTTAGAAACAAATCCCTGCTACTAATAGAAGTAATAGCTATCATATTAAAAAAAACATCAATATTGGCTCGCCCAGTAAAAAGTTATGCGGAACTCATTTACCAAAAATACAATCGAATTGCGAACCTCCTTCTTTTTTATAAGTCGGGTAAAAAAATTATATTTATATATTTATACTGTTGATATAATTTACAGCTTTTTGGGCGTTCCTCTACTTCGTCGGCTTTTGTTACCTGTCGAATGCTTGGGGCAAGACTGAGACCCCACCGGTAGGAACCGCTAACAACATGCAGGGAGCTATCGCTTTCTGCTTCTTCTCCATTTTCGCTTGGGTAAGTTAAATTATATGTATTTTTTATTAAATATTAAATATTTATATTTTTTTTAGATTTAAATGATCAATCATTCCTTCGTGTTTCGTGTCGATGTTTTAAGTTTTGTAGTTAAATCCTTCTTTATAAAAGACAAAGTATTTTGATAGTGAATAGGTTTTTTCCTGTCTTACTTGCAGAAAGTACATACACACAGTCTGATTTAGTCGATTAATACGTAATAACTTTACTGATGAAAAAGTGAGGATTGAAATAAGTATGTTTATAGGTGGAACTGGAGAAAGTTTGTGGAAACTCAACGTAATGAAATAATTTAATTAAATAATATTTGTATGTATAAAGATTAGCTTTCATCATCATCCAATATAATATATCTCCAAGTTCTGGACAAGTCAATACTAAAAAAGATATATTTAAATATAAGAATAGTAAAAGTGCAAGTGCACACAATGCAGGTGGCGTGCGCGTTCTTCGCGTTCCAGCGGTTCCGGCTGGGCGCGGAGGCCGCGTTCGCGCCCGCGTACGAGGTGGAGGGCGCGGGGAGCCCCGGCGCCTTCCCCGCGTACCCGGGCGCGCCCGACCCGCAGCCCGCGTACAGCGACCCGCCCTTCTCCCAGCCGCACGCCGGTCGGTACCACATACACTGTACACCACAGTCCCATCGGCATGACAATAAACTAGTAGCGGATATATCAGCAGACAGACATTACCTAGAGCATCACATTTTTAAAAAGCGAAGGCAGCTCGACTGACAATTCGTGAAATTACAGACGGCAAAAAAACAAGAGTAACAGAAGCTGAA
The DNA here is from genome assembly GCA_033558755.1 of Philaethria dido. Taxonomy (NCBI): domain Eukaryota; kingdom Metazoa; phylum Arthropoda; class Insecta; order Lepidoptera; family Nymphalidae; genus Philaethria; species Philaethria dido. The sequence goes on from JAKGSA010000187.1 coordinate 250,759, forward strand.
TGCGGAATTGTACATTTTCAAGAAATAGGTTACTAACCTATTTCTTGAAAATGTACAATTCCGCCACTGCGATATTGACTACTAATATACATTATTAAATTTATTAAATTACACTATGTTTCATTGATATTTTTCACATTTTATCACTAGATGTCAATTATAAATAAATTTCTATGCATATTAAATTTTCTTAACTTGCCTATATTAAATTTTCAGACCGTGTCAGAAGCACTAACTATCATATAAAAAGAATCATCAATCATCATCATTGGTTTGACCGGTAAAATGTTTAGCGGTAACACCTAAAAAAATACAATTGCATTGTCGCAAACCTTTTAAGAAGTTGGTTAAGAAATATTAATATGCTCGCATAAGCTTAAAGATAACTAGTAACAATAGTCCATTAAGTAAAAAAGGCCATCTTAGCGCAGGGAAACAGCGTTTTTCTGTAAACACGATTGATTGTCAGTTCGATACCCGCTCGGAAGAATTATTATATTTTAATTATTTTCATTTCTTTGCTCTGGTAATAAAAAGTTCAGTTGAATTCTGCCACTTAAAAATGTTTATAATTCGTGTAAAAAGCGACCAAGTTAAGTTAATAAATCAAAAATGCATACTTTTCAGGGAATTTTAGTTTCATCTGTAAATTCTGTGTTTATGTTACTTTATATTTTTTTTTCTGATTAATTTTATTTTTTTATTTATTTATTTACTTAAATAAAGCAAACAGACAACATTAATATCAATATTGAAAATAATATGAATGATTTTCAATTTCAGGAAACATCGACTACACCGCGCCCACCTACTAAACTGTTTATTTCATCCGCCATTATTTTATCTATATATTATTGTTAATACATCAACCAAAAATAAAAATTGGATTATATGCAAATCTTTTTCTTGCAAACATTATTTTTTATTTAAAAAAAAAATGTAATTCCAAATTTAATTTCATGATTCTATTTTTTTTTTTCCTAAATTTTAAAAATACTGGCCTAATACAAAAAATATTATTGAAATCTTTTTTTTTAAATGCACATAATCCAGTTTAAATATTTAAAATCTGATAAGTATTAATTTTCATCTAGTCATTCAAAAAAAACTTTTTCATTAAATATTATGTTTCATTTATTAAGTAAATTATGTACTTTAAGTATTAAAAGTAATTATTTTGAATATCATTTATGATGTATGATTTATTTTTTTATCAATTTTCTTTAAATAAAAAAAAATAAAGTATTGTTTTGGAATTTTTGTACCTTTCTGGGTATTGGGACAATATTGGTGTATTGTAAAATATCTTGTGTATAAATATTAATAATATTATTTGTGTGATTTATTATTGTGATATTTTTTGTTAATCTATACTTTTAGTGCTACAATAAATTATTTTATTTAAATAATTTAGTATTTAAAGTTATTTTTCTATAAAAATGTTGCCATTACATTCTTTTTTGTTTAAAGAAACTAATATTTAATTTTTAATAATTTAATGTAGCATTATTAATAATTCATTTACTTCACTATCGTGCCATGTTAGTATTTTAAAATGTTTGACAATTCTCATTCATTAATTCATAAATAAGATTGTATTAAGTAGTATTATTGTATATTTACTTATTTCATAGTTACATCCCTAAATGAGGCTTTAAAAATGTAGTTTTTTTTTTTAATTTAAAAAACCCTATGATTTGTAATTATGCGTCCTTTTCAATTTTTCTCATATTAGTAAACTTTTTGAGTTTTTTTTCTAGCAAGTTCTATGAAATCACTTTAGTAAGTGGCTATACAATAAAATAATCGCTTCAATATTAGCATATATTAGATAATTGTTAAACAGCATATCGATATATATTTTAATTACTTTCAATAAATAAATAAATAATAAATATTTAATTAGATAAGTGAATGTGCAACCGTTTAAAAGTGTTAAAAAGCTTTGCTGTGGTGTAATAAAGTGTTATTGGAATTAACTAGACTTTGACTATTCGTGTTATAAAATCAATATCTAAGTACTTATTATATGTCGAGTTACATCCCTTAATTTGAAATGCTTATAAATGTATTTTTTTATATTTTTTATTTTTATCTCATATATTATGATCTTAATAGCATCGGTATTTTTTGATCCATAGATCTTTTTTTTCATTAAAGTACAAATGAAGAGCGATTGATGTACGTTATTATAGTATTATAACTAGTCTGCGGTAAAATAATTTATTTTATAAAAATATAGTATGCAATATCGATAAAATAAAATCGATTATTCGAAATTTTGGCATTATAATATTTAAGCGTCGTTCATTTTTATTATAATGAAAAAAAAAAATACTGCAGACTAGTTTAATTATTTATAGTATTTAATATAGTAAC